>CM022878.1:22623172-22649292 GCA_012654025.1 Pachypsylla venusta | reverse complement strand
AAAAAAAAAAAAAAAAAAAAAAAAAAAAAAAAAAAAAAAAAAAAAAAAAAAAAAATAACAGTATCTGTCTGGTACCAATTGTTTGCTTTGAAATTAAAATAAAATAATATCAATTGACGCTTTTTGCTGATTCATCATTGGTGTGAAGCAGAGTTTTATTAAACATGGGATTCACCAAACCTTCTGTATTTACACGGGCTTAGGACCGTCACCTTATGAATTATATCATTGCATAATAGAAGAAAATGAATTTCGAGGCAAAATGATATTTATGCAACTACACACGAATATCTGGTGTATGTAGATCACGAGATGGACTCTGCAGAATGATGTAGCTCTCACTCCAAATCTAAATTTAGGGATTTGTGTTAAAAGAAACAATTGAAAGTGATAAAACGGTTGTGTCCTTAGGATGTCCGGTTCTACGCACCAGGGCGAACTGGAACTACTATGGTTCCAACCAAGGGCCATGAAAAAGTTTTTGGAAACTTCCTAGCATTAAAGGTTTATCATTTTTTCAAACCTGACTATAAGGATGATTGCACAGTTGATTTTTTAGAGACACACTGCTGCTATAACATCATGATCTAGGCGCACGGCAGTGCGCCAGGCCAAGTTCTAAGTCAAGCCTGGCGACTGCATATCAGTTCTCTCGAAAGCATAATGTGATAATAAAATTGACCTTTTAATTTATTCATTTAGCCATCTAGTATGGCTTTTTATATACACACAGAATAATTAAAACTGAAAAATAGAACATGAAATGAATAATTTTTCCGGGTTGTGTTTGATTTTTCGGAGATTATTTGGTTTGTTTTCTTTCTTGTAGTTTGTAGTTGTATGTGTTTTAATATTGGTCTACGTCTGTCTGTTTTGACAAAAAAATAAAAATCACCTAATGATTGTCTGTTCGCCGGATGCATTGTTTTTTTGTTTGTTTTTTTTACCCTGGGTGCACTATCTGGAGGTGAACTAACATTGTACCATCCGTCTCGAATGACCAATAGATGTTGAGATAAAAATTAAACTTTTAAATGATAGTTGTAAAGCACTAAGTAATATTGTACCTCCCCAATATTTTAATGTTTGACGCACCTTCGGTTTTCAGATATCTCGACCTAGACACTCAAGAAACTCCGAGGGTGCGGACAATTCACAGAGAAATTATTTTGGTGACGAAGAACGTGGTGTCAAGTTGGGTCTTGGAGATTTTATCTTTTACAGTGTTTTAGTTGGCAAAGTGTCTTCATATGGCGATTGGAATACAACCGTGGCATGCTTCGTAGCCATTCTTATTGTAAGTAGGAGTTTGGTCACATTCTTAAATTTAACATACAATCCTATTACTCTCACTTCTTGTCTTCTCGATGCTTTAGTCTACGTCCTACCTAGTAAGGGTCACCAGATGAAAATTTTCAAAAGCAGGACATTTCGCATGAAAACACAGGATAATTTAGAAAAAACAGGACATGTCAATTTATGAAATAAAAAGTAGGTATTCAGGAGTTTTACATACAGGGTTTGCACTTTCTAGTTGTCCCGTAGGATTTTACATGGAAATTTCGGCTTATGGTTGGCATATCCCCCCAGTTTGTCACAAAATAGAAATGATAGTGATTTTTGGTGTAATTTTTAACCAGGATTCCAATGAAACCATTAACGCGAAAATCGGACCTACAGTTCTAGTTCTGGACTGAGAACCGATATAGTGGATTAAGGTTCCTTCATAGAATAATGGTTAATACTTTTGATAATTTAGGAAAAATGTATGTAGAAACCTATTTTTTTGAAATTATAATTTCCTCAATTATCAGAAACTATGTTGCTTAAAATAACAGTGACGTATATACCTATTAATAAAAAGGGCGTGGGTTCGAGTCATCTAAATGCATGGATTTTTAGTGGATATTATATCTCCTGTTTTTCGTTTGATGAAACGTGAATCGAAACAGTCTTGCTTGCTAGTCAAGTAAGGACACTTGTCTCTTAAAGTTGAGCTAGGAATTTCGAATCCCGCCCGAGTTGGTTTTCCTTAAATGGTGTAAATTCTAAGAATGAGTGTTTTTTTTCGTCCCATATCTTCCTCCCTCTTCGGTTTCTGGACGTTAATAAATAACTACAATGTTTTAGCTTCCTCCTCACTCTGCTAATGGCACACATAAGTGATAAATGGCTCTGCGCCTTAAAGACTGCTGTTGATGACACGTGAAGTTTTAGATCCTTGGTATTGCAAAAGATAATAGGCATATTACCTCGCTCTGTTACCCGCAATTTCAAAACCTCTGAATTATCAAAGTTAGTTAACAAACCTATTATCTTTTGCAATATCAAGGAAAAACACACTACAAAATTAAGAAAAGCGTAATAAGTTAATTAAAGATATGTTTATTATTGTCACATGCAATGTGGAAGCAGAAAATAGCCTCAGTATCTCAGTTGGTTGAGGCGCTGAAGACGTAACCAGGAGGCTGTTGGTTCAAATATAACTCCATCCCGACTTCATTTCATTAAGCTTTAACCTCTTAGGTTTGGAATTCCTACACCTCAGCCTCCTGGGCTTTTTGTGTATTGGGTTAAGCTTATTTCCCTAGTTAAGGTTCAACTGCCCAGTGAGTTTGAGCAGTCTTCTTACCAGATTGTTTTGGACGAGTTCCTCTCTGAGGTTTAGTGACCCGATGATACTCACTCTCCAATTGAGCAGGGCATTGCAATCAAAGATCACATGAGAGGCTGTTTCCTCTTCCTCCCCACATAGTGTACACAATGGGTTTTCCCTAAAGATTCCCATATTGTGTAGGTGTTTTCTGAGACCACAATGTCCCGTTATTAGTCCAGTGACAAGTCTCATTTGTTTCCGACTTATGCGAAGGAGATCAGCAGTTAGAGATTTTGATGGTTTGGCCATCATTTGTTTGCTGTCTCGTTGTCCTGAAGTTTTAGTCCAGTGAAGCTCATGACTCCCCCTCGTCCATTGTCTCACCGAACTGCGTGCTTCAGTTTTGCTGATACCTATTGCCGGTTCAGGACCAATGAAGGGGGTTTCGGACCCCTTCTTTGCCAGCTGGTCAGCGTGTTGGTTTCCTGCAATCCCCTTATGCCCTGGTACCCACTCCAGATATACACTGTTGAGTCATTATTATTTAACAAATTTATATTAGACATCCTATTGGTAACTTTAAAAAACACTACCGTTATTTATGAAAGTTTCCTTGAAAATGTCTACGAAGTAGACGAAACTCGAGTCGGAAGTGAAAAAGTAAGTGAATCCTCGTCATAAATAACGGTAGTGTTTTTTAAAATTACACTGTTGAGCCTGCTCAGTTCTATTAGTGTTTGCAAACACTCCCAGGTTAGTTTTGATCTACTCTGGAAGCTACCAATAGCCTTTATAGCTGCTTGACTATCAGAAAAAATAAAGATTTCTCTACGTGTGTAGCCCCTCCTTAAGTTTTCTCATGCACAAACAGCTATAGCTTGTATTTCGGTCTGGTACACACTAGCGTGTTTCCCCAGCGGTATGGTTATATCTTGGGTTTTACACAGTGTATTTTGTTCTTTCCAAATATAATTTTTCTGCAGCCTATATGGCCCCATTCTTGCCTCGCCCTTGACATAGATATCCAGAGGCGGAAGGTTTAGCATGGTTTCCATTGCTGCAGTTGGTGTGGTTTTCATTGCACTGGTGATGCACAAGCAGGTAAGCCGTTGGAGTCCCTCAAGGCTCTTCTGGGCTTGCACCTGCTCCACCATTGGCCACCACACTAAGCCCCCATACATAACCATGGGTCTTATCACCGCACTGTATAGCCAGGCCATTATGTGTGCCTTGAGACCCCAGCTTTTTCCAAATGTTCTTCGGGTTATCATAAAAGCCCGTCTGCATTTGTCAATAGTTTTAGAGAGGTGAGGGTTCCAGGTTAGCTTGGAGTCCAAGGTAACGCCCAGATATTTTACTTTACCCTCCATTACTAGAATCTCCCCAAAGAAGGTTGGCGGTTTTAAACCCTCCAATTTTCTTTTTAGGGTAAATGGAACAAGGGTAGTTTTCGTTGGGTTGACCCTTAGGTTCACCTCCTCGCCACACCATTATTCCACCATTTTCAGAGCCGACTGCATCACATCCGACAACGTATTTAGATACTTTCCCCTAATGAGAATGACTACGTCATCAGCATATCCCTGGGTGTAGTATCCTAGTTTGTTTAGCTTTATCAACAGCTCACCCACCACGAGATCCCAAAGTAACGGCGAAAGCACACCACCCTGGGGCATCCTCTCGCGACAATAGCGCTCGCTGTTTCGCCAAACATGGATATTTGTATGTTCCTGGTTTTCAACATGGTTTCTATCCACCTGCAGCAGGTGTTGTCTATACCATGTTTTTAGTTGCCAGGATCATTGTGTCAAAGGTAATATTATCAAATGCTCCCTCGATGTCAAGAAAGGCGCCAAGAGCAACCTCCTTGTGTTTTATTGTGGCCTCGATATTTGTTACCAAATGATGCAAGGCCGTTTCACATGACTTCCCCGCTTGATATGCATGCTGATTCTTATGTATAGGTCTTTCTATAAGAAAGGTTTCTCTGACATATTTCTCAACAAGCTGTTCAAGGGGTTTGAGGACAAAGGACGATAAGGTTATTGGCCTATACGATTTTGACTCCGCATATGATATTCTCCCCGGCTTTGGAATAAAGACCACCCCTGCAGTCCTCCAGGTTGTAGGTACATAGCCTGCAGCTATGCTGGTCCGAAAGAGTTTGCAGAGAATTGGTCCTAGTACCTCACTGCCCTCCCTTAGGAGGATCGGAAGCACCCCATCCGGCCCAGTATGACTTGAATGAGTCCATGGCCTAATCAATCCTGTTTTGTGTCACTACTCTATTGGCAGTCCTCCAGTTGTCCTCAGAGGGCCCTCTAGGAGGAATCTCCGGTGGAAGCTGTCAAGAGTGTTAGTTTTTTGTGAATCGGGGAAGTGAGTGCGGAGTAAGACCTCCACAGTTTCACTCCCCGACTATGTATAAGTTCCATCGGGTTTTTTTAACGTACCCAATGGTTTTAGTGGTTCTTTGGCCATGATTTTTTGGAGTCTTGCAACTTCAGAGGTGTTTTCAACCTCTTGACAGTAGTTCCTCCAATCCATCCTTTTGGCTTTTCGAACCTCTTTGTTGTACTTGGTAAGTGATTGATAATAAGTCTCCCAATTACCAGTATATTTTGCTTTATTAAACAGTTTTCTTGTTTCTTTCCTAAGTCGGGCGAGTTCTTTAGTCCACCATCTGAATTTTTTTGTGACTCCCCTAACCAAGGGGCAGCTTTCATGGTAGGAGGTTTGTATTGCCTTCTGTAAGCTATCAGAAACGAACTCAATATCTAGAGTATTACTCATATCCGTCATCATGTGACTGATTTCCGTTGTGAGATTTTCTCTATATTTCTCCCAATTATTTTTACGGGGATTGCGGTATTCAATGATTGTTTTGTCTACGTTGTTGACTTCCAATTCTATGAATTTATGATCCGAGAGAGATGGTTCCCTAGATACATGCCACCCCGTAATTTCATTGGTCAAGCTCGGAGATACTATGGTAATGTCTATTACCTCCTTTCTCCGTCCATTCTCGAAAGTAGGTTCATTCCCCTGATTCAGAACACATAAATCATTACAAAAAATATATTCCAAAAGGTACTCACCCCTGCTGTTGGTATCTGTGCTCCCCCACATTATATTGTGTGCGTTTGCATCTGTACCCAAGATGAATTGCAGGTTAGATTGCCTGCAAAATGTCACCAGTTTCACCATTTCTTGTGACGGTGTCGAGGTGGTGGAGTCATACGGGAGGTGAGACTATTTCCTTGGTTGATATTCCCGTATGATATTTAAGTCTGATGGCAATCAAATCTTCATTGTTGAAGTTCATCAGTGTTAATGGTGTATTATTATTGGTTGATTTGACTATAATACAAGTTCTCATTCTACTGGAGGTTTCCAAGGCCGGCTCTTCCTCCAACTAGCCAGGGTTCTTGGATAAGAGCGATGTCAATGTTGCAGGTTATGAAGTGCCTCCATAAGGCTGCGGAGGCTGCCTTACTGTGCTGCAGGTTTATTTGAACTATTCGCAGCACTGTGAGGTTTGTCTTTGCCCCCCCCCCTGAACCTTAAAAAGAAGTTGGGATAATCCGAGATGGGCTTTTAATCCCATCTCTCTCTCTCAACTTCCTCAAGGCTTTTTCTCCGGCGTTAACCACAAGAGTTGTGGCGTCAGAGTATTTCTGACTGTGCACTACCTGCATGTTCTCAACGGATAGTCCGGGGTTTTGAGTGGCTAGAAGAGTTATAATTCTTCCACCTTTCTCTGCCCCCAAACCTTCAGCGAGTTCATTAGGCACTCGCACAATCATTTTAGTGGTTTTAAATATATCAAATGCCTGAGTTGTCCCCTCCCCAGAATCCGAGGGGGACGAAGCCATTGCCAAATCTATGGCCAGAGCCATGGTTGAAGCCATGCTGTGGGATTGAGGACAGCTGTCACTGTCCCTGCCCACCTGGGGTAGTTTACATTCCGTACGTTTCCCAGCCATATTGATATATGTCATTTGGTTTTTCTGTCGGGGTCTCCTTCCCTTAACCTTTGAGAATCCCTCCCCATATCACTACAAGGCAGCAGCTGGTTTTTCTGTTCGGGTGTCCTTCCCTTAGCCTTTGGGGATCCCTCCACATAACACTACAAGGCAGTAGCTGGTTTTTCTGTTAGGGTGGCCTTCCCTTGGCCTTTGAGGATTCCTCCCCGTAACTACAAGGCAGCAGTTTCCTCCAGTCAACTTTGGCCTTTATCGATGCCTGCACTTTAACGATAAAGTTTATCTTTTCCACCACGTAGAGGTGTTGATCTGAGGTACATCAGGGTAAGATGGGAGATCTGGCCGGACCGATAATATCCACCGCACGTGCAACAGTGCGTACCACTGACCAACCGACAACCCACCCAACCCCTTAGCTAGCGTGTTCCCCTGCGCCAAAGCTGAACACACCCCAGGAAAGATGTGCCCAGCCCGGGCCCAAAGGGAACACACCTAAGGAAAGGTTTATGGTGCCGTGACCAGCATCTCGGCTTACTGGTCCATCTGGTCCAAATAGATCTAAATAAAGGTCGCGTGATAATTGCATCAATAGAGACATGCAACCAGTTTAATAATAATAATAAAATCATATATACTTTTACTTCTCATGTACCTCATCCCATTTTTTTTTTTATCAAAACATTGTCTCAGAATGCTATTTTGGAAACGAATTTTTTCTGAAACCATTTTTTGTGTGTTAACAACTCACCAAATATTCCAACTCAGGATGATTTGTTTGTGGTCAGAACAACGGTACGGTTTCAGAACAATGACACAGACTTTTATCTGATCGATTTTTCTTCTTTTTTTCCAGGGTCTTTGTCTCACTCTTTTACTTCTGGCTATATTTAAAACAGCATTACCAGCACTTCCGATTTCAATTGGCTTTGGGTTGATATTTTATTTTGGAACCGACAATTTTGTGAAACCATTTGTGGATACGTTAGCAACCCGCCAAATATTCATTTAGCTTTCGCTAAATATTGCATACCGACTTACTAATTGTATAAAAATAAACTGAAATCTCAAATTTAAACTGGAAATTCTTGTAGTGTTGCAGAATATTGTAAACGCTAAATAATTTGAAACCATGTTATTTATGATATACTCAAAACAATGTTACTGTTGGTTAAATTGGGATACTATGTCAAGTAAAACCATAATGAAGGTTGAAAATGACTATGTCAGCATGCCTATATCTATATCTTTTTTAGTCAAGTGAAGATATAGGAATTTTCAACCTTCAAATATTACTGTGTTTATTTATATAGCATTATAATCTATTAAAAATAAATAAAGACTAATTTTCACTTTTTTATAAAAATTACCTATTTGAAAACTAAAGAATAAATAGATTTTCGTATCGTTTGGTCACAACTTAAAATCGAACATTAATCCCTGTAATGCAGTACGTACATATCTCAGACATTTTGATGGTCTCTTTACCGTAGGTTCTGATCCTCTTAACATCTATTTCTTATATGCGTTTAGGGACAGCCTTTGTTGTAGTTGCGGTGTTTCTATCGAAATAACCTATTTATAGATTCGTTATTTTTAAAAATGGTGAAAACAGGTTGATAGGAGGTTACCGAAAATATTTTGGTGGCTTTTGGAACTTTTGTGGTATGCGTTCCAGGTGGTCCCGGTACGTAGAGCCGGCCATCGTGAGGACGCTCACGATGCCTTACACCTAATTCGATTCACTTGATTGTTTCTTTGTTTTTAAGAATTCATATAAATGTTCATCTAAAAAATACCTCGATTGAAACAACCACCTTTTAAAAAATAAAATAATTCCATAATTTCCAGGAGGTGAAAATATGGCCCTAAATGCAATAGGAAATGACATATTTAATCTATATTTTGGGTTCTCGTCAAACGTTTTTTTAGGTTAAAAATGTGCAATTTATCTGCACGAATACAATAATATAATATATCTTCTAGAGGAAGAAATAGTACAAAAGCGTTAATTGAACGCATTTGCTTTCAGGAATGGCTTTTTAAAAAGAAGAATAAAAAGAAAATTGAATCACATAGAATTTAACAATATGTTTATACTTGATGTTAATACGAGCATATAATACGGTGGGATCAAGGGCTCATAATTATGATCTGATGAGAAAGAAATTAAAACACACAATTTTAATTACTCCAGAAAAACACAATTTTAATTACTCCAGAAAAACAAAAAATATACTTGATGTTAATACGAGCATATAATACGGTGGGATCAAGGGCTCATAATTATGATCTGATGAGAAAGAAATTAAAACACACAATTTTAATTACTCCAGAAAAACACAATTTTAATTACTCCAGAAAAACAAAAAATATACTTGATGTTAATACGAGCATATAATACGGTGGGATCAAGGGCTCATAATTATGATCTGATGAGAAAGAAATTAAAACACACAATTTTAATTACTCCAGAAAAACAGATATATATATATATATATATATTGGTTTATTATTTTCAATAATGAACCTTTGGAATCGTCACGAAAAAAAAAAATTACCCCCCCTCTTTGATATTATACGTTTCAAGGTACGTAGAATCCAAAAATCGAATAAAAAAAAAATCCGTTTGTCCGCCGTCCGCCGTGATGGGCACTTTTGCCACTTAGCGTTGACCGATTTGGATGAAATTTGGTATATAGGTCCCATCTGGGCTCTAATTGTGCCCCGAAACTTTTGGGTGCAATCGAATACACCCTTGGCGATTTTTGCCGCTTTTTAGCGGTTTTCAGTATCGCTGTCTAAAAGGAGAATGGTAAGAGCTAGAGATTTGAAATTTTATATGTATGTCACATTTGGGGTCTCAGCTATCTCCAAAACTTTTGGGTTCAATCAAATATACCGCTGGCGGTTTTTACCGCTTTAAAGCGGTTTTCATTAATCCTGTCTAAAAAGAGAATGGTAAGAGCCAGAGACTTCAAATTTGGTAAGTATGTCAAATTTAGGGTCTAATTAGATTTGGAATCATTATGATAACCCCCTCAAATTTTTTTTTGGGGGGGTACCCCCCAAAAAATGTATTATTTTTTGCCAGAAAAATAATAAACCCAGGTGTCACATTGGCAGAGTTTTTTTAATTGGGTTTAACGTCTCTTTAACATCTATTGGTCAAGACGTTAATTGTCCAGTATTGAGCAAAGTGTAGACCTAGTACCGCAATACGTTTTTTTAGGACTCATATTTTTCATGATCTGTGGATTTTAAAAGAATGTTTTTATTGTAATACAATAGTTGTACAAGTTTACGCTAATATTTATGTATTAAATATTCAAGAAGTTACAGACTCTGATTTTTTAAGTAGAGTTTATAAATATAAAATGTCCATTTCATTGTAATCTTAAGGGTGCTTTCAGACAGCCGCATACTCACTCATCTTATGACATAGCACACATCTTTGATTGATTATATGCAAGGAAAAAACAAATACACACATTCTTATGGGAGTCCACAGATCGGGTAATACTTGTCCTATACAAAAGCATTTTACATATAACATTTTAGAAAACAAATAGTTTTTTTTTTGAAGCACACTTAAATTGCAGACCTTAGTGTTTTGCTGAATTTTTATATCCAAAATAACTATTTTAATATTGTTGGAAAATACTATTAGAAACAAAAAATATATTATTTTACAAAAAAAAACGGTAAATTTTAACAACCATGTCTCCAGGAGAACAAATGGAAAAACGGTAATTTTATATGATCGAGAATATTGTACAGAAGAGAATGCTTCTTTCGGAGATATGTTCTTCAAAAAACAGTATGGATAAATGCGTGTGTGGCTACCTGAGCACACTTACACTTTCCAGTGTTCTTTCCAACACTACTATCATTAATTGTTGTGTCATTTCCTTTCGGAATTCCAAATTGCTGCGTCCACTAATTATTGCTTATCAAGATCTTGATAACATGTGTTCTAATATACCTCCCTCAGATATGTAATATACCCCCATAAACATTTAAGATATCCCCTGAAATATTAAATATAGTTTCTGAACTTAGTAAACAGTATTAATTTTCAATGATTTATTAAAAGAAATGACAAAAAAATACGAAATAGTTAGTAAACATAATTAACGATTGAATTTTGTTACCTCAACACTCGTAGAATTCGCACAGACAAACCATATAGAACACAACACTTCTTGGGAACGGGGAATAAATGTGACAACGTTTTTGACAAACAACTGTTTATGATGATTTTTGAGAGAAAATCATCCTCATACTCGCATTTGACGATCTGTCGACAATAGCTGATGTGGTATTAATAACATTCACGTTGTTGAATATGTCAAGTAAAACCATAATAAGGCTGATAAAATACTACCTATATCTCCACTTGATATAGTATTTTTTCTGCCTTAAACACCATAGTTAGGTATGTTAATTTTCAATTCTGGCTTCCTTAAGCTAACTTCTTTAATTTTCGTAGATGATTTGTTGAACAGATGAAGAATAATAGACCGGTCTTGTTCGATTTTGATGGAACTGGACATTCATTAGTTTTATACAGGGTGAACTGGTAGGTAGAACAGTCATTTCCAACACAAAATACTCTATTGAGCATATGTCGCTTTCAGTTTGTTTCCAAGATGGCGGCCATTTTGTAAATTTCAACCTTACCCCACAAAATCTCTTATTGGCTTCAGATAGAAAAATATAATTTGAACCAGAAGAATAAGAACACAATAGTCGTAAATATTATTACAAAAAAAGTTTCGAAACTTTCAAGCCTGATGCCTTTTTTTATCGATTGTCCCAAAAATATACTATTGCACTTTCTTCTGTCTCAGTTCGCTTAAAGTAATGCCGACTTTATTACACTTGGTCAGTTATTTCTGAGGAGAACCTCAAAATACTACCCTTTTACAAATTGGCCAAATGTAAAGTTGTATGTTGTCCTGAGACTATCTTGTAAATAGAGATGTATTTGATTGGTGCATTCCTCTTTAATAATAAATAATATAAATGTTAAATGTGTTTTGTATTAATTAAATGTAAAATGATTTCTATTGGCCATTTTTAAGGCATATCGCATAATCATTTTTGGTCTTATTTTTTTAGGAAATCATTCAAAGATTCTAAAATTTTCTTTCCCTCAAATTTTAAAATGTGAAGTCCTCCAGTTTTACTTTAATATGAGTAGCAACCAGTGGCGGCAGTACCAGAGTAAAAAGATTTGGTTTGATAGAAGATGAGATTATTAGTACCTATACATGAACCACTGTAATGCAAAGAAAAATGTATGTTACAATATTCTACAATACGATTTTCATTTCGGATGACCTTGTATCCTTTGTGTTTCTCAAGACAATTAAGCAGCTTTTTGAAAAACTTTTTGCTCAAGGGGTACCTACACAAAAGGTACACAGTAATGTATAAACAGGGAGATATGAATGTATGACTTCTTGGGTTCTCACCAAAGTATTGACATTTATTTAACTGCCACATTGAAGCCCAGAAAAAGATCTAAATTTTGTTCACAAAATAAAATGGAACGTGCAATGCAGTGCGTATTGCATATTTAAATCTTTAGACAAGACATATTTTAATGGTACATCGCGTGCACGCGGTGAACAATACTCAGTCAACCTCCATCCTTCGACTCGACTAGACTAATGATTGATCGAATGATTCGAAATTAGTTTCAATTTTAATAATTATAAATAGTCTTTCTCATAAATATTTCATATTTAGAAGGAGCAACAAATATATATATATATAGAGGAAATAAGAGGAGNGAAAGAGAAAAGATACAACAATTGAAACCGTGCTCCGGGAACAATGACCTACTTTTGCTAAATTGATAACCATCGTTGGGGAGACATTAAAGTTGCAGTCATTATACCCAAATTTATCAATAGAATTTTTTTTAAGAAGCTGAACTTCATCTTAGAATAACTATGGACCTTGTTTTCATTACTGATCTCAAACTTTGATTTACTTGTAATTTTCTAAAATGCATTACAATAGTCGTAGTTCTATTTCAGATTTTAATGTTGAGGCGGGGGGGCAAGACGAAAAAATTGTCAATGCTTTTAATATCTCGGCCACGGAAATCGGCGGGCTTTTAAGCTCACCCTCTGTCTACTTGTCTTATGTAATGTCTGCTGATTTACGGAGGCGAGGAGTTAAATACCAATATTAATTAGGAAAGAAAAGAGATAGGTAATGGTTTTAGTATTGATTTATTTTTCACAAAAAAGACTTTCCATTGATCAATGTGACATGACAAAGATTACTCGTCATGCGTGACAGTCATATCCAGGATACAGAACAAGCCAACAGGCTCGATAAAGTGAATAAGAAATTATCAAGACTCCCTTGGTAATTTCTTGGGGCCAATATGTTTATCCTTGCTGCTGTTCATCCCACACTCAATTTTATTATTGCAATTTCTTTTGTCTCAATTCGCTCTAAGTAATACCGGCTTTATATTTGGCCAGTTTGTAAAAAGGTAGTATTTTGCGGTTCTCTTCAGAAATATCTGACCAAGTGTAAAGTCGGTATTACTTTAAGCGAATTGACATAGAAGAAAGTGCAATATTTAAGTGTGGGATGAACAGCGGGAAGGATAAACTTGGGCCCAATAATAGATATCACAACGTTCATTGTCGATTTTTTTTTGGAGGAGTGGTTGGAACTTAGCCTTTTTTCAATGATAATTTTCTGTGAGATTTGTTTTGTTGGAATGCAAACAGCTTCCTAAGAGCAACTAAGTAGTCTGTTGTTGATTTCAGCGAGACTGTAGTGGGGCCAGGGCGAAAATCTATGCGTTAGGTAGTTAACCTAGTTTCAGAAGTAAGGTGCTTTTCAAACAGTTTCAAAGTTCATGAATTCAACTTTAATGTCTTCTCTACGATAGTTATTATCAAAAGTAGGTCATTGGTCCGACCCTGAGAGAAGCTCGAATCTGGAGTATGGTTTCAAAGTTCAAAAATCAAATCAAACCACTGGTTAGACGGTTAGACAAACCGATAAGGGACTCACTAAAACAGAGGCTCTGATCACAGGTTTTTTTTTTTTGCTTATCGTCTCTTTAACATTTGTTGGTCATTCGAGACGGGGGGTTTACCCTCCATTCGCTGGAAACTTGCAAACCAGCTACCCATATTGACCTCATCTTAGCCTGGGTTGGGCCGGAAAAATAGTGAGCAACACGAAGATGCGAACCTACGTGGACACCAGTTTGGTAAAACCTTACTGAACGTTGGTTAACTTCAGTGATGTAACGGGAACTGGTCTATTGAACGTGCCATAGACGCTGGCTGATCACAGCGTTTCATTGGTACTTTTCTTTATTTTTTTCTTCTTCCACAGTGTCTTATGTCTTATTCGTGTTTTTCATTGATATTTCTAATATTTATTGATCGTGCTTTACAAACGCGTGCTCAGTTCTTAGTTCTTTTCATTTTTCAATTGAAATTTATTGACACAGTATTTTACAATTTATTAATAATATAAAAATATCTCATAGTGAACAAGTTTAAGTAAGACATAAAAACAACATAAATAATGCACCTCTGTCTTCTTTGAACTTCCCACCTAACATAATATACTGACAATGGACATTCTATATTTTATCAGTCATTGATCTCTTCTCACACTTGGTCTCTTTGGGTCACCAATTTGCAAACAACAACTTATACAGAGTGTCTATATATAAATAAACAGATTCCAATTACGATAAACGCTGATTAACGTACTTCTTTAAAGTAAATTTTGGGCACATTCTTCGGGATTTTGAGCACTGGCGGATTTAGAGGGGGGGCCCAGGGGGCCCGGCCCCCCCAAAAAAGTGACGTTAATTTTTTGTGGATTACATAATTATGAATATTACCTATGACTTAGGTCTTAGGTACCTAGAAATAATAATAATTATTCCAATCTTAATCTATAACTGCAAGTAAATATAAAATATCATTTATTTTTAATAACATTATTTTAACATCTTCATAACCGTTGTTTCCCAATACATAATAATATTATGTATACAGGATTTGCACTTTCTAGTTGTCCCATAGGATTTTACATAGAAATTTCGGCGCCTGGCCCAGTATGTCACAAAATAGAAGTGATAGGGACATTTGATGTAACTTTTAACGAGGATTCCAATGAAACCATTATCACGAAAATCGAACCTACGGTTCTGGACCTAGAACCAATATAAGGACTAAGTTTTCTTCATAGGATAATGGTTAATACTTTTAATAATTAGCGGAAAAATGTGTATAAAAACCTATTTTTTTGAAATTGTAATTTCCTCAATTATCAGAAACGGTGTTGCCTAAAATAACAGTGACGTACATACTCGTATACCTAGTAATAAATGGATTTTTTAGTGGATATTACTCGTATATATCTCCTGCTTTTTGTTTGATGAAATCTTGTTTAATTAAAGTGAATCGAAACAGTCTTGCTTGCTAGTCAAGTAAGGATACTTGTGTCTTGAAGTTGAGATCGGTTCCCGCCCGATAGATGGAGCTAAAATATTGTAATTATTGGCGGCAAGCGGCAAGAAACTATCAAGAGTGAATTCGATTTCAACCATAAGTGTCATTTTTCATTCCATGCTTTATTGATATAACTAGGCACCAAATTTTAAGCTCTAGAACTTGTCATTTTAGGAAGGATTTTCGTGATAATGGCTTTATTGGTATTCGCGTTACAAATTACATCGAAAATCACTATCATTTCTATTTTGTTACATCCTGGGAGGACATGACAGCCATACGTCAAAATTTCCGTGCAAAATCCTATGGGACAACCAGAAAGTGCAAACCCTGTATAGGTATACATAACACAGTACATATAGAGAAGAAAAAAAATCAGGCCCCCCCCAAAATATTTTTCTAGATCCGCCAGTGATTTTGAGGGTATGTTTTTTGCATGACAAAGTGTGCTTCTTTGATACAGTCATACCTATCCCTAAAATCGCCAGTCTGGTGCGGTGAATATCTTCGAGTAATGGTATTGTTTTATTAATTCGTTTATTCTCTTTCTTTGATTTATTATTTTCAATAATGAACCTTTGGAATCGTCACAAGAAGAAAGAAAAAAAATCACTCCCCTTCAAAGTTCGTAGAATCCAACGCCGTGATGGGCACTTTTGCCACTTAGCGCTAACCGATTTGGATGAAATTGGGTATATAGGTCCCATCTGGGCTCTCAGGCTTTTGGGTGTAATCGAATACACCCTTGGCGTTTTTGCCGCTTTTTAGAGGTTTTCAGTATTGCTGTCTAAAAAGAGAATGGTAGGAGCTAGAGATTTGAAATTTTGAATGTATGTCATATTTGGGGTCTCAGTAAGCTCCGAAAATATACCGCTGGCGGTTTTTACTGCTTTCCATTAATTCTGTCTATAAAGAGAATGGTAAGAGCCGGAGACTTGGTATTTAGGATATAATTTAGGGTATTTTTTTAGCCAGTAAAATAATAAACCCATGTGTCTCATTGGCAGAGTTTTTTTATCTTTCGCTGCCCGACCCAACAAGGTCCAGTTAAAATTGTAACTACACCAACTTCTGATCGTCCATTATTCCCCTTAACCTAATCAGCACTTTGCTCAACACCGAACCAAGTGAGTTGCAGAAGTGAATATTGAGCACTAGATAGTTAGTAGTTGGATCTGGAAGTGATCGCCTTTTCGTCGTTGCTCAAGTTTTCATTTACAGTGGCGTAAGCAATGGCCCAAACAGACATGTTGACTGGCTCCATGACAACAAGTATGTTAAGCATTTAGCCGAACGGAACGATCACTTAACAATTAGATAAGTATTCTTTTTTAATATATTCTTTAATGGCTTGGGTGAATCTATAGTGCGAGTCGCCGGACTGAAGTGGCCTTTTCTCTCGAATTCAGACTCCAGTCGAATATCATGTAGGTGTTTGTAATGCATTTCGTGAATAAAAATATACGCGTATCAATAGGCCTATATTTTTATTGAACTGATTCATTCATTTTATTTACTTTATTTCTCATTTCTCTTTGACTTATTCTCCAGTTAAAGAGAAACAAGACCCCCAGCACTTTTTAATGCAGAATTTAAAAAAAAATTGATACAAAAGAAACGCCAAAAACTGATAAAAAAGTTAAAGTCTTGGAGAATCGAGAAATTTTTAATTCTCCTAGAATTTGATTTGAACTTGAAATGTTAACAGAAATTCCCCTTTTATAGGAATTTCCTCAATTATGTCATTTTTATTTTTAAACTTATCAATTTGCAAATGTACCATGTCACTTTATACATTTACAAAGTAAATTTTCAGGGAAAGAGCCTCCTGTTGAAAAAATATCTGGTGCCCCCATTCTCATCGTTACGCCACTTCATTTACTAACCTAGAATGTTAGTATGTCGGCACCGCCCTGGACCTCCCCTTGACTACGGCCGTGTTGATGATACTAATTACACCAATCACATCACGACATCAATTCAATTGATTTATATGAATTTACTCGGTTTAGAAATTATGATCGCTTGCTATAATAAGTCATTGTATGTAATGTCGCGTCGATTTGTATTTGATTATTATTTTTATAAAAGTTGTATTCTATTTGAGTCTTCTACAAATAGGTTTGTTTGTTACTTCTAACGATTATAAATTATCTTTTAGCAGACTTCATCAACAAATACAACTTTTAAATCTTTATAGAACCTTGGATTTTACGTATGACTTTTTGGTGTTCTGCTCCATTAAAAAAAAAAAAAAAAAAAAAAAACAGATCATTTGGCTGTTTAATATTCGTCCCAATGTACAAAGCACAAAAAATAATATCCTGGAGTAAAGTATTGATAGGAGCCGACTTACCCTAGGGACAAGTCCAAAAATCAATAATTGAGTAGTATATTAAGGATATTAGGGATGAGCGAGAAAGCTTAATATGAATACATGCGTGTTTTTGAACAGTCATAGGTACCACCAAAAATCCCAATTTGAGAAATATATTTATGTCGAAATCTAGAAATTATTGTTAAATTTCGTAACCGTACCGAAGCTCGGTAGAACAGCTGGTAATTCATAATCATAAAAAAATCTCCTTTTCTAAAGAAGCACTGCGTTATTGTTTATATTTATATTGCAACTTGTTAGCTTTATGAAAGTGTGTTCTATGTTTGGCAACGAACGTGTAGTTCAAGGAATATAGATATAAAATAATATTATATATATATTGTTTCTATAGATATAGATGATCTGTGGNCTCAGTATAAATTGATCAGCAACATGGTTACAAAACATATTGTCACTGTCACACCTTGAAGTATGTATCTGCTGAATCCTATGAATCACCTCAGTATAAATTGATCAGCAACATGGTTACAAAACATATTGTCACTGTCACACCTTGAAGTATGTATCTGCTGAATCCTATGAATCACCTCAGTATAAATTGATCAGCAACATGGTTACAAAACATATTGTCACTGTCACACCTTGAAGTATGTATCTGCTGAATCCTATGAATCACCTCAGTATAAATTGATCAGCAACATGGTTACAAAACATATTGTCACTGTCACACCTTGAAGTATGTATCTGCTGAATCCTATGAATCACCTCAGTATAAATTGATCAGCAACATGGTTACAAAACATATTGTCACTGTCACACCTTGAAGTATGTATCTGCTGAATCCTATGAATCACCTCAGTATAAATTGATCAGCAACATGGTTACAAAACATATTGTCACTGTCACACCTTGAAGTATGTATCTGCTGAATCCTATGAATCACCTCAGTATAAATTGATCAGCAACATGGTTACAAAACATATTGTCACTGTCACACCTTGAAGTATGTATCTGCTGAATCCTATGAATCACCTCAGTATAAATTGATCAGCAACATGGTTACAAAACATATTGTCACTGTCACACCTTGAAGTATGTATCTGCTGAATCCTATGAATCACCTCAGTATAAATTGATCAGCAACATGGTTACAAAACATATTGTCACTGTCACACCTTGAAGTATGTATCTGCTGAATCCTATGAATCACCTCAGTATAAATTGATCAGCAACATGGTTACAAAACATATTGTCACTGTCACACCTTGAAGTATGTATCTGCTGAATCCTATGAATCACCTCAGTATAAATTGATCAGCAACATGGTTACAAAACATATTGTCACTGTCACACCTTGAAGTATGTATCTGCTGAATCCTATGAATCACCTCAGTATAAATTGATCAGCAACATGGTTACAAAACATATTGTCACTGTCACACCTTGAAGTATGTATCTGCTGAATCCTATGAATCACCTCAGTATAAATTGATCAGCAACATGGTTACAAAACATATTGTCACTGTCACACCTTGAAGTATGTATCTGCTGAATCCTATGAATCACCTCAGTATAAATTGATCAGCAACATGGTTACAAAACATATTGTCACTGTCACACCTTGAAGTATGTATCTGCTGAATCCTATGAATCACCTCAGTATAAATTGATCAGCAACATGGTTACAAAACATATTGTCACTGTCACACCTTGAAGTATGTATCTGCTGAATCCTATGAATCACCTCAGTATAAATTGATCAGCAACATGGTTACAAAACATATTGTCACTGTCACACCTTGAAGTATGTATCTGCTGAATCCTATGAATCACCTCAGTATAAATTGATCAGCAACATGGTTACAAAACATATTGTCACTGTCACACCTTGAAGTATGTATCTGCTGAATCCTATGAATCACCTCAGTATAAATTGATCAGCAACATGGTTACAAAACATATTGTCACTGTCACACCTTGAAGTATGTATCTGCTGAATCCTATGAATCACCTCAGTATAAATTGATCAGCAACATGGTTACAAAACATATTGTCACTGTCACACCTTGAAGTATGTATCTGCTGAATCCTATGAATCACCTCAGTATAAATTGATCAGCAACATGGTTACAAAACATATTGTCACTGTCACACCTTGAAGTATGTATCTGCTGAATCCTATGAATCACCTCAGTATAAATTGATCAGCAACATGGTTACAAAACATATTGTCACTGTCACACCTTGAAGTATGTATCTGCTGAATCCTATGAATCACCTCAGTATAAATTGATCAGCAACATGGTTACAAAACATATTGTCACTGTCACACCTTGAAGTATGTATCTGCTGAATCCTATGAATCACCTCAGTATAAATTGATCAGCAACATGGTTACAAAACATATTGTCACTGTCACACCTTGAAGTATGTATCTGCTGAATCCTATGAATCACCTCAGTATAAATTGATCAGCAACATGGTTACAAAACATATTGTCACTGTCACACCTTGAAGTATGTATCTGCTGAATCCTATGAATCACCTCAGTATAAATTGATCAGCAACATGGTTATAAAACATATTGTCACTGTCACACCTTGAAGTATGTATCTGCTCAAGTATGATATATTTTACTTATGAAAGTTAGGAAGGTTTTCTCCCATCCGTGACTGGTGGCCGATTCCTCGGTTTGCCATACCTATGAAGCCGAAACTCCTTTCATTATCTGAAACGCTATCTTATAATCTACGCTATCTACCAAGTAATGAAACTAACATGGCGTTTATGGCGTTCCGCAAAACTATCTTGCCTGAAACTTTATAATAGATGCAGTCGTAAAGAATTATTTATCATAAGAATATAATGAATGATTGTTCAAATTATTAGTTTTGATATAATAATTCATCAGTGGCGTATTTATTAGTTGAATGGTGGGCTTACTTCAATGAATGGGTTGACCGATTTTGATAAAATTCAGTTAGTAGGATTAGGTTCGATTTTGGGTCTAATTGTGCCCCGAAACTTTTCGTCACAGTCAGTCCCATATACAGGGTGTCCATAAAGTCTCACCCCACCCCCCGTATCTCGAGAATGGCTGAAAACATAAGAAAACGCAAAAACACGTATTCTTCAGATTTTAGGGGGATTCATTTTAGACTAAAAAATGTTTGGCCTCGGCCAGCCGTTTAGGCTGGGCACCGACTGAAAAAAATAGTGTTCCACCATGTTGTTGGAACACTATTTTTTACTAACTTACTTATTTGGGATCATAAAAAAATATTTCTAGGCATTTTTACGTACCATTTCGGTGCGGCCGCAGAAGGAATGGGTCACATGTTCCACTTAAATGAGAAGGTATATCAAGTGACACCTTCTCATTTAAGCGAAAATCGAGCCTTCTTAGATCAAACCTATCTAGCTGTTTTGATAATTTTGGTCTGAGAAAGCCAAAACTCTGCGGTCAAAGTGGGCGAAGTAGGGCCACCATGTTGTTGGAACACTATTTTTTACTAACTTACTTATTTGGGATCATAAAAAATTATTTCTAGGCATTTTTACGTACCATTTCGGTGCGGCCGCAGAAGGAATGGGTCACATGTTCCACTTCATAATTCGCGAACGGTAGATCCTAGAGAGCTCTGGTTTTCTGTAATGAACTCGTATTAACGAGACCTTTAAAACAATCTTAAATGAGAAGGTATATCACTTGATATACCTTCTCATTTAAGATTTTTAAGTCAGTCGGTGCCCATCCTAAAAGGCCTGGCCGAGGCCAAACATTTTTTAGTCTAAATTTAATCCCCCTAAAATCTAAGGGATACGTGTTTTTGCGTTTTCTTATGTTTTCAGCCATTCTCGAGATACGGGGGTGGGGTGAGACTTTATGGACACCATGTATAGTGTTCCGCACTATAAATTTTAAATTCCATAAATTCTAGTATTGGGATGGGACCTAATACATACCAAATCTCATCAAAATCCGTTGACAAAAAGTCGATTATTCGACTATTTGGATTCTAGTACCTTGAGAACTTTATTATTATAATAATAATAATTTAGTTGGTTGAGGCGGTAGGTTCGCACTTCAGCTATGGCAAATTTTATAAACTTTGCAAAGATTAATAGATTGAATTATTTTGACTAAAAGAAATTATTTACCGAAGGCGTATTTTGTTCTAAAAAGTTACATGTGGGTGACATCTTACGGGCCGAGTACACCTGAGCTGATGTTGTAAAATAACACAGAAAACAACTCTATAATATCATTATGTTATATTACAGTAATTGACATGATTCCGGGTGACCATATCAATTATCAGTCTCCAAGAACAGATGTATGATGACAATCGAAGGCTTTAGGAGTAGACTAGTTTCAGTCTTCTCCTAAGGTCGACAATATAATTTAGAGCTGCTGTCTCATACATCTGACTACCATTGGACTCGATGATACCACTATTGAATGAATGAAAGGAATTCTACAGCGTCGGAAAAAGATCGATATGAATTTGCGGGGATTTGCTAGTTAAGGGATTCTCAATAGAACTTTGTCTATTGTTTAAACATTGGGACTAATAAACCAACGGACTGCTGTAGGGCGTTCCATAAAAAAACTTTCAATAGTAAATGTTCAATGACTATTCAGAATAAGATATCCTTAATATAAATACAATATCATTTTGTTTTTTATTGTTCTTTATGCATGTTTGTATGATTTCTACCATTAATTGGTCTTCCCTAGAGCCACGAGTAGGCTCTAGGAAACTAGTGTTAGTTGTCGGTTCTGTAACCAAAATATGTCTAAAATTTCTGCACGAATACAATACTTTATCTTCTATGGAAGAGAAAGTAATAAACGACAAAAGCATGAGTTAAATCAAACGAACTGAGATCTAGATCTAACAATTAACAATTCGATTTCTTTAAATGTCTCCCTTGTATTAATACTTTTACGATTTTTGTTCAATTTGTTAATATGCACATTTATTATGATTATGCAATTAGATTTTAGTCTTATCATGAGTAGTGGCCCTTTTAACTGATTGAGTCAGTTCAGTCAGAGAACGCCACATGTTTTTAATCTGTTTAAATTAATGTGTTTGTCACTCATCTGGTGATTCTTTATTTTGATTAATCATGTTTAATGTTTCAACAAGAATAGTCACACTTAGGTACGATGGATAGGAAGATTCATTGTTTTGAAAAATGAAAGCAACATTCACTCATTCATTCATTCATCATTGTATGGTAGAGCCATCTTGCTCGCTAATTACATTGTTACTCTCAAATATTAATAAATGCTGCTCTTTTTGATGGTAAACTTTTATGCAGGGTCCGCCAACGTAGTCATGGTTTTTGAAATGTTGCTACACAGGCTATTTTTGAGATATAACAATCAAATTTGTTTTAATATATAGATAATAAAGTAAAGTTTAATTACATTGATGTTTTGTTGATGGTACTGATTATTTGTGGAATATAATGTTAGTTATTTTCAAGGCTCGTCGGACACAAGGAGCGGGGTTCCTGGGTTATCATCCAACATCTCCTTCATCTTATTGTAGAAAAGGATCCTTCGCATGATATCCTGCGGTAGAGTATCTTATAGGGGTGAAAGTTCAATTTGTGTGGGAATGCGTTGGACAGAACTGTTTGACAATCCAAGAGCCTGAGAGTGTTGTTTCGCAGAACGGTAGCGACTATGCTTTATTGCACGGCGCACAGCTTCGAATATTTCTGGCGATCTAACACTTATTGCACTGCCTCCTGGCTTCTTTCTCAAAGCGAAACCAGTCTCACAAAATTTTTGAATCCATTTTTGTGGGAATGCGTCGGACAGAACTGTTTGACAATCCAAGAGCCTGAGAGTGTTATTTCGCAGAACGGCATCAACTATGCTTTATTGCACGGCGTACAGCTTCGAATATTTTTGGCGATCTAACACTTATTGTACTGCCTCCTGGCTTCTTTCTTAAAACGAAACCAGTCTCACGAAATTTCCTAATCCATTTCAGAATGGTATTGCATGTAAGAACCTTTCCAGTGGGTTTAATCCTAAATAGAGCTCTGAACTTCCTCTGAGTAGCAGTAACAGATAAGCCATTTTTTAAAAAACGTCTTTACTACAAACGCTCAAATACTCTCATAAATATACTCTCCTTAGTCCTGTTTTTTAACTTCTTTAAAATAATGTAAATAATCGAATTTCTGTGGAAATTTCCACAAAAAGAGGGGAAATCCTGTTAAAATATTTGAACATTTTCAAGGTCAAATGAAAATCTATTCTCCAAGATTTTAATTTATTTTTATTTCAGTTTTTGGCATTCTTTTTTATAATTCTAGATAATATTGAATTAAAAATTGGTTGGGCTCTCGTTTCTCGAAATAAAGTAAACGAGTGAAATCATTTTAAAAAAGACATGCCTTAATTTCAATAAATCCTATGGTTATATTTTCAGAGTTTCCCACAATAAAAAAAAAAAAAAAAAAAAAAAAAAAAAAAAAAAAAAAAAAAAAAANAAAAAATGTTGATCCCCGAGATTTTCCCCACTTTCTGGCAATTCCCCTAACCACTTTTTTGAGTCCCATTGGGTCACCAGAGGATGAGGAAACAAATGGGGGCCCAGATAATGTACATTCGACACCCTCTTCACTTTGTATGAGTAGTTGATAATATACTAAACCAAACTGTAGATATAGGTATCAATATAGGTAGAATACACCAAAGAGAATTTAGCGACTCATCCGATTAATCTTATGTTTACCATACCATTAATTGGTCTTCCCAGTAGAGCCACGAGTAGGCTCTAGGAAACTAGTGTTAGTTGTCGGTTCTGTATAAGTTTGATTGAGTGCGATCAGTTTTCAAAGTTTTTGATCTTTTGTTATGATTTCTTATGTTTACCATACCATGAATTGGTCTTCCCTAGAGCCACGAGTAGGCTCTAGGAAATTAGTGTATTTATTATGATTTCTTATGTTTACCATACCATTAATTGGTCTTCCCAGTAGAGCCACGAGTAGGCTCTAGGAAACTAGTGTTAGTTGTCGGTTGTGTATAAGGTATAGGTGTTATAGAATGGATAAAAAGAATGTATCGATTTTTGATTCTTTTGTTACAGGGAATTTTTGTTACTGCCTGCTTTTTTTGAATCGGTCATATCTACCTCGTTACTGCTCTGATTTCGAAAAAATAATAGTTCATAGTTCATTCTAATAGTTCATTTTAAATGAGTGAGATCACAAATATTTTTTATTTTTTTAGGCGCCCTCTTCTAAAGATTCTATTTACAATTTTGTGTCGAAAAGGGGGAGATGGAGTTGGATTCGAACCGACAGCCTCCTGGTTACGAATCCACCGCCTCAACCAACTGAGCTACTGAGGCTGTTTAGTAGGTTAGATAATAGTAAATTAGATTTGTTAAAGCTATTCGAACTAAGAGAGCCCTGGCAGGTACGGATATAGGTCTCCAGTTGAGGGGGGGGACCATCGAGGCTCCAAATTATAAGTCAGCAGTATTCATAAACAACCCCCTGTATCCCCTTCTGTGCCCCGGTTGCTATTAATCGAAATGAAGACTGTCAGAAGGAAGGACCTCTATTTTTCCACTCATAGATTGATGACACCAATAAGGAAATCTTATTTTATTTTTGGCAAATCTCTAATTTGTGAGAATCCGGATCGTCTCTTAACGTCTCTCTTGTTTTAATACTTTCTCCGCTAATTCAATTGCTGTGGTGTTGTCATTATCGGATGTCACGTGCTCTCCAAATCTGTCATAGTGAGACAGCAGCCTTCACCTGTTACCAGATATAAATCATTTTATAAGTCATTTGTTAAGTGAGATTGTTTAGTTCTTAAATAGATCTCTTTCAGATCACATCACTTAAATAATAGACAGCGTTCACAATACTGCGTGAATCAACACACAACCAAAATGAGATTTTAAAAATTAAGTAAACATTTGATTCGCTTTATCACCATCACTCTTAACCCCCATCCTTCATTCCATCCTGTCATGTCTTCAAATGTTCTGCATTTTGAGTAATTTATGTTTTTTTTGGTGCTTCTTAATCTTCCTGGTTTCCTTAGTTCTACCTCCTGGATTACTCGTTCTATGCTCTGCTCAACAATTCCTTAGTGTCTCCAATGGTGTCTATTTTGGTTTATTATTTTCAAGAATGAACCCATGGAATCGTCACGAATAATAAAATAACCCCCTCAAAATTTGATATTTTACTTTCAAGGTGCGTGGAATACAAAAATTTAATAAAATCCGTTTGTCTACCTCACCGTCCGCCATGATGGGCCGACTTTGATGAAATTTGGTATGGGACCCTATATACGTGACTGACGAATTATTTTTATTCCATTATTAGATTCCACGTACTTTGAAACGTAAAATGTCAAATTTTGAGGGGGGGGAATATTTTTTTTAGTCAGCAAAATAATAAATCCATGTGTCACATTGGCAGAGTTTTCCTCTGATTTCAAAAGTTTTCTTTCTTCATTTAGTCTTTTCATAAAGGTAGTTTAAGAGAACACCTGGAAAAAATAATATACATTGTGCATTCCCGCTCAAAAAAAATAAATAAATGGTACGGAAAACCGTACTATACTTTCTCTTCCTTAATCATTCCATCAGTCTACCACCGAATGCAGATGTTGTTCTTCTAAAGTTTTAAGTCTT
>CM022878.1:22445850-22608171 GCA_012654025.1 Pachypsylla venusta | reverse complement strand
TATAGGTATCCATATAGGTAGAATACACCAAAGAGAATTTAGCGACACATCCGACTAGTACAGAGAACTAATTCGCATGCAAATGAAGTTACAGTATAGCTACCGAATCAAATTCTAATCCTATTATATCTATTATGAAATGAAATGATTCACGTGTGCCACCAAATAAAATGTTCTTTGTCTGGTAAAATGTGTATCTTCGGCGCGGCATACGCATCTCATTTATTATCAAAGCATAAAAAGGTAATGCCCGATGTCTAAGGGTGCCCGCAGATAGAGGCATGCCTACTTACTTATGTTATCGCATATATGCAAGGAAAAACAAATACGCTGGTTCTTATGGGAGTGTGTATTTCTCGATCAGCGGACTCTCATACACAGACAAACTTTTTTGCCCCACCCCTGGAGGAGGCAAAAAATTGGTGGGGCTAAAAAATTGAGGGTGTCTCGTGACGATTCGAAATCTGGGGCGTAATTAGACCCTAAATTTGACATACCTACTAAATTTGAAGTCTTTGGCTATTACCACTCTCTTTTTAGACAGGATTAATGAAAACCGTTTTAAAGCGGTAAAAACCGCCAGCGGTATATTGTAATTTTTTTTTTTTTTTTTGTGACGATTCCAAAGGTTCATTATTGAAAATAATAAACGAAAATATGTGATATGCTATAAAATAGACAAGTAAGCAAGCAAGCGGCTGTGTGGGAGCACCCTTATGGTGACTACCATATTGTTGATTTTCGCTTTATTCTCCCCGCTCTGAACAATTGATTTTTTTCATGTAATGTTCAAACGCATTATCGGTTGTAATTACATGAAAGTAATTAATATGGTGATTAAAAAATTCTACTTCAATCCAATAATGAAAGGCCATCAGCAAAATGTGAGTTTCTAAGCAATGAGAAGAAAGCGAGAGTTACCGTGCCAGGAAAGGATACAGCTAATAAGAGTAGGCACAGAACAAAAGGTTGTGTGGCATAGTGAACTGAAGAAAGCAACGCCGACCCCAAATAGAATTGGGAAAAGGTGAAATTGAAGAAGAATACATAATATAGTGTTTCGCTATCATTCTAATGGTGGCAGACTTTTACATTTATCTGATAGATCTAGGACAGACGAGTGTTTTTGAAACTTACCACCGCTAAAGTTAGTGCTGAGTTTAGGTACTTGGGAGCATCAAAGTTGGGCATTTAAAAAAGTCTCTGCTTTCATCTGACTCTGAGTGATTGTATGTGAACATAGCAATATTAACTGATGTTATGGTGTTGTCAGGAGCCAGAGATGGAACAAACTGGATGTTGCAGAAGAATTTACAAATGAGAATGAGTTGTTTTTTCCTAATTGGGATAGGCTGGATAAAAACCATTTATTTTATTAAACGGGAACCGGGCGTATTCGGCCAAATTCAATTTCTTTTTTAAAAAAAAAATGCGGGGGAGGGGTGGGTCCCATATAACAGATGCGTATTCTATTTTGCTACTGACAATTTGTTCCGCATTTGACTTCCATACCTCTCAAGTTCATAAACGAAGGTGTAATTTTTCCTTTCCATTTATGAATTACTTCTAAACTTCTAAAGTGAAAATAGGTGCTACTTGAGATGTTACTTGAGGGTGACATCCTCACGGACCGAACTGATGGTGTAAAATAATACAGAAAACAATTCACCAATAATATTTTTATGTTAGTGCCGTAATTATATTGCTGTGATTGACAGGACCCAGTCACATATAAGCCTTCAAGATTAGATTTATGAGGACAGTTAAAACTTTAGCAGCAAACAACAATTTATTTAGATACACTGATGGCATTATTATTGATTCAATAAATGTTTTTTTACCCAGCTTTTTTTAGCGATATTTGGCCGATTTCAGGCGGTTTTACATACAAAACGTGTTTTGGCATTTTTTTCTTTTTCATATCCTCTTGATTTACTTTCTGTTATTTTCACTTACAGTATAGATTTAATATAATTTTCTCACTGACAGATAAAAAGAGAACTTTTGCTTTCATTAAAAACTATCATATGATTGATCGTGTGTGGCCACATTTAGAAACCACATACATGGCTAATGATGACAATGGCATTAGTGATCTCGATTTGATGATAGTCATATAGATATAGACTATCAGAGATCTCGTAGCATAGACATCAGACATTCCTTGACCTTACTTGTTACTATACTGGGGGGGGGGGGGGGGGAAAAANGGGGGGGGGGGGAACAAAACGGGATCTATACCCTCTGCAACAATAATTTTCATCTCGGATAAGTAAACCCATTTGTCAACTGAAGTGAAACCGTTCGTTGTGACAGAGACTTCGTAAAAAGATGAATTATGAACTTTTCTTTTCAAGTGGAAACACAATGTGTTCGTCAAATTTTGGTTTATTATTTTCAATAATAAATCTTTGGAATCGTCACGAAAAAAAAGCATAACCGCCTCTTAAAGTTTGATAATTTTACGTTTCAAGGTTCTTGAATCCACAAATACGGGGTAAGGATGGTGGCGACGGATGGATTTTTTTTTATTCGATTTTTGGATTCCGTATACCTTGAAACGTAAAATATTTTTGTTGAATTGGGATACTATGTCAAGTAAATCCATAATGAGGTAAAGAAAATACTATATCTTCACTTGACTATAAAATACTATATCTTCACTTGACTATTTTATAGTCAAGTGAAGATATCTATAGTATTTTCTTTACCTCATTGTAAAATATTTTTTTGAGGGGGTTAATTTTTTTGGCCCGTAAAATAATAAACCCATGTGTCACATTGGCAGAGTTTTTTCTTCTTTTTTTTGAACGAGGTGTTACGGAGAACTTTCATTACGTCATTCTCAACATTTATGTTAGAGTTGAAAGGAAAAGTGGAACGTATTGTTCCCCAGTATAGGTTTAGCTATGGCTATGACTATTGATATCTGATATCATTCTAAAATTATAATAAAAGAGTTAGGCATGAAATTGTTAATTTGCAGAAAAAAAAGTTTCTCTAAACTGTGCATTCATTATTAATCATTTTCTCTCTTGTGCATTAATTATATTAATATTGTCAGGAGGAATGTTTACATTCAAGAATATCATTTTAATCAATCAGAACTTTACTGTCCAAGCATTTTGAAATTGAAAGTTTAAAGCGTAGTAAATTAGCTTCTGTACCCTTCAAGATATTGGTACCATGAAAACAACTAAATAAACTCATCCTATATTGAATCAGTCATTTCTGGAATTGATACCAGTAGAAAGAGTTGATGAAAACACATTGTTACTTAAAAAACACCATGACTCAGATGATTTGTTATTGTTTTTTTTTTTTGGTTCAAAAATCAGTAAATTATATCACAATTTTATGGGCATCATAGCATTACAAGGATTTTTTAAAACAATCCCTCCAATACACCAAGCTATACTTAAATACCTCATAATGTCGCCCTTACCATAGCTACTCAATTGTCCTCGGGAGGCTGTGTTACCCCCCCCCCCCCNGGAGGCTGAGTTACCCCCAAACACAATCAGACCAAGTAGAAAATTCGAAAAAACCTTTTACAAAATCTCGACTCGACGAGTCGAACCCGTTACCTCTCTGGTGCAAGTACATTTCTGCTGTCATTAGAATGATAGTGGAGCATAATACATTAATTGTGTTCAATGTAACTGCAACCTATATTGCGTTTGAACATCACATTAAAAGAAATTAAATATTTTTCGACTAACATGAGGGATCCGATTGAGTTTTAGAGTAAAGGTAACCCGACAATGATACATATTGGAATAAAAAGACTAAATTATCGAATAAGATAAAATTTGATAGGTACTTATGACTTTTTTATGCGAAGGACAAACTACAAAGCTTTCGGTTGAAATCTAATCTTCTGTCGTTTTTTTGCCATTTTTTTTGGCGTTTTTTTTTCGAATTCTACCTAAGATGAGATTGGTATATATGCGCTAAACACTTGAATTTAGTATTTATGTCAAAGACTGGACTCTTATACGGACCATTGGATGAAAAAAGTGCCCCATACCAATGATATTTGCTGAAACTCTATAAACCTACCTATTTATAGGAAGGTCAAGTAAAAATGTTAGGTACATTGTACGTACGAGTACATTAGAAAGTACATAATACGTATACTCATACCTATACGATATTTTTATTAAAGCCTCAAGGAGTTATCCACGAAGATGGGCTAATAAGTATTTCTCTGAAAGAGCAATAATTTGTCGACGTCAAAAAAATAACAATGAAACCTACAGATGGTCATGTGTGAAATTAAGTCATAAAAAATAAATTTGAACAATTCTAAGCAAGGAAAAAAACAAAACAAGTAATTTTGTTGCAAATTGAGTCAGTAATGAATAGTTTGAAATACAGTACTGACCTGATCATATAGAGTACCATTTGATTTATTGATTTTATTATATATAAGGGTGCTCGCAGACAGCCGCCACAGAAGATCTTGTTGCACAGCACATATCTTCACATATATGCAAGGAAAACATATGCACATGTTCTCATGGGAGTCTGCAAATTGCTCGATCTGCGGACTCCTATAAGAGCATGCTGTATTTGTTTACAGCATAGATTATCCTTGCATAATAATAATATGTATTTTATTGTTAAAAAAATATTCAGTTTGTACACGTGGAACAATGTCAAAAATTATAAAACATAAAAATATAGTAATTATAAATTGAAAGCAGCAGTTACACAAAAATGACACCTATTGCGGGCGGTCCTCTAGCTAAAATATAATATAATAAAATTTGATAATCTATCTGTACCTACATACATAAAATAGAATAGCAAGGCCGTACAGGGGAGGGTCCATGGATCCAGACCCCCCCCTAAATTTCATTATTTTTTTATGCATGATATATGTAATATTGTAAGGTGTAACTCATCATCATAACCATCAACAACAACATCATCATCATCATCAGCAGCAACAACAACAACAAAAATAACATCACCTTCCATTATCATTTTCAGGTGCTAGTCCTGGCTTGGCTGTCAATCCTTCGCCCNTCCTTTCCCCCCCCCCCTCCCCCCGAAAAAAAAATCTTGGGTACGGTCCTGTAGGATAGCTTGACATAAACTAATAATTACAAATTGTGATAAAAGGTTATTTATAATTCCTATGGGTGCGAATACTTTTTTTAAAAAAGGAAAATAGATGCGTCACATAAATAATTACGGCTAGAATGGAAAAAGATAAATATAGAACTAATGAGAATACGAGATCTTTGGGGATGCAAAGAATACGAACGTAATTAAAATACAAAGAAAAATAAAAGTTTATAAAAATCCATATTTTCACAATGATCATAATTATTCAAGGAGTTCGTCAATTGTGTAGGGTTTTACCCCGAGAATGAGTTGTTTTAATCTGACCTTAAAATGTCTGGGATGTTCAATTTTTAGTCTAAGTCACATTTACAACACCGGAGGGAGAAACAATCTCCTTATCCCCAGAATGGACCATTCCAGCTACTTCTTCTGGGGTTCAAAACTTTTTAATGTTTTCCCATTAAAAAGTTACCATTTTTAAAACTGTCGTCTCGAATGATCTTTAAAAATGGTAACTTTTTAATGGGAAAACATTAAAAAGTTTTGAACCCCAGAAGAAGTAGCTGGAATGGTCCATTCTGGGGATAAGGAGATTGTTTCTCCCTCTGGTGTTGTAAATGTGACTTAGAGTGGGGTCGTTGTAGTTTTCGTTCACTTTGATTTCTATGTACAAGGATGCAAAGGTTTAAAACATAACTTCCATAGAAAGTAACTATATATATTATTATTTTAATAATATAGTTTCCTATATCATGTATGCTATGCAATAAGATCATTAAGTAAGCGGCTGTCTGAGAGTACCCTAAGATGTGTGGGAAGATACTATGGACCAAAGCTTTATAGGTTTACACATGCTAGAGACATTATAGCCTCTAAAATCGATATATCTCTCAGGCTGTTAAAAATATTGAAAAAATCTTATTTTCCTGTCACCTGATAGCTTCGATTGAGACTGTGGCTCATTCGAATTGAGACTTTCACCCTGGCTATTTTCCAGACCCAATTTCTTGCGAATGGAGGGCAAAACTGTCGTCTCGAATGATCTTTAGATAAGAGGCGTTAAGCAAACCAGTCGACATTGGGCGAATGTCTCAATACAAATGAGATACATACTCAATACAACAAAACCTAGCTGGTGCAATAATTAACAATTACATTATGTTGGTTTGATAAACGTAGCAACCGGGGGAGGCAAGTCATCACCAAAGAGCAGTTTTGCAATACGCATACATACTGTGAGACACAAGGAAAGGTTATATTGAAAGAGATTAGGCACAGAATAGAATGTTTTGGCATGGAAGAATTAAGGAAAGCAACTTCGACCCCAAATAAAATTGGGAAAAGGTGAAGTTAAAGATTATCTTGGTTGATAATTTTGAGAGCAAAAGTTGTTTGATCTCAGCGAAGCATGAAGAATGAAGATACACTGGATTCCACTTCCACCAGACAAAGCTCAATGTCAGTCAATCTATAGGAATGTATCTAAGATGGTGGTTTTATCATAATCCCTGTGTTGGTGATCTAAAAGTTCCTTTGACTCACATAATCTTTAATTTTAAAATAAATCTTTTTTATGTCGTCTTTGATAACTTTTACAGGGACGGACGAGATTTATTTATTAACCTAACAAAGTGAGGTCGAGGTCTATGTTTGAACCCCACGATTTTGCTTTCACTCTTCTGTTTCTAGCATAATAATTCTCGAACCTCTGTTCTGATTCTGATGAATCAGAATTTGGTATGAAATTTTATTATGAATTAGCCACGGCCTGGGGCCTCATAGTCTCACTGATATTTAGTTATTGACTAAACAAAGGGAAGTCTAGTTTTAAGAACCCATAACACGCGGAATCGTATTTTGCTGTCCCAATTGATTTTTAGTCAATAACTTTTTAAAGGAATAAGAATAAAGACAATATTCTAGGAATGTGTCATTGATATAAATACACGTCAAATGAGCGTCGCATTTAAGTATTAGAACCTATAGTTTACACAGAATTAAGGCAATTGTGTGACAGGTCGTGCCCGGCCACATTTTCCTGTATACATTTTCTATGTGTATCATGGGGTGAATGAAATTTTATCAAAAAACATGGTTCCAGGATTATATTACTAATTGTCAATAGATTTTCACGTTTTGATTGAATAAATTGTTAGAAAATTTAATGATTTTTCAGTGTATAATATTTGAATTCAATGTAAGAAAAATTGAGCACAGTATATTGATCAATATTTGGGGCCACCAAATTCTGCTCTGCGTCCTCTCTCCTTAAAATGAAGGCGCGACTGCTGGGATCTGGGATGTTAGAAATAAGATTTTTAATTATTTTTTACCACGATTACTGTCGAACGGTAATTCATTATTATCATAGAATCAGTGTCCATTGGTGAACAGCAATAGAATTCCTCAAGAATTAAGCAGTTCCCTAACCTTTGATTTGTATTTTGTTGTCTTTAGATTTGAAGCAAAAACTCTCCTCTTAAAACAAATAATCTGATCATCACGACATCGAGAATTTAGGGGCAGATCTCCAGGTGAGACAACAAATAGTGTAGTCCAAAAACAAAATTACAAGGACCGGCAAAACCATTACCTACTTAGTTTGATGACTGTTTTCAATCTTCAGCAAATTTTATGGTCATTCAAACCAATAAAAAATTTGGATGAGAGATCAAATTAAAAAAAAAAAAAACATTGTTTTCAAATCTATCTAAAAATAACAAATCTAGCTTGTTTTTTCACAAGCTAGATTTGTGGGATCACATCATTACAAGGGCTACTATACTAAACTATCACTGTTCTTTATATTTTTTTGCTCTTGTAATGTCGCCAATGGTCACTACTTCTATTAAAATAGCTACTCGAATGTGATGACGGGGCACAATTCCAAAAAAAAAATCCGTTTCGAACCGCGGGCAAAGGCAGTGTGATACCCATTAGGCCTGGATGGCTGCTAGGTTCAGTATTTTTATTTTACACCATCGGGTTTTATGGTGAGAGAGACCAACCCTGGTCTCATCACAGATATGAAATAATGGCGGTATATTTACTCTATAGGCATAGGCTGTATTTTGTGATTTAGACCAACCCTGGTCTCATCACAGATATTAAATAATGGCGGCACATTTACTCTATAGGCATAGGCTGTGTTTTGTAATTAACAATTAATGTAAAAAATTAATTTATAACTTAAGAAAGACATTGGTTGAGGTTTTCGGTTTCAAGAAGATTTCATTTGAAAGATATATTTAAAACAAAGATAAGTGCTCGTGACCTGTCTGGTGTATGCTAATAAATATAGCATAGGGTTCCATTAAAAAAACATGGCTTGGTGGTGGTAAGACGCTCTGACTGGTAAACAGTAAGGTGAAAGATATATTTGGTGTATGCTAATAAATATGACATAGGGTTCCATTAAAAAAACATGGCTTGGTGGTGTAGTGGTAAGACGCTCTGACTGGTAAACAGTAAGGTGAAAGATATATTTAAACAAAAATAAGTGCTCGTGACCTGTCTGTTGTATGCTAATTAATATAACATAGGGTTCCATTAAAAAAACATGACTTGGTGGTGTAGTGGGAATACGCTCTGACTGGTAAACAGTAAGGTGAAATATATATTTAAACAAAGATAAGTGCTCGTGACCTGTCTGGTGTATGCTAATAAAAATAACATTAAAAAAACATGGCTTGGTGGTGTAGTGGGAATACGCTCTGACTGGTAAACAGTAAGGTGAAAGATATATTTAAACAAAAATAAGTGCTAGTGACCTGTCTGGTGTATGCTAATAAAAATAACATAGGGTTCCATTAAAAAAACATGGCTTGGTGGTGTAGTGGGAAGTCGCTCTGACTGCTGAACAGTAGGGCACGAGTTCAAACCCAATTAACCCATGGAATAATTCCATGAAATTTCATGGAAGGGGACATGGAAGGAGCTAGTATTATCAACACCTAGAGTCCGGCGTCCTCAGAGTGGCATAATAAGCTATCGAACCCTTCCACTACCATTACTTTCCGTGATGGCCACGAAAACTTTAGAATTATCATGAAATACGATCATGACTAGCTTATGCCCACAATTTCGTATGTGCTTTTTCTTGCGGATGTAGAACTCTTTTTGGTCAAAATAAGTCGTCCTCTCTCTATCTTTGGTAAATATTCATAATATCCTCTGGGATACCTAACTGGATAGAGAGGATATTATATTTTTCTGAAGAATTTTGGTCTGTGTAATTGTAAGCAAAAGTGTCTCTATCTTTGGTAAATATTCATAAATATGTAATATCCTCTGGGTCTGGGATACCTAACTGGATAGAAAGGATATTATATTTTCTTTAAGAATTTTGGTCTGTGTAATTGTAAGCAAAAGTGTCTCTATCGTTGGTAAATATTCATAAATCCGTAATATCCTCTGGAATACCTAACTGGATAGAAAGGATATTATATTTTCTTGAAGAATTTTGGTCTGTGTAATTGTAAGCAAAAGTGTCTCTATCTTTGGTAAATATTCATAAATCCGTAATATCCTCTGGAATACCTAATTGGATAGAAAGGATATTATATTTTCCTGAAGAATTTTGGTCTGTGTAATTGTAAGCAAAAGTGTCTCTATCTTTGGTAAATATTCATAAATCCGTAATATCCTCTGGGATATCTAACTGGATAGAAAGGATATTATATTTTCCTCAAGAATTTTGGTCTGAAATTATAATTCAGTGAGATTTACTAAATGCTGTTGAAAATTTTACTATATTTTTGTACACAGGTGATTTGACACTTTAAGAAGTATTTTTCTGACTAAAAGCAGGGCATTTTCCATTATTTTCAAAAAAGTCCTCAGGACAAGTCCTGCCAAAGCTGGACGTCTGGTAACCCTACCTGTGACCTCATAGTCAGGTCTACACTTAATGTTCACAGAACTACTAGTTGGTAGGTCATTATTATGCAGGTTATGTACCGTATTTGTTGTATCGGTTATGATTACTCTGGGCTGTGGGAGGACATCTGGACAGGTGCCTGTCAGCACAATGCTCTGGATATTATTATAGATTGTTGTATTTATTTGTTACATTTTATAAATCCATTAATCATTTCTACTGATAGAGCAATAGGTCTGGAATACAACAATAAAACAGACTTGATAACCACGCAAGCCCAGAAATCAGAACAAAAGCTACTACAAACATTGGGGAGATTACCAATAAGGGTGCTCTCAGGCAGGATACTCATTTATTTTATGACATTTATCTTATGATTATGACAAGGCTTAGTTTGCCGTCCATGGCATAATACTTACATGACATACCAAATTTCAAGCCTCCAGAACTTATTGTTCTCGGAGATATCTTGTTTAGAGACCGACAGACACACACGGACAAATGGCTGAAACTCGAGATTTGTGCTCTGTGGACCTCAAAACATGTTTTAACATTGAACACTCGACATTTCTTCCCGACATTCATGTATTGATAATTTTTGATATCCGAAATAAGAATTTTAATACCTAATATTGAATGTCAGTTATTTGATTTTTTTAATTAAAAAAACCTTTAAAATAATATTTATTATTAGGAATACTTATAAGAAACAAAAATTTTGTTAAAAAAAATACAATAAATTATAACGGTAATTTCTTACAGAGAACACTTGGAAAAACAATACGGTGTAGTTATTAATATTACGGTTGCTTCTGAGAGGTGATCATCCTAGTTAATGCTCAGCACTTTAATCAAGGTAGTGTGTGGCGTCACAAGTCATGTCGGCCCCCCCCAGCAAACTTTCACTAGGGGGCCTCTACATTTTTTCCTAAAAGATAAACTCTCACAAACTTTCGGGGGTGTCCAACTACAGCGTTTATTGCTGAGGTGCCAAAACTGTTTTTTCGGTTCCGCGGCTATAGGGTCCCTAAAAGACTTTAGTCTGGGTCAATAGGGGGACCCGCAGATGTTTTTGGGGTATCATCGACGCATATGTATACAGTTACATGTAGTGATGGACGCGAGACGAGAAATCTCTCGTCTCGTCTCGAAACTTTCAGAACGAGACAAGGGTCTTGTCTCGTTTCGCGTAAAAAATACGAGACGAGACAAGGCCCTGTCTCGTCTCGTTTCGTGAAAATACGAGAAATTTCTCGTCTCGTAAAAAATAAAGACTTTTCAGATGCTCTTTTCCCCTCATTATCATAATTGTACATAAGTATCTACGTGATTTTCTCATCATAAAATACCTGCAAACGAACCCAACGGACATGAACGGTGAAATCGATTATACCGTTGACGGTTTTATGCCGCTTTTTAGCGGTTTTCGCATATCCTGCTTAAATTGAGAAGGGTAATAGCTAGAACTTGCAATTTGGTGCCTAATCAATTTCATACAAAAAATTGAAAAATACAACTTAGGTTGAAGTGTAATATATTGTTGGTCGCTAATATTTCATATAAGAAATTGAAAAATACAACTTATGTTGAAGTGAAATATATTGTTGGCCGCTAATTAGCGGTTGAAGGCTAATTAGCGGTCGTGCCCGTAGGAGTAGCATTTGAACGCTAATTAGCGGTCGTGTCCTTAGGATTAATGTTTTTTTTTAATTCACGGTGAAAGGATTGGCAGGGTTGCAAGTTTCTAGCCCCTGGAACTCCCAGTAATTCGTGAACAGTGGATCCTAGAGAGCTCCGGTTTTCTGTAATGAACGAGACCTTTGAAACAAGGTGTCACTTGATATACCTTCCATTTAAGATTTTGAATCCAGTCGGTGTAGCCTAAACGGCTGGACCAGGCCAACAATTTTTTAGTCTAAAATTAATCCCCCTTAAATCTAAGGGATACGTGTTTTTGCGTTTTTTTTTAATATTTTCAGTCATTCTCGAGATACGAGGGGTGGGGTGAGACTTTATGGACACTCTGTATATACATAACTATCATTTATCATAATACTTATTATGTATCTACACTAATACATATATTGCTAATATAATACATATATGCTATAATATAAGAATAATATACTGTTAGAATCTTCAGGAAAAGCTCTATCCAGGAAAAGGTCTAGTATAGGTACCTATTTTTCACGAGACTTGACTTTTTGGTTTCGAGACGAGACAAGGATTTTGTCTCGTCTCGTGAAAAAAACACGAGACCAGACAAGGCCTTGTCTTGTCTCAGGGCCTGTCTCGTCTCGTCGCGCGTCCATCACTAGTTACAAGGCTTATATGCCATTGAAGTACTTTAATTTGTGTCCATCAGGAACCTCACAGAAGTTCTGGGGAGATATTAAATTTATGTGTGGTCTCAAAAGCCCCCTGAGGGACTTTACTTTGGGTCTACCATGGACCCCTGTTTTGTTCCTGAAGGTTTCTGGTCCCTATATACAAGGATAACGCATAACGCCTAGAAGGGCCCCTACTTTTTTGGATAAGTGGACCTAATAAAAATCATTTACTTTTATTGTTTTACAAAAAAAATGGGTAGGAGCCTTCGGGGCCTTCCCGCACCGCAGGGTCTGCGGGGGCGACTCTGCCGCCATTCGTGTGATTAAAAAACAGTAAGTAATCGGATAAGTGAGCGAACGAATATATTTTTTCATGAAAACAAAATTTGGTTCACAACTTTGAAAAGTTTGTTCGCGCCAAGAGTAAAATGTTCATATAAATATTGACAGTATTTTTTAAAAGTTTCAAAGTTCTATTACCTTTTTTGAAAGAAGCTCGGAGAGATGTTGTGATGAATACTAACTAACAGAACATGCATCCTTTGGAGAGTTCTCAGAAAGTAGTGTCTTCATAGACAATTGAAAACAAACATTTGAGCCATTAACCTAATGAGTCAGTCCAGTCCACCACACGACACAAGACAACCAGCTTTCACACACAATGCTCTTCTTTTATAAAATCTCGTTAGAATCTTTAGATTTGTAATTAATTTATGTAGAAATAGGTTTTTAATTCAATAATAGAAAGACAACGGCAAAATCCCATTTGGATTTGTAAGATATCTACTTTAGATATCTGGACCCAATTTCTTAGAATTAAAATGCTTTTAATTTTAACTGTGAATAATGAGATTAGAGTTGCAAATACAGTGTTGCCCAGGAGATTGTCATTTTCAGAAGAAATCTACCAATGCTATATGTCGTCAGTCAAATCAAAATAAAGTATCTGTATTGAACAGTGGCGTAACTATCTCGAAAATGGGCAGAAATACGAAAAAATTGAATAGAATTAAAGGAAAATTTATAAAAAATCGATGAAATTAACCGTTCTGGAGATATTTGCAGAAAACCAAGAAATGAGCTTAAATTTTGATGACGGATGGTTCCACAACTTTCCAGTCTTGGGACTTTTCATATTATTGATGAGGGAGGCCTGATCTAACATTTTCAGAAAAATTAAAAACTTTATCACCAAAGATTTTTTTAACACATACGTAAATGTACTTTTATAACATGATGATTGCGATCATATTTCTCGTCTTCTTCGTAAAAAATAATACAGTTTCAAACGTATGTGAAAAAATTTAGAACACTTTGTTCCTCTATTTCAAAAAGTGTTTTGAAATAGAGGAATCTTCTGGGGCCTCGAATTAAGGGGGCCTGGCCAAGTCATTGATATGGATCGCCACAACTAGATATATTTCAGCTAAATGGGCTATATGCAAAAACTTTGTTTTGACAAAACGCTGATTCAATTTTAAAAATATTTGATTTTTTTCAAACTCGTTTTTACTTGGAAACTATATGTTAGCACAGCTAATGTGTTTATGGTTTCAGAAAGAAAAAGGCCTCAGCAAAAAGGTCCATATAGACATATGGCCGCATGGTAAAGCATTCCTGCTTCAACATGAGTGTCTTTAACAAAGAGAACAAATTACTACGATCGACGAGCACAACACTTGCTCAACTTCGTTCAGGATCGAGCAAATTTTGAACACTTAGCCACACCGACTAGACCACAGCATAGAAAATGGAAAGGAGACCGTAATGACACAATAATTACCCCTGAAATCCTACTAATCTGACCCCCATTGATCTCTGGCTTTAGGCAAATAAAGTGGCCCTATTTCTAGAAATTTCTGTTGGGGAAATAGATTGATTGATTTGGCTGGTCACTGCTGCTAAAACAACAACAACACCACGTTGAATAAACTAATGCCCGTTAGATCACTGAAGTTAAGCAACGTCGGGCGATGTTTTACTAAGTGGGTGATCACGTAGTTTCGCTTCCTTGATGATAGATTTTTCCGGTCCAACCCGGCAGCCTGTTTTGAGGTCAACGTGGGTAGCTAGTTTGTAGGTTTCTAGCGAATTGTGGGTAAAAGCCCCGACTCGAATTACCAATAGATGTTAAAGAGACGTTAGGCAAAAAAAAAAAAAAAAAAAAAAAAAAAAAAAAAAAAAAAAAAAAAANCTCTGATGATGTGTTTAGGAGAACATGAAACTAGTTAGCTCAATTTAACATCTAATTAATTTTTAGTCAAGTGAAGATATAGTACTTTTAACAAATATATTCTTAAAAAAAATGGTCACTGGACCTCTGGACCTCAAGTATATAATTATTATAATATGTTATTGTTTACTTTGATCTTCATTATTGTTTTGATAATATTTTATTATGTTCAGATTCAGATATAATACAAATCCTGGTCTGGTAGTCTGGTTTGTGGTTTAGTTAGGAAGCAAATAGTATACCGTGGCACATTAGATACATATATAGCAATAACATTTTATTTCCGAGTGATACACAATTTCTTTATTGTTGTACAAGTTGCTCTTACAAATTGTGAAAGAAACATATCAAGAGTGATATTGCAAACGCCAAAAAAGAAAAGAAAAAAAAGTGCTTGATACTCTATTGGTAAAATTCAATGAAAACAACAACACCACGTTGAATAAACTAATGCCCATTAGATCACTGATGTTAAGCAAAGTCCGGCGATATTTTACTAAGTGGGTGACCACGTAGTTTCGCTTCCCCGTGATGATAGATTTTTCCGGTCCAACCCAGGCTGTTTTGAGGTCAATGTGGGTAGCTAGTTTGTAAGTTTCTAGCGATGGAAACTACTTAAAAAATAAATTTTAAACTTTTTAACTTTTCGTTATTTTTACTTTCTTTATCCTATAAAAAGGAAAGTATTGTATCTAATGGGCTAAAATTTTCGATGTTTCGAATCTCGAGTTTCTGCCATTGTTCCGTATGTATGTCTATCAGCTATGCCCATCCGTCTGTCTCCAAACATGATAGGTATCTCTATAACGGCAAGTGCTAGAGGCATAAAATTTTATAAATGTATGTAAATTTTATGCCTTGAATGATGAAGCACGAAGCTTTTGCCTAAAATCGAAGACATACATACGGAACAATGAAGTAAATCAATTCGAAGTAACGAATTGAGAAATTATCTGAAACATAATGGTAAGAGTTGAATTGTTTTTATTATGTCAATCTAACGCGTCTCTAGTTATTTTTAATTAAAATGGAATGTAATTTTTTGCAGATTTTTGGCGGTTTTCACATATCCTGCTTGGAAATGAACTGTAATTCTCTCTCCATCTAATCTTTTCGTGGCGTTTTTTTTTCTCTCCACAAAGTTTTTTTTAAAAATATTTTAACATAATATTATCAGAAAATATCCGTCAACTTTGGACTTCTCAGCATGATACAAAATATGCAGATATGAAAGTCAATATAGCATATGCAAGTATGTAGGTACTTTTTATAAAGAAATAAGAAGAGTGTAAAGATTTTCAGGCTAATGGTCTCTGAAATTGATTAGATTCGGTGCAAAACTTCAAAGCTCAGCGAACATCACACAGTATCTAACTATAAGTAATATACAAAATATCATAACCGGAGTTCATTTCAGAGATCCGATAATTTTCTGCATTCCAGTGATATTAACAACATTAATATATAAATATTGAACATCTCCGAGGTCAAAACTGCCCTGCCCGTCTTAAAAAAGTCGAACTTGTTAATGTGGTATCACATTATTTGTCATGATGCAAAATACTTGTCATTTCTTGACTTCAAACAATAACTAACAGTGTCATAGACAAATCGATTTGATAATATTCGCCATTTTGTTGTATTTGAGCAAACACAAAAGTGACAAATATTTGTCTCAATAGTCTGACAAATAGTCTAATATGGTTCAACGCATGACAAACATGATCGTAATTGTTTGATCGTTTTTGAAACGTGCTTATTTATCTTACCTTTCAAAAAAAAATCTGAGGCGTCTGTAGACAATCAACTCCTCAATTATCGAGAATACACAAGTGAAGAAAAACGAAATTAACTTTCGATCAAAAATCGTATTGTCAAAATGTAGATAAATATCTGGTTGCTATAGTGTATTAGATACTTAACAAATCAAATCTGTGGAATGGCAAATAATTTATTTGAAAGTCTCATCAAATAGTGTGATAGAGACACAAATATACCAAACACACAAATACAACAAATATTCAACAAATAATTAGTGCCAAATATTTGGATCTATGACAAATGTGATACGACTTTTACTGTGTTTTCTACGTTTAAACATCTCGTTATGATTTTAAGTTGTGTTTTTATATTTTTCAAATAATACCTAATGTTTTGGGATCAAAATACAAGTAAATTAAACAAAAAATCAAGATTCTATTGGCTGGATTTATAGATATCAAAAGTGTCTCTCGTCGCATAGTCTTCCTAGAAAAGACAGAATTAAAAAAAAATTATGGGTTTTGTTTCATCCCAAACTGAATATTAGTATTTCCAGAACAGACTGAATTGTAAAATCTAAAAGGTATCTATAATTACAATCAGTCTTCACCTGGCATTGTTTTTCTCGCATCCTAGAGTGAATATTAGTATTTCCAGAACAGACTGAATTGTAAAATCTAAAAGGTATCTCTAATTACAATCAGTTTTCACCTGGCATTGTGTTTGTTGCATCCTAGACTGAATATTAGTATTTCCAGAACAGACTGAATTGTAAAATCTAAAAGGTATCTCTAATTACAATCAGTTTTCACCTGGCATTGTATTTGTTGCATCCTAGATTGAATATTAGTATTTCCAGAACAGACTGAATTGTAAAATCTAAAAGGTATCTCTAATTACAATCAGTTTTCACCTGGCATTGTTTTTCTCGCATCCTAAACTGAATATTAGTATTTCCAGAACAGACTGAATTGTAAAATCTGGTAGGTATCTATCTATTAATACAATTAGTCTTCATGTGGCATTGTTTTTGTTTGACCTTCCTAATGATCTGAATGATAGGAATCTTGTATAATTCATTTTGCTTTCATCTGTCCAAACACAAACTGCTATAAATCACCTGAACCAAGCTCTAATGAAATCAGAAGTACCTACCTAATACTCTATCCACAGTATCTGGACTGCCTCTGGACATTATAATCCGGTCAATTTTCTATTTAATCAACCCACACACAGAAATTTCTTTCAATCTTGTTCTTTTATAGGGTGGTAGTACTTTCGAGTCAATCTGTCACTTTTTTTAAATAATTTATTAGAGCAATTTTTCAGTTAGTTATTCAGTGTCGGATTTGAACTCTTCGAGGTATTTAGTATATTTTAGTTACCAGGTTCTGAGATTTACAGAATACTGCACGAAACTGGATTCCCCGGCTTTTGTCCGCTTCAAAAGTGCCCTAAATTGTGAAATCTCTCAATCTATGACACGTTAAGAGGCTAGGAATCATCCCTCGCTCCTTGAAAATGATTCAAGCTACCAAATAAACAGCAGCACATACTCCTCTATTTCGTTTTATTCTAACTATAATTTCTGTAGTGGCATATTTTAGGTCCTTCGGGACGGATATGAACATGTGACTAAACATTATGACAATCCTGAAAATAAAATTATGGGTCTTCAGCAATATTCAATATATAACAGGGTAAAGGTTTTCCTAACCTACAGAGATCCTCCGTATGTTATGTGTCGAAAGCATTTGACGTCTCCTAATGAGAAGGTTGTCTTAACTCTTCAATCTGCCTTCTCCAGTGTTCTCCTTCGAGCCATTCGTTTTCTTTCTTTGTAAGATATGATTTCCTTCCAGTTTTTTACATGGGTCATTCACGTTCTTCTGTGTCTTGATGACCCCCGATGTTGTCTTCATAATTTTGTTGCCGATTATTAGAAGTCGGAGTTTATCTTTGATTATAGTGGAATCATCTCCTCTTACTATTTGCCCCACGCATTACTTGATTGTAGATTATATTAGAGTTTCCGCAGACAGTCGCATACTTACTTATCTTATCGCATAGAACACATTTTCGCATATACTCATACTCAAGGAAGAAGAAAATACACAATACATGATCTTATGGGAGTGCGCAGATTGAGCAATTTGCCGATTCTTACAATTCTCTTTTCTCTCCGATTCATACCGTTCGCTTTTTAGACAGGATGAATGAAAACCGCTAAAAAGTGGTAAAAATGGGCACCGTTAAATATGATTGCAAAATTTTCGAAAATTAGACCCTAAATATGACATGTATACCAAATTTCAAGTCTCTAGCGCTTAATATTATCTTTTTAGACACGATTAATGAAAACCGCTACAATGCGGAAAAAACCGTCAACAGTATATTCGATTGCAACTATAACTTGTATGACAAAATAAGACTACAAATATGACATAAACACCAAATTTCAAGTCTCTAGCTCTTACCATTCCCCTTTAGACAGGATAAATGAACGGTACCTTCGATTGCACCTAAAAGTTTCGGGACACAATTCGAGGCCAGATGGGATATATGTACCAAATTTCATCCAAATCGGTCAACGCTAAGTGCAAAAGTACAAAATATCAAATTTTGAGGGGGGTATTTTTTTCGTGACGATTGTAAAGGTTTATTATTGAAAATAATAAACTAAAAATTACAAAAACGAAAATGAAAGTTTACACATTCATGCAATACAAACCACAGAATTATTGTTTCCTCTGGATCACACTGAATGCTCTCATTACTCCTCAACATGCTTCTATGGATCATTTCTCCCTCATTATAATCAACGGCAATCATAATAGAAACTGATGATCTATGATGACCAACTGATCCAGACTAACATGATCCTTGGTCATGAGCCAACAGATGTAGATACCCACATTATTATCTTCAATACCAACAAACCAGCGGATGTACCTACTGTGGTCTAGTCATAAACATATTGAAATTTAGCAGTCCTCCTAGTCTAGTAGGTATCACACTGGCATGGCTTTTGGGGACCAGGGTTGAATCCCATAAATATATTGAAATTTAGCAGTCCTCCTAGTCTACTAGGTATCACACTGGCATGGCGTTTGGGGACCAGGGTTCAATCCCATAAACATATTGGAATTTAGCAGTCCTCCTAGTCTACTAGGTATCACACTGTATCACACTGGCATGGCGTTTGGGGACCAGGGTTCAATCCCATAAACATATTGGAATTTAGCAGTCCTCCTAGTCTAGTAGGTATCACACTGGCATGGCACTTGGGGACCCGGGTTCAATCCCCGGCAGGTTGGAAAATTTTCCACTCCGTGCCTTTCATTTCGGGGTGCACTCAACTTTTATTGAGAAGCTACTTTAATGCAAGTAGCAACCAGTGGCGGCATCACCAAATTTGTGAAACGAATTTTTTTGGTAGAAGATTTTAAAGATTGTTAGTACATGAGGCTCTTATAGTAATGCTAACATACAAAAATTGCGTAAAGATTGTTGTGCCTTACCACAAAGAAGTTCTTCATTTGACTCTACGATGATAGTTTGAGTAATATCGAAAGTTTCCCACCTTTAAATTTATTCTGAATCGATATTGTCTAAGTATTTAAATTATCAACTAATACATGTTTTACGTATTTATGAAATTAAGTATATTATTGAGGGCCGGATTAACCTTCCGCAGGGCCCCCTCCACCCCCCCACTGGTGCCGTCTAAGTAGTCTACTTTTTGGAGCCAGTACAAGAATTGATGGCCTTTTGCTCTAGTACCTACAGCTGGTAGAGAAAAGTGAAATTAAATTTTGAGTATACCAACATCGATAAAACATGATTACCGCTCATGCTAAAAAAACCAATTAGCTTATGTTGCAATACTCGTTTCTTTATTAAGTTCCTAGGTAGTAGGTAGGTAGGTACCTACTTGTACTTTCCTAAATTATATTTTACTACATACTTTGAAGAGTTGGGGTCTCCGTCAAAATGATATGTTTTTTCAATTGTCTACTCAGAAATTTCGAAATATCTAGTGTAAGTTGACAAAGCGCGGGGCCCGTAGCACGTGCTACAAGTGCTACTATTGTTAATCCGGCCCTGATATTATTCGTGACATGAGAATGAAAAATCTCAAGTTTCAGCCATTGGTCCGTGTGTGTGTGTGTCTGTCTGTCTGTCTGTCTATACCGTTCGCTTTTATTCGCGAGCCGCATGCGGCCCGCGAGTCGATCTAGTTTAAGGAAAAAACGAGAATAGAAAGCATTGTTGTTCTAAAAGGAACTTATGACTCTCATACAAACAAACAAAAAATGCTTTTGCTGAAACTGTAAATATACATTCGGGACAAGAGTGCAATCATAGGGAAAAAAGAAAATTTTATTGTACATAGCCCGCGAAATTTGAAAATTCACCATATTTTTTGAGCAGACATAACCATCAAGAGAAGGTAAACTATAGCATTGACATATGAGAAGATAGTTAGTGTCCTGATACAAATTTCCTTCACGAAGCGATGATACGTTATAATATATTGTCTCTTGCTGTTTGGTTGACACAAACCATCAAGAGAAGGTGAACTATAGCATTGACATATGAGAAGATAGTTAGTGTCCTGATACAAATTTCCTTCACGAAGCGATGATACGTTATAATATATTGTCTCTTGCTGTTTGGTTGACACAAACCATCAAGAGAAGGTGAACTATAGCATTGACATATGAGAAGATAGTTAGTGTCCTGATACAAATTTCCTTCACGAAGCGATGATACGTTATAATATATTGTCTCTTGCTGTTTGGTTGACACAAACCATCAAGAGAAGGTGAACTATAGCATTGACATATGAGAAGATAGTTAGTGTCCTGATACAAATTTCCTTCACGAAGCGATGATACGTTATAATATATTGTCTCTTGCTGTTTGGTTGACACAAACCATCAAGAGAAGGTGAACTATAGCATTGACATATGAGAAGATAGTTAGTGTCCTGATACAAATTTCCTTCACGAAGCGATGATACGTTATAATATATTGTCTCTTGCTGTTTGGTTGACACAAACCATCAAGAGAAGGTGAACTATAGCATTGACATATGAGAAGATAGTTAGTGTCCTGATACAAATTTCCTTCACGAAGCGATGATACGTTATAATATATTGTCTCTTGCTGTTTGGTTGACACAAACCATCAAGAGAAGGTGAACTATAGCATTGACATATGAGAAGATAGTTAGTGTCCTGATACAAATTTCCTTCACGAAGCGATGATACGTTATAATATATTGTCTCTTGCTGTTTGGTTGACACAAACCATCAAGAGAAGGTGAACTATAGCATTGACATATGAGAAGATAGTTAGTGTCCTGATACAAATTTCCTTCACGAAGCGATGATACGTTATAATATATTGTCTCTTGCTGTTTGGTTGACACAAACCATCAAGAGAAGGTGAACTATAGCATTGACATATGAGAAGATAGTTAGTGTCCTGATACAAATTTCCTTCACGAAGCGATGATACGTTATAATATATTGTCTCTTGCTGTTTGGTTGACACAAACCATCAAGAGAAGGTGAACTATAGCATTGACATATGAGAAGATAGTTAGTGTCCTGATACAAATTTCCTTCACGAAGCGATGATACGTTATAATATATTGTCTCTTGCTGTTTGGTTGACACAAACCATCAAGAGAAGGTGAACTATAGCATTGACATATGAGAAGATAGTTAGTGTCCTGATACAAATTTCCTTCACGAAGCGATGATACGTTATAATATATTGTCTCTTGCTGTTTGGTTGACACAAACCATCAAGAGAAGGTGAACTATAGCATTGACATATGAGAAGATAGTTAGTGTCCTGATACAAATTTCCTTCACGAAGCGATGATACGTTATAATATATTGTCTCTTGCTGTTTGGTTGACACAAACCATCAAGAGAAGGTGAACTATAGCATTGACATATGAGAAGATAGTTAGTGTCCTGATACAAATTTCCTTCACGAAGCGATGATACGTTATAATATATTGTCTCTTGCTGTTTGGTTGACACAAACCATCAAGAGAAGGTGAACTATAGCATTGACATATGAGAAGATAGTTAGTGTCCTGATACAAATTTCCTTCACGAAGCGATGATACGTTATAATATATTGTCTCTTGCTGTTTGGTTGACACAAACCATCAAGAGAAGGTGAACTATAGCATTGACATATGAGAAGATAGTTAGTGTCCTGATACAAATTTCCTTCACGAAGCGATGATACGTTATAATATATTGTCTCTTGCTGTTTGGTTGACACAAACCATCAAGAGAAGGTGAACTATAGCATTGACATATGAGAAGATAGTTAGTGTCCTGATACAAATTTCCTTCACGAAGCGATGATACGTTATAATATATTGTCTCTTGCTGTTTGGTTGACACAAACCATCAAGAGAAGGTGAACTATAGCATTGACATATGAGAAGATAGTTAGTGTCCTGATACAAATTTCCTTCACGAAGCGATGATACGTTATAATATATTGTCTCTTGCTGTTTGGTTGACACAAACCATCAAGAGAAGGTGAACTATAGCATTGACATATGAGAAGATAGTTAGTGTCCTGATACAAATTTCCTTCACGAAGCGATGATACGTTATAATATATTGTCTCTTGCTGTTTGGTTGACACAAACCATCAAGAGAAGGTGAACTATAGCATTGACATATGAGAAGATAGTTAGTGTCCTGATACAAATTTCCTTCACGAAGCGATGATACGTTATAATATATTGTCTCTTGCTGTTTGGTTGACACAAACCATCAAGAGAAGGTGAACTATAGCATTGACATATGAGAAGATAGTTAGTGTCCTGATACAAATTTCCTTCACGAAGCGATGATACGTTATAATATATTGTCTCTTGCTGTTTGGTTGACACAAACCATCAAGAGAAGGTGAACTATAGCATTGACATATGAGAAGATAGTTAGTGTCCTGATACAAATTTCCTTCACGAAGCGATGATACGTTATAATATATTGTCTCTTGCTGTTTGGTTGACACAAACCATCAAGAGAAGGTGAACTATAGCATTGACATATGAGAAGATAGTTAGTGTCCTGATACAAATTTCCTTCACGAAGCGATGATACGTTATAATATATTGTCTCTTGCTGTTTGGTTGACACAAACCATCAAGAGAAGGTGAACTATAGCATTGACATATGAGAAGATAGTTAGTGTCCTGATACAAATTTCCTTCACGAAGCGATGATACGTTATAATATATTGTCTCTTGCTGTTTGGTTGACACAAACCATCAAGAGAAGGTGAACTATAGCATTGACATATGAGAAGATAGTTAGTGTCCTGATACAAATTTCCTTCACGAAGCGATGATACGTTATAATATATTGTCTCTTGCTGTTTGGTTGACACAAACCATCAAGAGAAGGTGAACTATAGCATTGACATATGAGAAGATAGTTAGTGTCCTGATACAAATTTCCTTCACGAAGCGATGATACGTTATAATATATTGTCTCTTGCTGTTTGGTTGACACAAACCATCAAGAGAAGGTGAACTATAGCATTGACATATGAGAAGATAGTTAGTGTCCTGATACAAATTTCCTTCACGAAGCGATGATACGTTATAATATATTGTCTCTTGCTGTTTGGTTGACACAAACCATCAAGAGAAGGTGAACTATAGCATTGACATATGAGAAGATAGTTAGTGTCCTGATACAAATTTCCTTCACGAAGCGATGATACGTTATAATATATTGTCTCTTGCTGTTTGGTTGACACAAACCATCAAGAGAAGGTGAACTATAGCATTGACATATGAGAAGATAGTTAGTGTCCTGATACAAATTTCCTTCACGAAGCGATGATACGTTATAATATATTGTCTCTTGCTGTTTGGTTGACACAAACCATCAAGAGAAGGTGAACTATAGCATTGACATATGAGAAGATAGTTAGTGTCCTGATACAAATTTCCTTCACGAAGCGATGATACGTTATAATATATTGTCTCTTGCTGTTTGGTTGACACAAACCATCAAGAGAAGGTGAACTATAGCATTGACATATGAGAAGATAGTTAGTGTCCTGATACAAATTTCCTTCACGAAGCGATGATACGTTATAATATATTGTCTCTTGCTGTTTGGTTGACACAAACCATCAAGAGAAGGTGAACTATAGCATTGACATATGAGAAGATAGTTAGTGTCCTGATACAAATTTCCTTCACGAAGCGATGATACGTTATAATATATTGTCTCTTGCTGTTTGGTTGACACAAACCATCAAGAGAAGGTGAACTATAGCATTGACATATGAGAAGATAGTTAGTGTCCTGATACANTTGATAGTTGTAATACAGATTGTAACAGACTATTGTTGATAGTTGTAATCCAGATTGTAACAGACTATTGTTGATAGTTGTAATACAGATTGTAACAGACTATAGTTGATAGTTGTAATACAGATTGTAACAGACTATTGTTGATAGTTGTAATACAGATTGTAACAGACTATTGTTGATAGTTGTAACACAGATTGTAACAGACTATTATTGATAGTTGTAATACAGATTGTAACAGACTATTATTGATAGTTGTAATACAGATTGTAACAGCCTATTATTGATAGTTGTAATACAGATTGTAACAGACTATTGTTGATAGTTGTAATCCAGATTGTAACAGACTATTAGTTGTAATACAGATTGTAACAGACTATTATTGATAGTTGTAATACAGATTGTAACAGACTATTGTTGATAGTTGTAATACAGATTGTAACAGACTATTGTTGATAGTTGTAATACAGATTGTAACAGACTATGGTTGATAGTTGTAATATAGGTTGTAACAGACTATTGTTGATAGTTATAATACAGGTTGTAACAGACTATTGTTGATAGTTGTAATACAATAAATATGGCATACCGGTTCTCAGGGATTACAGATCGAGCAGATTTCTAGACCGAAGCTTTGTAGATGGAGTTGGGAAGCTCCAAAGTACAAGGTTCAAAAGATCCGAAGGTTTAGACTCCGAAGGGGATAAGGTCACGCAAGTTTTGTAACTTTTTGTATTTCAGTCATTTTCTTAGTTTCGCATGCTTTGTAGCCCCTCATAACTTTTCATAGATTTGATGTTGGCAAGTGACGTCCCAAATAATTTGACGCCCTCCTCTTCTCCAAGATACCAATGTCAAAATATCTGTATTGGTAGAACCTTCGTATTCGAAATTCAGAAATCGTCCACTCAAACATCTTCTTTTTTAACTGCACTTCTTCCCAATTCTATTTGGGGGCGGCGTCGCTTTCCTCAATTCTACACTGCCACATCCTTCTGTTCTGTGTCTATTCTCTTTACCTGTAACCTTACCTCCAGCAGAGGGTAACCGTTTTGGAACGGTTACAGAAGTTTGTTTCTTGCAGTATCCAGAAAAACTTCGTGTAGAAAACTACATTTTGCTAAAAACTTTTTCATATTTGGTTTGAAGCAGATTTTTTTAACAAATCCAAAGTTTCTATATTCAGTGCTACATTAAACCATCACCCCTATCCATTTGTAGAAACATCCTGATCCTGTACAACGTTCAGAGAAGGTAATATCGACAAATCCAAAGTTTCTATATTCAGTGACTACATTAAACCATCACCCCTATCCATTTGTAGAAACATCCTGATCCTGTACAACGTTCAGAGAAGGTAATATCGACAAATCCAAAGTTTCTATATTCAGTGCTACATTAAACCATCACCCCTATCCATTTGTAAAAACATCCTGATCCTGTACAACGTTCAGAGAAGGTAATATCGACAATCGATATCCCTACTATTATTAATCTTTTCTTAACAGAGACCTCATATCAACTTTAAGTTAAAATTAATTGAGTCATAAATAATAACACTGCGAAAATATTTGCTATCAAGTAATTAAAACTAGGCTATTAAAAGATTAAAACATCATTAATCACTAAATCCAAAGCAATCTTAGAGCATAGAGCTCAATAAAAACCAGATCCTTTACTGCAGGTTCAAGACACATGTCAAGTCACTTAGAGTAACTTTACGAGGTACTCTATCCTAAACTCATTAGTCTTAGTGGCTTGGTCCATCGAACCTGTGATCGAGACTTCTGTATAAATATTACACAGAAAAAAAGCCAAGGGAAACTAACTAGGTTCAAACCTTTACTACTCCTCATATTCTACATAGGTTATTAAGAAACGTCTAGGTAATATGTAATCTATATGTGGTATGCTCTGATCACATTAAAACGGTTGTACCCCGGTGATATGAAAACTAATATATAAGTCAGATTTATTCCCATTTTATCTCTAATTTTTAGACACGAAGTTCGGGTACTCATCTAGTATACTATAAATAGAGAATCGTGGTATATTCGAAAGATTTATATTTTTCATGCATATATCAGTAATTAGTGTTAATGCTTGTTAGTGAAATTATATGTTTCCTTGTATATTCGAACCAACAGCCTCCAACTACTCTACAAGCAAACCAACCAAAAATTTCATAGTAAAATAAAGTAGTTGCTCTTTAACCGATGGAAACCAAATTTTCGATTTTTTTCTTCTTTTTGTAATAGGTTGGTATAACGTGTCCGAGTTGTTCAGGCCATTGATTCTTGGTCCCGAGGTTTCGCTCCTAACGGGATTTAAATCGGGATTCCGGAATGGAACGGCTGTAAATCAGAGTGTCCTGAAGTAATTCGAAAGCGATTCCGGTATATAACTTTCATTTCAAATATATATTCCCTCAAAATATAATTTCAAATAATTAATTGTTTTCGACGCGATAAAGGAAAGCAAAAAGAATAATTTCAATCATCGACTCGGATATCCTTACTTTTGTCACAGTGCGGTTTCTGCGAAATCGGCACTATCTCTCTCTTGATAAAAATGTGATGTTGTTAATCGATATCAGTATTGCGGTTTCTGCGTGAATGTTTGCATAAATATGCAGGTATTTCACCTCTTGTGAATAAAAAAAATATACATTAATAAATTCAGTAGTGGTTCGGGGAATATCAAATTGAAGAAATATTTAGAATTGATATCCTGTCTTCATCTCCTAGTATAGCATTTATGAGGGGGGCAGTTTCGGTAGCTAAAGCTCCACCAGAAATTTTCAGGTTCAATAATATTAGCACTGATATTAAATAAAATTGAGAGGGGGTAACTTTTTTCGTGACGATTCTGAAGATTCATTATTGATTCATGAAAATAATAAACCAAAATTTAAACTACAGACCTCACCCCCGAGCTAGATAATAATAATTATAATATAATAATAATTATAATAGTTGACATTATAATAATGTCAAATTTCGAGGTACTCGTAAGTACTTTTGGTAAGGCAAATTAGGTATGTCCCGTTATAAAAATTATTTTGTGTCGTTTGAGAAAACCACGATTTTCCCCGAATTAACTTTGCTTTCTCCTGTATAGTTGAATTGGAATTCCCTTTATTAAACCAAATAAATCTTTTTCGCCCGTGCTTCGCTACAATTCCTAAATTGCTATTTTTGTTTTTCAAGGACAATGTAATTTGGGGGGTGGGCGTATGGGTTTGTGTCCACCCTGTATATTGCAACCTTTAAAAATCGAAGATTTAAACGTTTCACCTGGGGGCTTAGAGGCACGGCCATTCTGACTTTTTAGTATTTCCTAAATTTTATTTTACCCGTTCCCGGTTTCGAACTCGTAACTTTGGAATGGTTGGCCATATCTTTGCAGAAAATGTTCGAAAATGAGGACTAAACGGCCAGCTAAAACTTTCTCGCTTTGAGTCGATATGTTGTCGCAACAAAATTGAAGATACCGGACCGTGATTGTCCCATTTTGGTGAATAAATTCGAAATTTGGGCGTAACTAGAAAAAGGCTTGACATATTTTAATTCTGATAATTTTCCCATAAAATGTTCGTTATCTGCTACCATTTGTGCTGTGGTATTGGAACAGACAACCCTTACCACATAGGTTTCTTAACATTTTATTCAAATGGGTTTGTATTTAAATTCAGATATAAGTATTGTGTTTTAAATGTTAATAAGGATATACCGAAAATACTCCTTATAATATGAAGCAATTGCTTTGCATACTAAGTTTGGCCCCCTTTATATTTGCTCCAAAATAACGCATCTGAGTTAAAGGAGCTGTTCAATATAAAATACGCTTCACATTACTTATCTTATCAAGGTTACAATTTTAATATAAAATTTCTTAACTTTTTATTCAAATGGGTTTGTACTTAAATTCGGATATAATTAGTATTTTAATGTAAATAAGGATACCTCTATCCTTTTCAATTAAAGAGCATTTAGATGAATTACTGAAAGCAGCCCCAGTAGCCCAGTTGGTTGAGGCGGTGGACTCGTACCCAGGAGGCTGTTGGTTCGAATTTAGATCAAACCGAATAAATGTTCCATTGATAATTACAGTCTCAATAGAGTCCTGCAACCAATTTAAAAATAATAAAATAGAACACACCCAAATATTCCTTATAATATTAACCAATCACACTGCATCCTAAGTTGGATTGCTCCAAAATAACACACCAGTAGAGTTAAAGGAATACGCTTCACACCTTTTGTTTAAATTCGGATAGAAGCAGTATTTTTATTGCAAATAAGAAGGGCTCCTTGGAGCATAATTTTTTTTCAATGCATAATTATTATACGAAATTGGGAATCTTAAGAGCTCAAGCCCCCGCACACTCAAGGGGAGCCACCACTGTTTAAATTAATAAAAGAAAAGGAATTATAATCAAAATATGAGAATGTACTAAAACCACAGATTTATAACAGACAACAACATTGTCTGGGTCTTTGGTTCAGCTCAGTAGAAACGCGAAGAAAGTGAAAAATAAAAACAATACAATCTGACATGGATGGGTGAGCTTGTAATATTTTAAGTGACAATCATCATCCTTCTGATCATATTGTGTGAACAGATGGAATCAAATCTGTCTTAAAGAAAATAAAAACAATACAATCTGACATGGATGGGTAAGCTTGTAATATTTTAAGTGACAATCATCATCCTTTTGATCATATTGTGTGAACAGATGGAATCAAATCTGTCTTAAAGAAAGTAAAAACAATACAATCTGACATGGATGGGTGAGCTTGTAATATTTTAAGTGACAATCATCATCCTTTTGATCATATTGTGTGAACAGATGGAATCAAATCTGTGTTAAAGAAAGTAAAAACAATACAATCTGACAAGGATGGGTGAGCTTGTAATATTTTAAGTGACAATCATCATCCTTCTAACAATATTGTGTGAACAAATGGAATCAAATCTGATTATAAGAGACAATCATCATCCTTCTGATCAAATTGTGTGAACAGATGAAATCAAATCTGATCATATTGTGTGAAAATATGGAATCAAATCTGTGTTAAAGAAAGTAAAATCATTCAATTGAGATCGAAACTTGAGCCTACCTTAAGTACTTCTATATCGTCATTGTTATTATTATAAATAAAAAAATGTCTATGGTCTTTAAACAATTCCTCAACAAGTATAACGGTAAAACTATATTGAAAAGCATATCAAAGAACTCAATCAAACGAAAAATAATACGTAATTTACCATGTAAACAATGAAGACACTGTTGATTTTGAGTCCCGATGATCAGAACCAATATGGGGGACCCAACGAAATAAGAGAGTAAGGAAGGAGTGAACCTGATTTGAACGTCAGCCATTTTATTGTGTTATTGTTTACATTTGAGTATGAATTCACTGTTGAGCGGACGGTGATAAGACGGTAGGAAGAATTTCAAAACTTTCCTTAATTATTTTCTTCAGACAGTTATTTTCAAATATAACACGATGTGACGTCACATGAACATTATTTAAGACGGTCTAAAATGGCGCCTGAATTAAACTATAGAAAGAATTTCAAAACCTTCCTTAATTATTTTCTTCAGACAGTTATTTTCAAACATAACACGATGTGAAGCCACATGAAGTCAATTAATGAAAGTACTAAATCTGAAACCACCCGCCAACACAAAATTTCGCTATTCCTTAAATCACGTGAGTTTTGAGATAAGACCCATACTTATTATTAGATGGCTTTTCCCTTTTTTTAAAGTGGGATCAAAGGCTTAAAATTGGACAATTAATCGAACATTTTGGAAAGTTTAAAAAAGTGAAATATGAAACATAGAATAATGATATTATGCAAAATGTCCAAGAATGATTACTTTAATCGCATCCGTTCCCGACTGCTCATAAATATAGGAAATGGCTTATGGTCGACCGCTATTGATTTCAAAATATCTGGAAGTGACAGTTTTTTGAAATTGTCGATCTCTCGAGGAATTGATATATCAAGAAGCTTTATTACCCAAAACCATTGGCAGAGAAATAGGTGCCGAAATCTGAAACGCATACCACTCTGTAGTTTTGACACGCATGTATTTACGCTCAAGGGGGGGCAATTTGAATAATAATCAATGGGGCTAAGTCCACTCTTACTAGTAGTAAGATGGCTAAAGTTACTAGTTAAAGCCTATCTTCTACATCGTTCGTCATGAAAGAGTTAGGAACCCTCATGTGTTTACATGAGGTTCGCTCTCTCACGAGCCGCCTCCATAGTAGAAGGAATGAATTCCAAGATATACCGTCCAGGGACAGTACTTTCTTTTTAAGTGTATTATCTCATGTTCTTCAATAGATGTTAATACATTTTGGAAATTAATCTCCATGCATGGATTTAATAATTTGGGTTTTACAATGAACACTGAGCAGCAATGACCCAGTTTGATGTAAACAATACGTACAGACTCGGTTAGTATGTTATGGAATCCCCCGCGTGATGTAATGTGCTGAAGAAAGTGATGATTTCAAGGGGAAGTTTATAACAAAGTGATGATGACATTGAATAATGTGAACTTAGTTTTAACACGTTTTTGATGTAATTTGTCAGTCCGATGCCTTTCTATTTTCCATTTGTCATGGAATTTTTTCCATTTGTTCTATTGCCCATGGACGTACGACAGACAAGTGGTATTGAAAAATAATAAACAACAAAACTCTGGTATCTAATGATATAAAATCTTTTGTGTCATGAAAAAAATTTAACTTGGAAGCAATTGTGAGGCGTCGTAATCACAGATTGCCACCTCAGCGGAAACAAGTTTTTAGCAGGGCTGTAATTTGAAAAAATATATTCGATTCTTACTGGTCAATGTCAATTTTCTTAGCTCCGAAAAATACCAAAAGAATTGGAAGTTCTTCGAACAAATATATAAAGATGATCATTTTAAAATATTGCGAACATAATACGGAAAATTTCCGCCCCTGAGAATTTCCGCCCTTGACAAATGCCATATTTGCCCATTTAAAAAAATTGTCCTCTATTATACTGGGTCTTGTAATGATATTAAAATTGTATAAAATAAAATTGAATTAGGATGAAACGTAAAATAGTTTTTCTTACTCTTTTCCAAAGGTTCATGATTGAATATAATAATCTCACAAAAAATTATGATTGAAAAAAGGTCAAGTTCCACTTACACAACCAAAAAATTCCGCCTATGAAAGTAGTGATATATATCTATTATTGGGGCCAAGTTTATTGTTGCTGCTGTATATCCCGCACTTAAATTTATAATTGCACGTTCTTCTGCCTCAATTCTCTTAAAGTAATACCGACTTTACACTTGGTCTGTTTTTTTCTAAGGCGATACGTAAAATACTTGTACTACCTTTTTACAAACTGGCCAAGTGTAAAGTCGGTATTACTTTAAGTGAAATTAAATGGAACCTTCATAAGATATGGGTTATCACTAATGGCCAAAGTGAATACTTTTTCAGGGGGATAGTATTTTTTTCGTAATAAATTCCAAAGATTTATTGTTGAATATGAATCTAAAATCAAATTCCTTGTATGATGAACGGGATACACAAATAACGTCTCTTTAACCTCTATTGGCCATTCGTGATGGGGTTTGAACCTCAATTCGCTGGAAACTACACACATTGACCTCCCCTAAATTCAAGTTTTTAAGTGCATATACAGTGGTGTTAGGGATAGGTAGAGGACTGTATCAAAAAGGACACTTTTACCATGCACAAACATACCCTCAAAATCCCGGAAATTTCATCAAACTTTTTCAAAATTTCACCTCAAAAATTAGATAAAATGAGGATACCCATTTTATCTAATTTTTTAGGTAAAAAGCCTGGAGATTTCAAATCCCCCTCCCCTAATGTTTTGAATGGACCAGACTGGCAATGTTAGGGATAGGTAGGACTTTATCAAAAAGGACACTTTTACCATGCACAAACATACCCTCAAAATCCCGGAAATTTCATCAAACTTTTTCAAAATTTCACCTCAAAAATTAGATAAAATGAGGCTACCCATTTTATCCAATTTTTTAGGTAAAAAGCCTGGAGATTTCAAATCCCCCTCCCCTAATGTTTTGAATGGACCAGACTGGCAATGTTAGGGATAGGTAGCACTGTATCAAAAAGGACACTTTTACCATGCACAAACATACCCTCAAAATCCCGGAAATTTCATCAAACTTTTCCAAAATTTCACCTCAAAAATTAGATAAAATGAGGCTACCCATTTTATCTAATTTTTTAGGTAAAAAGCCTGGAGATTTCAAATCCCCCTCCCCTAATGTTTTGAATGGACCAGACTGGCAATGTTAGGGATAGGTAGGACTGTATCAAAAAGGACACTTTTACCATGCACAAACATACCCTCAAAATCGCGGAAATTTCATCAAACTTTTTCAAAATTTCACCTCAAAAATTAGATAAAATGTGTAGCCTTAATATATTTTAGCTATACCCCCTCCCTGAAATTCAATCCTTGCTATAGCCCTATCGCACATCTTACTACTAGATGAAAAGTCCATATGGACCCCCCCCCTCGAATGAAAATCCCGGATGCGCCACTGTCACTTTTATTTTCACTATCGGTTGGTACTACTTTCTCCTTGTTTCATACATCTCTAAATTTCCTGTCGTAAAAATGTCTCCTTTTTGTTTACTTCAGTTAAAACGGAAGTTATCAGAAACCTCAACCTAACATTATTTTTATTACAACAATAATAACAACACATACAATGATACCGACACGAGAAATTAAAGTTACTGAAAAATTAAAAGTGGCCCACTTTAAAACACAGTCATAAAAATTTGACCCCTGAGTTATAAAATAGTGGATATATCTTATCTTTAACATAATCTTTTTTTGAAGTTCTAAAACTTGGACATAAAAATTGCCACAAAGGGGGCACTTTTTTGGACGGACAAATAAAATTGTTAGCCAAAACGAAATTGATATTATTCACGATTAAAATATATCTCGAAGTTTTTATTCCTGGCAATCCATACACGATTGACCAACGTACACGAGGAAAATAAATTATACTTGAGATTGTGAGGGATCCTTAAGGATACCATCCTCACGGAATATTGCTTGAGGTCAAATCAAACCAAGATTCTTTTCTTCAAACTTTTTTTTCGGGGTGAGATTCTTCATGATCTGAAAGGGGCGCCAACCAAAAAATTGGGAACCTTTTTAAGAGAGTCATATTTTTTTAAAAAAATATTCGAATATCATGACGCCAAATTTTAATTCTTCCTCCAATACTGAATGGCGCAAGTTTGTTTGTCCTCGAAATAACGTAATTCATTTAAGTCAGGATTCAATATGTTGCTTTTTGAAATGCGGTTTTTCCAAACAAGACCGTGGTCTTGTGAATCACACTAGTATGCATATGATCTTATGAAAACTACGCTGATATACATTAGTTCCCGTCATTGAAGTTCAGCAACGCCGGATGTGTACATCATCAGATGGTAATGACTTAAATATAGAACCTCGGTATCTATTATTGGGATGAACTCAAGGGAGACTAATCCTGATTTTCATTTTTTTAAAGAGGTCGGGGTACATAAGGAGTTTTTTTATGACAAAATTTCTGACCCTTAAAGAGTTAAAACTTACTAAATACTAATATTTAAATCTTTGAAATAGTTTTTGAAACATATTACTTTGCGAGACTGCAATGTTTGTTACATGGATTAAATGGAACATCACCTATTAACAACTTCAAAACATAAATATATAACAGTAAAATAAAAACCAATAACACAATATTCAAAAATAACTCTAACGCGGAACCGTTAGAAATGCAGAATTTGTGTGGGTGTGAAATTTTAAATTTCATCAAACTTGGAGTAATATTGCTACCTTTAGAAAGTGACCCAAATTTAAGATTTGGCGCCCTAAAGGGCCCCAGATGAAGATAGTTTCAAGAGACCAAAATTTGACGATGATGTGTTACAATTTGACGATTTGAAAATGATATGAGTGTTAGTTTTAAATTTCATCAAAATTTGATATGAAATTGCCAATTTTATTAGAGAGGTGACCGAAATAGTTTTTATAAAAAAAACTATTTCGACACATGGGGCTATGAAGATAGCCCCATGTGTCCGAAAATTGATGATGATATGTAACAGTTTGACGATTTGACACACATATTTTCTATACCCGTTTTTTGGAATCTATTCGTCATAAATCGTCCAGAAAAGCAAAAAAAGCGACATCGAAATTTTTCACCAATACAATTTATTTTCTTTTAGGGGAGAAAGTAAATATCCATTTTTTAAAAAAAAGTTTTCATGATTTCTAAATGACCTTGAACGCAACATTTGAGAAAAATTTCAAGGTCACCATAATATTTTCTCCTAGTCAATTAATAATTTGTTACGCACATTTTGTAAAATGAACCATTTACGATAAAATCGACCTTATTACGACACCAAATTCGATTGGTAAGAGATCATCTAGCGACCTACCAATGAAAACAGAAAAATTATCTGAATCGAATAAACGGATCATTTCGAACACAAGGAATTGGCGACAGACAGACAGGGAGTCCAATTTGTTCCTTTACATCTGAACCGCATTTTGCGAGTGTTTATTTTGAATCTTGAAGAATTTCTCTACATTTGGTAGTTCGTAAAACATCAATATCCATAATAAGTATCCTAAAATACGTAAACAATATGAATACTTCTAGCTTCATCTCCCTTAGAACACCATTTTACTAACAAAAATCAGTCGAAGACTGACAATTTTCAGTTTTTGAGGATCCATTCTGGGCCAGTCCTAGACATTTTACTAGTGGATGTGAACAATATTCTGGCACTCCTCATACCGGGGGGTTTGGGGAGTATGGATTGTTTTAAAAATATAAACATATAAATTAAGTTAGTAAATTTGTTTACACAAACTTACTAGAATACCACACTTTTACCTATTATGCTTACTATCGATAATATCGCTATCGAATTCTATACTCTGAGGGGGCAATGAATCATCAGAGTGTTTTGTGTGTGTGTGGAATTTTTCTATTTCATACCTAGATGTCTTTTCTTTACTTAGTTTCGCATGCCCGTTAAACTGACTCTGGGTCCATTCCCATCAAGTTTTTGATAAACGTAATTCTAATAAAATTCTGCTTAAACACATTATATTCTAAGTTATTTCTTGATAAACTCGTAAACAATGCCCATTTGTGTTGAAGATTGCCAAAAAAGGATTTTTTTTTTCTTTCAAATTAAAACTCCTAAGCTGACCTTTTTGTATGAATTTTATTACCTAATACTTTACATTTTTGGGCACGACCCGGTGAAAGCTTATTTCAGAAAAAATGAAATTGAGCAACAATAATATTTCACTTTGTAGAAAGCGCTACCCATTGCAATTTGATTTTATGAGTAACAGTGGCGCACCGAGGATTTTCGTTGGGGGGGGGTCATATCGACTTTCCATTTATAGTAGTAAGATGTGCGCTAAGGGTCAGGGCTAGAACCAGGATTTTGAATTTCGAGGGAGGTACATATTTTATCTAATTTTCGAGTTGAAATGTTAAGGAAGTTTGATAAAATCTCCGGGATTTTAAGGGCGTGTTTGTACATTGATGTCGACATGTCCCTGATGTCGATAAGAATTTTATTGAACAGTGTTATGCCGTTCAGTAGAAATGAGTGTTCGTAGGTTTTGTGCTGTAGAATCACAATGTAAATATTTAGTAGAAAACTACAACTTATATGTATGAAGCTGTACTCTCATGGAAACCAGCACTTTTGATGTTGATGTAAGAAAGGTTCTATTTGGTTACCTATATCTAGGAAAATATAAAATCATTTTACAGTGTTTTTGAATTCGAACCCGGTACGTTCTGTTACAAGCCAAGTGTAATGACTTTGTTGTTGACTGCATACTATTGTATATGACATTAATGTCCCCATTTATTTATTTCATTCTAATATAATTGCATATTCTTGTATGAATAAATAATTAGGTATCAGAAATGTACTTAACGAACAAAATGTATTTATTTTGTTTTGCATGGCATGATGATGTTTCTTCTATTTTCGATTACCGACATGTTTCCCGTTCAGTCTAACGGTTCGTTGTATAGATATCATGTAATATTAATTGATATATTTTCTATAATTATTATCATAAATACAAAATTTTATTATTGCAATCAATGTCTCCATACGTCTTAATTGTACATTCAAGTTACTATAATATCTGATATACAGGATGATGCTAAGAAAAGATTGAACATAAAATTCACTGCAAGGCCAGATTTAGTACCTATGCGTTGTATGATTGGCTTTCTTAGGGTGTTTTCAAACATCAGTCGCATACTCACTTCTCTTATTGCATAGCACACAACTATGCATAGATAGATGCAAGCAAACATATATGCACATGGTCTTATGGGAGTCCACCGATTGCTTGATTATAAGAACGTGTGTATTTGATTTTCCTTAAATATATGCAAATATATAATTTAAATGTTAAAACAATATCGATTCGGATTAAATATAAAGGTGGCAAGCTTTCGATAGTACACAGACCTCAGACTAGCATCGTCAGGCCGATGTTGTCTCTGCGATGTCCAGAGTAAAATTGAGGGTATCAGAGAATGTGAGCTGTTATGTGTGATATTCCATATGATAAGCGAGTATGCGGCTGTCTGAGAGCACACAAAGAGCGATCGCGAACAGCCCAATACTTACTTATCTTATTGCATAGCACTCATCTTTACCTACGTAATACATAGATGTATATATACAAGAAAAAACAAATACACATGTAATGAAGTTTAAAATTTACTAGGTATATCTTGACTTGACTTCTTTAAAATTATAAAATATGTTCTCTCTTTTCCTTCTTTTTTTTCTCTTTTTATCTGGTTCTCCTTTTTTTCTATTTCTTTCATCTCTCTCACTCTCATTTCGGTAATTCCCAAGGGGGGGGGGGCAAGCAAACTTATGACATTCAACATGAAGGCACGCTTTCAAAGCGCTCATAAAACTGCAACTATGCTTTCACTATGTTAAGGGGTCTCTCTCCCCTTTCTCACGCTTTTTATTTTTCTTCCTTCTCCCTCCCCTTTCTTTTTTTACCTCCCTCTCTCTCTCTTTTCCTTCTTTTTTTCTCTTTTTATCTGGTTTTCCTTTTTTTCTATTTCTTTCATCTCTCTCACTCTCTCCCCTTCTTTCATCTCACTAATTTTTTTCTCTTTCTATCTCTCTATCTCGTTCTCCCTTTTCTCTCTCTTTCTCTCATACTCTCTACACCTGGGGATTGGTCGTCACAAACATCTCTATTTTACATTAAGCAAAATCATTCATGAAATGTTTTAAATTTTCATACCTGTTAATGTGTCATCATGTCATGTTTATTTTACATTAGTGCATAAGAGGATGCCTCCTATTTCTCATTGCCATATAGTTAGGAAGGGCGTAAGCTGAGACACACGCGACGCAGCACACGCAAGCCACGTTTTGCGGCGCAAGCCATGCAGCACACGAATTTTTTACCAGCGCATGCAGGAGCACACGCGGCACACGCATGTCATTGTTTTTTGTTGCATTGAAGATGGTAGATACCGATACCAACTCATCTGAATCCGATATGGAAATTGAGGAAATGTTTCTGATATACGCTAAGTGGGAAAAGTGCTCATCACGGCGTACGGCGGACAAACGGATTTTTTTTCGATTTTTGGATTCTACGTACCTTGAAACGTAAAATATCAAATTTTGGGGGGATATTTTTTCTTTTCTCGTGACCAGTCCAAAGGTTCATTATTAAAAATAAAGAACCAATACTGAAAATAATAAACCAAAAATTCTTGCAGGTTTAATTCCTTGGCTATATTGGCCCACAAAGAGTCTTTATACCTTTTCTTGCTATAAACTTCATGACTCACATCATATAGCACAGGTAACTTGCGCACCAGCTCAATCAGTCGTTAATTTAAGGACATCTTCAATCAATAGTTGCGTCGCGTGTGTCGTCAAATCATTTATTTTAAGCTGGCTATAGAGTTCAAAAGATTGCACCATCCAGAACGCAACTAGGCTAAGCATTTGCGCGTTTATTATATATGTGTGCCTTTAATATTTATTTTATAAAGTAATAACAAAGAAAATATAGAGCTTATATATTATACGAGTATAAATAGCTTCTGAGGAGTTTGTTTGAGAAGTGTCGATTTTTTAACGGTTATTTCGGGGGGTGTTTTTTCATTAGTGATGCTAATCGCTATTGTTTTGTTTTTCAATTTGTTTAGAAAATTCTTTATCAACTGTCCTCTTCTAATTGGTTCGGCATATATAGTAAAAAAGGTTTGGTCATTCTTGATTCTTAAGAAATTAGAAATGTTCATTAGTAAGTTAGATGTACCAATAAGATTAAGTATATATGTTCTATAGAAATGACAGATTTGCTCAGAGATTGACTTGGATATGATGTTCTTGTGATCAATGATAACAGAAGAGAGAAGCATTATTATCTTTATCTGTGTTGAGGTAAATTGTTTATAATTGAACGGAAATGATTTCAAACAATAGAGAGAAGTAATCTAACCAACATGGTAAATGATCAAGTGAAAATGGTTGTTCATTTGTGAATTCTAATAACAACAACAACAACAACTTAGAATCATTTTCACTTTCAATGAGATGATGATACATACTATAAGATGCTCAAAAAGTAAGAATGCGTTTTGCATTTACTCAGGTATGTACGTTAACGCTTCTATTATCCGGAATCTCTATTGAGTCCGTAGAATTCAGCTCAAGAAAATGAGGTAGATGGACGAAGCTTTTCTAATCCATGGTCAACTCCTTGGTTTTTCGAACTCACAAGCAAAAGTTAACCAAGAGACCAGCCCTAAAGTTGTGGATTAATATAACTACCTCAAAATGCAGAGTTTACAAATACAAGCAGCATAATAACAGCAATATTTTTTTTTTTGCTCAACGTTTCTTTAACATCTATAGTGACTTGATGCGGATGTTACCCTCCATTCGTTGGAAATTTACGAACGAGCTCCCCACATTGACCTCACCCAGATAGCATCACGAGGGCTTGAACCTACGTGGTCACACACTAAGAAAAACCTCACTGGACGTTGTTTAATCTCAGTGATCTTACGTGAACTAGCGTATTCAACGTACCTACTATAGACGTTGGCAAATATAGAATTTAAGAAGATTTAGCAGGGCAGGTGGGAAAAATGTACGCTGTGCGCAAAAGATGTGGTTTCTTGAGGGTGTCATAGAGATTCTTAGTGAAGGGTGTGCTTTGCTGTCACTTTCCATGTGACTTTGTTATCATCACGGTGACGTATGAAAGGTTCAATGTATTCTGGCATCTAATATGACATGCTTAAATTTCATGGACTATCCGCATAACATTAACTAAACCATTTTCGGCAGCAGACGTAATTCCCACAATGATAGTTCGATTTAAAGGTATCGACATCTAAATTATTAGCTAAGTGTTCAGCACCGTGCTTGTAAATCGCCAGAAGATAACACATGATAATTTTCTTTGTCTAAAGGTTGTGCTTCGAATGCATACGTGTTTTGTTTTTCTTTCCAGAATTTGTCTTCTGGCAATTTTCCATATTTTCTATCAATGCTGTTTTATATATTTTTCGGCACTTTTCACGTATTCATGGCTAACCTTTCTCTTTCTTTTCATTTTGTATCGTCTGATACACTCGATGATTTTCATCAACTTTTTCAATAGCCTATATTCTACAAAACATTGGATTTTACAATGCTGCATGTTGTGATGATGATTCTGTTTTCAATTGTTTTCATGTTGCTTTGCATTGTTACATCATCATGTACCGTACTGTTAACACATTTGTAGTTCATTCATTGTTAATTGTTCATTATGCAACATGATTATTCAAATTACGCTAGGTAGTCTATTGTTAATAATAATTTGCTAATTTCCTAGTTTAGTTGTTTGTTTTTCATCTTTCAAAAAGTCCAACTGCGTGTTTATTTAAATTGTGAAACTCTTCATGATTCGTAAAAAAAATATTGTTAATAGTTATAATTAAATTTCTCTTAAAACAATATTTCATAATTATTCTTATTTTTACATAATATTTTAACTTCCTCCAAGTAATTCTTGTTGGTACCCACCTCTATAGTTTCCAAAATAACAATTACAAATATACAAGTCACACCATTATATTGTATTCTGGCATCTAATAACGGTATTATTTTTCATTTTATTCTTCTTCAAACTCCACAGAAATTTGTGCAAAAAGTAAGTTTTAACTATCTTTTAAAAAAAAGATCCCTTCGAATGAGAAAAATTGCCACACCAGCCACACGTTGGTAACACTGTAGGGGGCAACCCATAACACACGAATCGGCAGAAACGAATGAACATATATCCAACAAGGAAATGAAGAATGACAACGACAATCTCTGTATTTTTTAAATGAAAGATTAGCGCTTTCAATGATGAACTCATTTGGAATTAGGATTGCACCAAGTTAAATTTTATTCGTGACGATTCCAAAGGTTCATTATTGAAAATAATAAACCAAAAGGAGTGCGTCAATTTCAAAGTTTTCTTTTGAAAAGATCATTTTTATTAAATCATTTGGAGTTTTCTAGAGGGAACGAATCTTCAGAAAAGTTTGAAAAAAACATTTATGTGGTATAAAAAGTAGCTTTTGACACTCTCCATTCAAATATCTATAAGTGTATATACGAAAAAAATCACGTCCATCCATTGCTGCGTGAAAGAAGGATAAACAATTTCACATTCACATTTATAATATTAGTATGATATACAAAACTCAACCAATATGGCACAATGACACATGGGTTTATTATTTTACTGGCTATATCCCCGCCCCCAAAAGTTCTGGGACTTAATAAGACCCTAAATTTGACACACATACCAAATTTCGACATCTCCGCGGCAAAGTGCGCATTACACTCCGCTTGCAACAAGAAGGTACCAAGTTCGATTCCTGGATGGGTCGAAATTTTGATAAAGGTTTCTTTCGATTTTTCTACTTGGTCTGGTTGTGTTGAGAGGTAACTCAGCCTTCTGAGGACAACGGATTAGCTGTGGTAATAGCGACAAGTAGTGGAGTGATTGTTAAAAAATGCTATGATGCCCACACAAAATTGTGATATACATTTTTTAATAAACATTTACATTTTTTTTTTAATACATACCAAATTTCATGTCTCTGGATCTCACCATTCTCTTTTTAGATGTTAATCGCTAAAAAACGGTAAAAACCACCAAGGGTATATTCGATTGCAACCAAAGTTTCGGCGCACATTTAGATCCCAAACGAGACCTATACATCAAATCTGTCAAAAGTGCTCATTACGGCGAACGGCGGACAAAAGAATTTTTCTTATTTTGGGGTTCTGCGTATCTCGAAACTTAAAATATCAAATTTTGAGGTGGAATATTTTTTTTTTCGTGACGATTCCAAAGGTTCATTTCCTTAAAACTAGAACTTATTTGAATAAGATTTAAGTCCCTTGAGCTTACCGTTTGGTTACGTGCCTGAAGTAGGTATATCATTTGGTTGTGTGATTGTTTTCGAAAATAATGTTTGAGTTCATTGTACAGGTTTAACTTTAAACTATAGTATCCTCGCCCAAGAGATAATAGTTTAGTGTTATGCATATACAGTGTGTCCCAAAGGAAAATTAAATTTAACAAAAATCCTTGATGAATATCCATTTATCCGTAAATCTCTGAATTGGTTGAGTAAAGAATGCTGTTTAGCGCTTCAAAACTCTTGAAAGTTTGAACTGGCCACACTGTACCTACCACATTTTCTTTATACCATTTCTAACTCATTCGGTGCAACCCTAATTTTATCTTTTAATATGAACGTCTAACATAGAAATCTAGAGGTAAGAAGTCCGTATAGGTAAATATCACATTTTGTTTAGGGTTTCCGACATTTGGCACAATGCCGAGATTCTTATGTATTTAGTAAATTTTTGGGGCTTCCATCATCATAATCATCATTGGGTCAACAGCTAAACAACTGGTTTGCAGTACTTCTCCATTTCAGGCAGACTACGTTGTCTAAGGAATGAATTGATGCATAGGGTAGTTTCCTGTTGTCTTTTTAACTACTGTTAAAATTAATTGACCATTTAGGGTTTTTAAGTGCATCTAATCTTAAACGAATCTCTAGAAAAAATTAATATGTGCAAGTATGAGGATATCTACAAATTCTACCACGGCTTCCCAGAGTAGCATAATATCTTCTTCTTTTATGTAACCTTGTCCCATGTCCATATGGGGTCGGCATTGCCTTCTTGAATTATTTTCCTTCACTTTCCTCCGTCTAAGGCCTCATTATTTTTCCATCCTCTCTCTCTCAAATCTTCGTAGGCAATGCCTACGAAGTAGCATATTATATGCTATCCAAACCTCCCACCACCACTTTCCGTAATAGACACGGAAAGCTTTAGAAAAATCAATAACCAATCACCTCAATCATTCTCTTTTTGTGACCGGTTCAAATGGTGGCCGGGGACAAATGGTGACCATCTTAGTAAGTGAGGTCTACAGTTACAAGATCCATACCAGAGTCCAATAATTCTAATGAAACACCCTGTATACAATACATGAGAAATGAAAATTAACAACAGTGTAGATTTAGTTGAACCCTTATCAGTAAGATACATCAAAACGGATTTTATACGAATGTAAAAGATATCAGATAATATCTTTGGTGGTATCTGGAAAACTTTACGTCACGTCAGAGACGGTGTCGATGGTGGCTTTGGTACCTGAGATTGTAATGGAGATTGGATAACTAATATAAAATTATTGTTATAAAAGATATCAGAAAATATCTTTGGCGGTATTTGGAAAACTTTACGTTACGTCAGAGACAGTGTCGATGGTGGCTTTGGTACCTAATGGAGATTTGGATTACTAATATAAAATTATTGTTATAAAAGATATCAGATAATATCTTTGGCGGTATCTGGAAAACTTTACGTTACGTCAGAGACAGTGTCGATGGTGGCTTTGGTACCTAATGGAGATTTGGATCACTAATATAAAATTATTATTATAGTTTGAATAACGAGGTAGAAATAGAGACACAATATAAAGACTAGTGGGCCTCTAAATAGTAGACCTCTATAAATGTTAATGAATCAGTTAATTCTATGAAACTTTTTCATATTAAAACTAGACCGTGTTGTTCGGTCAATTAACTACATGCGAAGTGGGAATGTAAAAATGTAAAGCTTTCGCTTTTACTCTTCGGAAATATAAAAAGTAAAATATAAATAAAAGTGACAATTCAGGATACAATGTAATCTCAAGAATTATCCCGACAACTTTGTATTCGTCTTTCCCGTGGGTTTAGAATTGCTCCCGACCGCATTGAATCCCTCTTTTTTTTTGGAAATATTTGTCAAAGCCGGCATAGGAAACAAAATTAAATGGATTTGTCAAATGTTTTTGAAGGTTTTATAGGTACAGTTTTGAGGGGGGTCCTTCCCCGATTATTTTTGACATTTAGAGAAATAACTAAAAAGCGTCATTTTTACGATAACTCTCTTGCAGTTGAACTTTCAATTTTTCCCATCATTTTTACTAAAAAAAACTTATGTTCCAAATTTCAAGTGTAGGTAGTTTAGTTGTCGTCAAGTTCCTTTGAATGCAAGTAAATCAGTGAATCAGTTAGTATATCAACTGGTTGAACTGGTCTTTGTGTTTTATAATTATAAATAAGTTAAATTGCATATGGAGCACTTGGAACGTCATGCACAAATCTTGACGAATTTGGAATGACAGACATGTCTTTACTTAGTATCAAGTTTTAAACTGTCACAGCGTTCTTTTTCGGGAACTGCTTTAGTGGTAGTGTAAAAAATAATAAAATCATTAAAACGCGTAGCCATTGCATCATTATAAGAATAAAAGATTGTGCGGAATCGACCCTAAAGTTTGACATGTTTTTTAAGAATTTCTTGAGGATTAGAATTGAAATCGATAAAGTGTTGTGTTCAGAATATGAGTTGGTATTAAATTATTAATAATAGTAAGTATAAGTATTATAGCTGACATTTCAGTAGAGTTCTGAGTTTGAATTGATAGCACTTAAATTTGGGTGTTGTAGTTTCACTCAAAAATTAAATTATTCCATTTTTAGAAATGGAGAGAATATTTTAGTTTTAAGGATAGATATTTTTTTTGGCAATAACCAAAATATTAGGTTATTATTAATTTGATGTTACTGTCAAAATGATACCGGCCTCCACTTACACTTCAACTTACCCCTTACCACACACACACACACACACACACACACACACACACCAAAAATATACGATCGTTATTTTTGATGATGGATGACGTTTTTGTTGTTCGGAATTAAAAGAATTGTGAAAATAATGGGTTACAGAAAAATTATGGATTTTGACTGAAATTGTAATGGTATGCGTTGAGAGTCATCTCAATGTATTATAGAACTAGCCATCGTTTAAATTCTCTCGAGCCTCCTTTTTCCAGAAGATGTATTAGGTACTTACATAAAAATAAGATTATGCAGCAATAAACTATTAAATAGAATTATATTTGTAATTATAAAACAATGGGAGTAGATAGAAGAGTGATAAACAGTAAGTATATGACCGTACGACCGACCGTACAATGATACATCATACGGAACACTGGTCAAGTGCATACAACAAGCACGAAATATTGCTCAGAGTTTCTATTTCTCTTCATAATGAATGCTCAGATTAAGAAAATCTGAAATTAATTAACTGTCTAATTAAAGAACAAACACTAAATTAGTTAAAAACAACTTGACAGAATAAAATTTATTTCGATAGGGCTATCACACCATACCTGCACCTATAATTAAACTAGCCAAAGCAAAGTGCGATGGGTATACAATTACATTTTCTTCTCATTCTTTAACTTTTTCCTTTCTTTCGAAGACCGACAGAACAAAGTTCTACGGTTTACTAGGAACTTCCCGGTGAACATTTTTGACTAAGAAACCGTAAAAACGATCATTTTAATCTCTACTTATATGTTTGTACTAGCTGTTTTACCCGTGCTTCGCTACGGGCTATAATATTGTAAGCTNAACGCGCCCCTTTTTCCCCCGCGGTGGGCGCCCCAATTGGAATATTTAAAAATCCTTTCTTAGTGCGCATCTAAGACCTAAGTGCGACCTACATGCCAAATTTCAGCCTCCTAGGACGCACCAGTGCGGAGAAATCGCGATGATGTCACGTGAGTGTGTTTCTCTTTTATATATATAGATAGATAACGCAAAGCCCAGTTGGTATACTAACTGACTAAACGTAAACATTTGGCTTTTAGTTTCTTTTTTCAGTATTTAGGTGCAACATAAGAAAGAAAAAAAAGAGATAACGAAAAATGACCTGGAATGGACCCAATAAAAATTAAAAAAAATCGATATAAAGTGCAATACCTGCACTTTATATCGGAAAACGGACATTGTAAATTCCACATTGGGATGAGCGAGAAATGTATACCGCTGCACAATAAATAATACCCTTGAGTAAAATATTGTTTTTTTTTTAGTTGGAATCAATTCCTCCTCAAAAATTCTAATTTGAAAAATATTAAATTCGAAATGTCAAAACTATTTTGTTGAATTTTTCTACAATCAGCCAAAACAGTTTATAAATTCATTTCCTTGTTTACATTTTCCCATTGGGTTTGGTGAGAAGCTATTAGAATATTATGAACTTTATGATTATTATCTAGCTCTATTTGAAAACAGATCAGTTTGCTTGGTTTCTTGTTCACTCTATCAACTTTCTTTCAACATAAACCTGACCTTCTGATCTGTTGACTTGCTGACGTGACGACACGGTTGTCTCCACATCTCTGTTAGATTTCAGTTTGACGTTTCAATGTCCTCTTTTATGTCTTCATTGTTAGGAATTATATCAAATTCATGTGCCTCTACTAGGTATCCTTGGATTAAAATTTTTTTTTTTTGCTTTATATCTTATATCTCATCTGAGGCTTTCTCCAAAAAATATAGATTAGTAAAATGTTTTATGTGTTTTTTAATAATAATCAGAAGTATCATGAGTTATTGTTTTGAATAACGTTTTATTTTTACGTATATACATATCCCCCCAAAAAACCACTTCGCGGTAAAAAGTTCCCGCCAAATCATTATAAGTCACAAAATAGTGCCCTGCACGATTGCACATTTTTTTTCTTCGCTTTTAAAACTTCCTTATTTCCAATAATCTCTACTTTTAACACTGTCCTTTACGATACTTAGAGCGCTGCCACGCTTCTCAATTTTTAATTATATCAAATTTATGTACCAACTAAATATACATTAACTTCTCGTTAGATTTTGGTACATTGACTGACTCATAATCAACGTAGATCTTCCTTAACTAAACGAAGAAGCTTGAAATTTGAGACATATGATGCCTAATAAAATGAGAAGTTAATGTATATTTCTTTGTGTTATTATGTCACAATTTTTGTGGGTATCATGTATCATAGCATTACATGGTATTTTTTTTAACAATCTCTCCAATATCATTAAGCCGATACTACACTTTAAAAATATTTTTTAAAACTACCACTTATCAATTGTCCTCAGGGGGTTGAGTTATCCCAAAAACAAGCAGACCAAGTAGAAAATTTGAAAAAATATTTTTCAAATGTCCTTGGTGCAATCCGATTGGGATGCACACTCTGCCTCGGAGACGTCTAAAATTGAGAAGTTAGAAATGTTAACAATTATAAAGTTTAGGAATTATTTCCCATTTCTATTTTTCTGTCTTTTCATAGACGTCGAATTTGAGCGAGGTCTACAGTTAAAAAAACCCGCTAGTTTTTAGTAATAATTTGTTTGTATCTGATACTACATAGGTATTAAACATACATTTAAATATATCTTTTCCAGCGTCTATGACACGTTGACTACACCAGCTCCCGTTAGATCACTGAAGTTAAGCAACGTTTGCACTCTCGTGATGCTGGCTATTTCCGACCCAACCCAGGCTGCGTGAGATTAATGTGGGTAGATGGTTTGTAAGATTCCAGCGAATGGAGGGTGAAACCCTCGTCTTGAATGACCAATAGATGTTAAAGAGACGTTGAGTAAAGAAAATAATATATTTTTTCACTACTGAAATACTGTACTTTCCCTGAGTATCATAGACCAGCGGTATCCAACCTTTAGGAGCTGCGACCCCCTTAATTGGATCAAATACTTTCGTGCCCCCCCCCCCAAAGAGACATATCAGGTAAAATACATACGCGATATGCATATCAATTGTATTGTAATGTGTATGTAGTTGGTGGCTAGGTCGTACCCGGGGGGTCCAGACCCCCCTCCCCGAAATTTCAATCTTTTTTTTTAATGAAAATACTCTACTTTGCACATGACCTATAATATATATAAAAAAAACAATAGCAACAACAATAACAAAAACAATAGCAGCAACAACAAAAACAACAACATGATAATCATTTTCAGCTGTTAATCCTGGCTTGACTGTGAATCCTTAGGACCCTCCACCCCAGAATCTTGGTTACGGCCCTAGTTGGTGGGAAGCTTGTTGTTGCATGTTGTTTAGCAAAAATGTGATTTTTGGTTCATTGCTACTGACCGCTACTAAACGTTTATTTTGGATCTATGCTTGTACCAAAACTAAAAGAAAATTCGCACAGATAAGTTGCGGCAAATGGTATGACTTTCTTACATCAAGGCAGGAGAAGTGGGGTTAAACACGACTGGTCAGGCGAGATCATAAAAATACGGGGAACAGAAAATATTCGGGCTGTAATAAAGAAAATTTGAAAGAGAGCAAAATATGGATTCCAACCTCTATGTCGTTTGAGCCGTAAAATACCTAGTGATTTTGTTTAAAAAATGTATTTTGAGATCGAGCTGGGACCCCCCTTGCACGACCCCCAAGTTTGTAAACTTGGGGGTCGTGACTTCCAGTTTGGCAACCGCCGCCATCTATATTTATGAAACGCAAAGCCCAGTTGATGGTATACTGACTCACTGACTGACTCAAACATTTTGGGTTGAGCGAGAAAGCTGAAATTCGATACAAAGGTGTTCCGCAGTACAAAAAATATCCTAGAGTAAAATATTGAATTTGCTCACCCTGGGGTCGGTTCCACCAAAAATCAAAAACTTGTTGAATTCCGTAACCGTAGCGAAGCGCGGAAAAACAGCTAGTAGACTATAATTCATTCCATATGAAAAGACCAAGCCTTAAAGGTTTTTGGCGAAACAGGCAGATTCCGCTATTACTGTATTAACGATATTAATTGCAATCTGCTGTAGGTTCCTTCGTTGCACTTTAACCTAAGACTTAATTGTACATTTAGAGATATAGTCTAGGCATACAAGAAGAAATTATTCTTTTAAAAAACAAAGCATAGGATTACTATCTTTGTGTTTTTAATTTCAATTCAAATCATGTAGAGTTGTGAGTGAGATCCAATTAGAATTATTGTTTGTGTGTTGGTTTGTCCTACATAGATGGTCCAGTTGGTCGTCATCGCACTCATTCAAACATATCTTTCCATTCTATATCTGAAAGCTTTGGTTATACAGTTCAATTTTGGTCCGTCACAGTTGAATATTTGTCTTTCCCATATTTAGGTGGGCAAACGCTCCGGCCAAAAAAAAAAATCTGTATTTTTATTTGAATGAAGTTTTCAAAAGAAGACCATTTAAAGTGCACTTTTTGTTTAACATTTGCAATAATAAACCTTTGGAATCGTCAAGAAACCATTAATACTTACTATAGTTAACCACCATATTCCACCTATAAAGCATTGAAGATATTTGTTTAGTGACGATAAATATATTTCTTTCTGAATAGCTTATAACTTTGACGTGTCCAATCCAATCTGATGACTATTATTTTCTATATCGTATTGACTGGCGACTGCCGGTCTTTGTTGACTAATCCAAGTTTTGAGACGATCATCCTTCTCACATCATTATAAGTATAGAAAGCGAAACCATTTCAACATATACGAAGCAGTGGTGACTCCAGAAATAAAATTCACAATACGAGCCCTTCTGATTGGTCCAGAACGGATAATGTCCTTTCTTGAATGAAAAATCGCACGCGCCCCTTATTAGAAGAGCACTCCGTATATTGATCAAATGTTGATCAATACACTGTGCTAGTTTTTTTTTGGGGGGGGGCTTCACGTCTCTCTAACATCTATGGGTCATTCGAGACGGGGGTTTAACCATTCGTCCGCAGAAACTTACAAACCGGCCTCCCACATTGACCTCATCCATCCTGGGTTGGGCCTCGCTGTGCTAAACTTCAGAAATCTAACGGGAACTTGTGTATTCAACGTGCCAGAGACGCTGATTTTTCTTATAGCTACTGAATTGAAATTTTGTACACTTCAATTAAATCAGTCAAAACGTGAATATCTATTGATAATAATAGTACAATTCTTGGAAATATTTTTTTTTCATAAAAAATTATTCACTGTTGCGGGACAGAAACCTGCGAAGTTCATTTGATGTGTTTTTATATGAATGATACTATACATTCGTGTATAAAAAAAGTTATACACAAAAAATCAAATATGAAAGCAAAATTCGTTCCCGGGTGTTATGGGGTGTGAAAGATTCATTCAATAATGGTGTATCAAAGTTGGTCATCAAGGTGTCAAAAACACACAAGGCGTAAAAAAAAAAAAANAAAAAAAAAAAAAAAAAAAAAAAAAAAAAAAAAAAAAAATCCTTATTGTTCCTTGTACCATACATTTTCAATGGATAAAATGAGAGGTCGCATATAAGATATCGGTTCGCTAAGGTGCACTCAGACAGCCTCATACTGATCTAATGACATTGCACACATATCTGCCTATTTGTCATAGTATAAATATAAAGCATGTAACTTATCATTATTTAAAAACAAAACATTTTGTTTTTTGCAGCACATCTTAGTGTTTTGCTGATTTTTTATATCGAAAAAAGTATTCCAATAATTGAAAATTTGATGTCAGTTATTATTTTTTCCAATTAAAAATAATATTTATTACTGGGAAAAATGATTGGAAACAAAATTATATTATTTTAAAAATTACGATATATTGTAACGGTCATTTCTTACAGCGAACACTTGGAAAAATATAACGGTGTAGTTATTTATATGGAAATTGAACATTCCGGATTAAATTTAGGACTTTAGTCAAGCTAGGTGTGGTATAAAAAACATTTTGATGGGAATTGATCATTCTGGATTAAATTTAGGACTTTAGTCAAGCTAGGTGAGCTATAAAAAACGTTTTGATGGGAATTGATCATTCTGGATTAAATTTAGGACTTTAGTCAAGCTAGGTGAGCTATAAAAAACGGTATGTAGCATGCGGCTGTCTGGGAGCACCTTAATAGAGCACCTCAAAGAGAAGGATCTATCCAGTATCCCACTCGAGCCCCCAATCTCCATGACCACCACTGGCACATAGTGATAAGAAATCATCGGCTTTGCTATTGCATATCTACAATGATACTCGTATGATCATAGTGCACTTGTACAGAACACGTACGTGTGTAAAGAGATCCTCACAGCAAAGCGGCCTCAAGATTGGTCCCAGGAACACAAAATGACTGGAACCACTTGATAGTTTTCATACAAATAATATACCCAGTGTCTAAAGCACCTGCAATATAGCAATTACAGCAGTTACCATTAAATCATTGAGGTTTAGAGAGGTTTTACTGAGACATTTTAACGCGACGAATATTTTTAACGTATGTCACGTTTAAAAAAGGACACGTTATTTTTTAACGTGAAGCAAGTTTTTTTTTATCGTGACCTTAATTTATTTCTTAGCCTTTTTTAAGTAGATTCAATTTTTATTATCTGTGGGAGGCACACCATTCTGACATCTGCAATGTTAACTTATTTTTAATTTTCGTCCAAATTTTTGGAAATGTTAAAAATATGTTCTTGAAGCAAATCAATGAGTACTAATTATGTTAATTGAATATATCCTCCCCAGCCAGTCGGTTGTTTTACCGAACCTGAGTGGACCCCAAAATATCCAACAACTCGAATTTTCCCCGAGCGGACCGCTGCCATCAACGAACTAATAACATGTTTATCAAAACAGAACTGATGTATTTAAATTAATAAGATGGGTAGTACACTTGGACACATGACAAGATTGAAGGACAATTAGTGAAAGGAACGCGTAGCACCCAAAAACTGCTTGTGTAAAATGACTCTTCATTCTCTTTCATTCATTATAAATAAGGACTATTAAGGAGCATTCACACTAAGCTAGTGACAGATCCGTGACAGTGATTTCCACTGACCGTGATCTCTCAGTGATGCACTGTCACGTGTCGGTCTTGTATGAACATGTCCCTCGAACTGTCTGGAAGATTTTAGTTTTTCCGGGCGGGTAATTAACCGGTCACGGCACTGTCACTGCTTAGTGTGCACGCTCCTTTATTATTATTAGGTACATACAAAATAAATGGCAATTTTTAGATCTGCAAGAATGGGGAAAATTTCATTTCAGCGTAACATTATTACAGATTCACAAAAGAGGAGCTAGTAAGAATATTGCAATTTACATTTTTATAAAATTACAAATAATTAGGAGTTTTTATAAGTTTTATATTTTATTTGAAGATAATAATTTTAAAATAACAGAGGTCCTTAACCTAAGCTGAAAAGGAATAAAAAACCCTAGCTTCTAAGACACAAAATACGACACGAAGTCGGGACGCTTTGTAAATATTGATTGATCAACGACTAAATCTTTGAACAACCTCTGTTTATTAAGAAGTTCTTTCTAATATTCTTAATAAATCGCTTGAAATATTGCCTCGTGGTGCAAGGGCGGATACGGGTCTCCAGTTGAAGTTGGCGATCGAGGCTCAAATTATATTCCACATGAAAGCCACCAAATTTCAGAAAAATGTTTCGCCGCTCAATTTCTCCCAGTCTGTGGTTGGGCCGAATGCCCCTCTTGTATCCGTTTCAGTTCTGGTGACGAATCGTTGAACCCATTAAAAAATCATTTTCCGTATTGACAAGACATGGATCTTTTTGTGGAACTGGACACCGAAATTATCATAGTGACAAAATGATAATACATTGTGTGTAGACGGGGCTTTATATGATTTCACTGAATAGGATTATTTTAAACAGCCATAAGTGTAATTAAGACATTAATTATTTATTAACATAAAAGGTCTCTTTTCACATTAAGCAATTAAATTCCTTACTTCCCAAGTAATTAATATATGTATACAGGGTGAACCTGAAAACCGTTATCACAGAACTAGGAAAAGTAGAACCGGTCATTTTCAACACAAATTACTTTATAAATTTCTATAAAAATTTTTTGTATCGACTGCTTTATAATTTTTTATGAAAAAAGAAAATATTGTTGAGTCACGAGCGCTTTCGTCTGTTACGACATTATCAAGTAGACTAAAGTAGACTATCAAGTAGACATTATCAAGTGAACCAGTTCAATATTTAGTCTACTTGATAATGTCGTAACAGACGAAAGCGCTCGTGACTCAACAATATTTTCTGCAGTCGATACAAAAAATTTTTTATAGAAATTTATATTTCATAATGACTGCAAACATCCTAAATACCATCTCTAAATACAAATTACTTTATTGAGAATTATTTATGCCGTTTTCGTTTCGTTGTCAAAATGGCGGTCATTCTGTAAATTTCGACCTTACCCCGCGGAATTACTTATTTTTGGCTTCAGATAGAAAAATATAACTTAAACTAGCGAAACAATGCTATTCACGACAACTCAAGTTTGATACTAAGCCAACGATCATACCACGTTGAATACACCAGTTCCCGTCAGATCACTGAATTTAAGCAACGTCGGGCGTGGTCAGTACTTGGATGGGTGACCGCCTGGAAACACCACGTATCGTTGGCTCTTTTTTCCGGCCCAACCCAGGTGAGGTCAATGTGGGGAGCTGGTTTGCAAGTTTCCTGCAAATGGAGGGTAAAACCCCCGTCTTGAATGACCAATAGATGTTAAAGAGACGTTAAGCTAAATTAAAAAAAAAAAATTTTGATACTTTTTTTTTTAGAAAAACGGAACACTTTTTTACTAATGTCAAACTATTGTAGAGATTCCACGTTTTTTGTAAATTATAAGACGATTTTGGTGTCATTCAGGTTAGGGTACGTCTATGTTTTATCTAATGCAATACTCTTTTGATCTTTTTCCGGACAAATTTCAGTACAATATCCCGAAGAAAAAAAAATAATGTCGGTTTGAACCATACAAAAACGACATCTGACCAAAAGGTCTGAATTTTTTGGTAACGATATACCTATATGAAATTTTTGTACTCGTTCCGCTGGTTTAAATTATATTTTTCTATGTAAAGACAAAACATAGTTATAAAATAATGATTTCGTGGAGTCAAGGTCGAAATTTACAAAATGACCGCCATCTAGAAAACGAAACAAAATCGGCATATGTTGAATAAAGTAATTTGTGTTGGAAATAGCCTGCTTGTAAGGTTCACCTTGTATAACCTATTTAAGTGTCATTTAACTTTAAATCATTAAAATATTTTATGTTATCATAAATTTCATGATATTTTTGTTTATAATGTCAAAAAGTCATCAAAATACCAAAGAACGATCATAAAATTGTCAAAACAATAATTTCTGAGTTCAATGTATTGATTGATCAGGAATCAAATAACAAAAAATAAATCTACTATACGCTTTGAATGAATTGATATTATTGTATTTATATTAGAAAAAATCTGTTGTAAACATTACACTTAAACATCTCATTCGACGTCGACTTTCCAATCCAAAATACATTTTGAGTTCCCCAAAATTAAAATTTCGAGTTTCATGATTCTAGCCTACCAAAAAGAGGCGAAACCGCCAACGATTAATTTTAATCGTCGAATACATACAAGTGACATAATGGCAAAGTTTGGTTTGGTATTTGTAACCCAAAATTTGAGGGCAATAAGGGTTTATCGATTGCATCATTCACCAATTTATGAAAGAAAGTTGTTAAATTTCCGTCTCTGTTTTAATGTGGACATTTGAATACTTTTACATAGACATTTATAGGAGTAGAACGTTTTCAATTTTCTTTGCAGATATTGCCTATCAGGAGACCATACTATGGAGGCATATTCAAGTTTGGATCAGTGTTACATTATGCCCTAGGCACAGAAAACCACCCTAGTTTTTTTTGTGGAACTGGACAAAGAAAGTATGTAAATATTAGAAATTAGAGCAAATTGTAAATAAATTATAATCTACTTTTATATGAGAGGGTCAAGAGTCTTACTTCTTAGTACCGGTCTTCATTTGATATCTTCAGAGTAGAAGGTAATCGGAGATATGTATGTTTTTATTATTGCTTCTTCGGTTACTATCAGAAGTGTCATTAGTGTATTAGTGTGACCTTTTCTTTGATTCAATAAATAATTAGGATTTAATTTTTAGGTCATATTTTAAAATATGTGTTGTGTTCACTTTATTGGAACATGTTTGTTGTAGAATAATTAGCTCTTTGAGTTTATTGGTTTCAATCAATAAAATCCAAGCCAAAATTTATTGAAGTATATTTAGTGCCAGCGTCTATTGCACGTTGAATACACAGTTGCCGTTAGATCTTAGATCACTGAAGTTAAGTAACGTCCCGCGAATTTTACCACGTGCGTGTCCACGTAGGTCCAAACATTCGTGATTCTGGCTATTTTTCCAGCCCAAGCCAGTCTGGATGTGGTCAATGTGGGTGGCTGGTATTAAGGTAGGCCTGGCAGAAATTCCCAGCAAAAATCATTGTCAGGTAAGTATGTAGGTATGGCAGAAATTCCCAGCAAAGTTCATTGTCAGGTAAGTAATATATGGGTGTGGCAGTAATTCCCAGCAAAGTTCATTGTCAGTTAAGTAATGTAGGTGTGGCAGTAATTCCCAGCAAAGTGCATTGTCAGGTAAGTAAGGTAGGCGTGGCAGAAATTCCCAGCAAAGTTCATTGTCAGGTAAGTAATTTAGGTGTGGCAGAAATTTCAGCAAAGTTCATTGTCAGATAAGTAATGTAGGTGTGGCAGTAATTCCCAGCAAAGTGCATTGCCAATTAAGTAAGGTAGGTGTGGCAGAAATTCCAGCAAAGTTCATTGTCAGATAAGTAATTTAGGTGTGGCAGAAATTCCAGCAAACTTCATTGTCAGGTAAGTAATGTAGGTGTCGCAGTAATACCCAGCAAAGTTCATTGTCAATTAAGTAAGATAGGTGTGGCAGAAATTCCAGCAAAGTTCATTGTCAGATAAGTAATGTAGGTGTGGCAGTAATACCCAGCAAAGTTCATTGTCAGATAAGTAATGTAGGTGTGGCAGAAATTCCGAGCAAAGTTCATTGTCAGGTAGGTAATGTAGGTATGGCAGAAATTCCCAGCAAAGTTCATTGTCAATTAAGTAATGTAGGTGTGGCAGAAATTCCAGCAAAGTTCATTGTCAGATAAGTAATGTAGGTGTGGCAGTAATACCCAGCAAAGGTCATTGTCAGGTAAGTAATGTAGGTGTGGCAGTAATTCCCAGCAAAGTGCATTGGCAATTAAGTAAGGTAGGTGTGGCAGAAATTCCAGCAAAGTTCATTGTCAGATAAGTAATTTAGGTGTGGCAGTAATTCCCAGCAAAGGTCATTGTCAGGTAAGTAATGTAGGTGTGGCAGTAATTCCCAGCAAAGTTCATTGTCAATTAAGTAAGATAGGTGTGGCAGAAATTCCAGCAAAGTTCATTGTCAGATAAGTAATTTAGGTGTGGCAGAAATTCCCAGCAAAGGTCATTGTCAGGTAAGTAATGTAGGTGTGGCAGTAATTCCCAGCAAAGTGCATTGGCAATTAAGTAAGGTAGGTGTGGCAGAAATTCCAGCAAAGTTCATTGTCAGATAAGTAATTTAGGAGTGGCAGTAATTCCCAGCAAAGATCATTGTCAATTAAGTAAGATAGGTGTGGCAGAAATTCCAGCAAAGTTCATTGTCAGATAAGTAATGTAGGTGTGGCAGTAATACCCAGCAAAGTTCATTGTCAATTAAGTAATGTAGGTGTGGCAGAAATTCCAAGCAAAGTTCATTGTCAGGTGAGTAATGTAGGTGTGGCAGAAATTCCCAGCAAAGTTCATTGTTAGATAATTAATGTAGGTGTGAAAGAAATTCCCAGCAAAGTTCATTGTCAGGTAAGTAAAATAGGTGCGACATAAATTCCCAGAAAAAGTTCATTGTTAGGTAATTAAGGTAGGTGTGGCAGAAATTCCCGGCAAAGTTCATTGTCAGGTAAGTAATATATAGGTGTGGCAGAAATCCCCAGCAAAGTTCATTGTCAGGTAAGTAAGGTAGGTGTGACAGAAATCCCCAGCAAAGTTCATTGTCAGGTAAATAATGTATAGGTGTGGCAGAAATTCCCAGCAAAGTTCATTGTCAGGTAAGTAATGTATAGGTGTGGCAGAAATTCCCAGCAAAGTTCATTGTCAGGTAAGTAATGTATAGGTGTGGCAGAAATTCCCAGCAAAGTTCATTGTCAGGTAAGTAATGTATAGGTGTGGCAGAAATTCCCAGCAAAGTTCATTGTCAGGTAAGTAATGTATAGGTGTGGCAGAAATTCCCAGCAAAGTTCATTGTCAGGTAAGTAATGTATAGGTGTGGCAGAAATTCCCAGCAAAGTTCATTGTCAGGTAAGTAATGTATAGGTGTGGCAGAAATTCCCAGCAAAGTTCATTGTCAGGTAAGTAATGTATAGGTGTGGCAGAAATTCCCAGCAAAGTTCATTGTCAGGTAAGTAATGTATAGGTGTGGCAGAAATTCCCAGCAAAGTTCATTGTCAGGTAAGTAATGTATAGGTGTGGCAGAAATTCCCAGCAAAGTTCATTGTCAGGTAAGTAATGTATAGGTGTGGCAGAAATTCCCAGCAAAGTTCATTGTCAGGTAAGTAATGTATAGGTGTGGCAGAAATTCCCAGCAAAGTTCATTGTCAGGTAAGTAATGTATAGGTGTGGCAGAAATTCCCAGCAAAGTTCATTGTCAGGTAAGTAATGTATAGGTGTGGCAGAAATTCCCAGCAAAGTTCATTGTCAGGTAAGTAATGTATAGGTGTGGCAGAAATTCCCAGCAAAGTTCATTGTCAGGTAAGTAATGTATAGGTGTGGCAGAAATTCCCAGCAAAGTTCATTGTCAGGTAAGTAATGTATAGGTGTGGCAGAAATTCCCAGCAAAGTTCATTGTCAGGTAAGTAATGTATAGGTGTGGCAGAAATTCCCAGCAAAGTTCATTGTCAGGTAAGTAATGTATAGGTGTGGCAGAAATTCCCAGCAAAGTTCATTGTCAGGTAAGTAATGTATAGGTGTGGCAGAAATTCCCAGCAAAGTTCATTGTCAGGTAAGTAATGTATAGGTGTGGCAGAAATTCCCAGCAAAGTTCATTGTCAGGTAAGTAATGTATAGGTGTGGCAGAAATTCCCAGCAAAGTTCATTGTCAGGTAAGTAATGTATAGGTGTGGCAGAAATTCCCAGCAAAGTTCATTGTCAGGTAAGTAATGTATAGGTGTGGCAGAAATTCCCAGCAAAGTTCATTGTCAGGTAAGTAATGTATAGGTGTGGCAGAAATTCCCAGCAAAGTTCATTGTCAGGTAAGTAATGTATAGGTGTGGCAGAAATTCCCAGCAAAGTTCATTGTCAGGTAAGTAATGTATAGGTGTGGCAGAAATTCCCAGCAAAGTTCATTGTCAGGTAAGTAATGTATAGGTGTGGCAGAAATTCCCAGCAAAGTTCATTGTCAGGTAAGTAATGTATAGGTGTGGCAGAAATTCCCAGCAAAGTTCATTGTCAGGTAAGTAATGTATAGGTGTGGCAGAAATTCCCAGCAAAGTTCATTGTCAGGTAAGTAATGTATAGGTGTGGCAGAAATTCCCAGCAAAGTTCATTGTCAGGTAAGTAATGTATAGGTGTGGCAGAAATTCCCAGCAAAGTTCATTGTCAGGTAAGTAATGTATAGGTGTGGCAGAAATTCCCAGCAAAGTTCATTGTCAGGTAAGTAATGTATAGGTGTGGCAGAAATTCCCAGCAAAGTTCATTGTCAGGTAAGTAATGTATAGGTGTGGCAGAAATTCCCAGCAAAGTTCATTGTCAGGTAAGTAATGTATAGGTGTGGCAGAAATTCCCAGCAAAGTTCATTGTCAGGTAAGTAATGTATAGGTGTGGCAGAAATTCCCAGCAAAGTTCATTGTCAGGTAAGTAATGTATAGGTGTGGCAGAAATTCCCAGCAAAGTTCATTGTCAGGTAAGTAATGTATAGGTGTGGCAGAAATTCCCAGCAAAGTTCATTGTCAGGTAAGTAATGTATAGGTGTGGCAGAAATTCCCAGCAAAGTTCATTGTCAGGTAAGTAATGTATAGGTGTGGCAGAAATTCCCAGCAAAGTTCATTGTCAGGTAAGTAATGTATAGGTGTGGCAGAAATTCCCAGCAAAGTTCATTGTCAGGTAAGTAATGTATAGGTGTGGCAGAAATTCCCAGCAAAGTTCATTGTCAGGTAAGTAATGTATAGGTGTGGCAGAAATTCCCAGCAAAGTTCATTGTCAGGTAAGTAATGTATAGGTGTGGCAGAAATTCCCAGCAAAGTTCATTGTCAGGTAAGTAATGTATAGGTGTGGCAGAAATTCCCAGCAAAGTTCATTGTCAGGTAAGTAATGTATAGGTGTGGCAGAAATTCCCAGCAAAGTTCATTGTCAGGTAAGTAATGTATAGGTGTGGCAGAAATTCCCAGCAAAGTTCATTGTCAGGTAAGTAATGTATAGGTGTGGCAGAAATTCCCAGCAAAGTTCATTGTCAGGTAAGTAATGTATAGGTGTGGCAGAAATTCCCAGCAAAGTTCATTGTCAGGTAAGTAATGTATAGGTGTGGCAGAAATTCCCAGCAAAGTTCATTGTCAGGTAAGTAATGTATAGGTGTGGCAGAAATTCCCAGCAAAGTTCATTGTCAGGTAAGTAATGTATAGGTGTGGCAGAAATTCCCAGCAAAGTTCATTGTCAGGTAAGTAATGTATAGGTGTGGCAGAAATTCCCAGCAAAGTTCATTGTCAGGTAAGTAATGTATAGGTGTGGCAGAAATTCCCAGCAAAGTTCATTGTCAGGTAAGTAATGTATAGGTGTGGCAGAAATTCCCAGCAAAGTTCATTGTCAGGTAAGTAATGTATAGGTGTGGCAGAAATTCCCAGCAAAGTTCATTGTCAGGTAAGTAATGTATAGGTGTGGCAGAAATTCCCAGCAAAGTTCATTGTCAGGTAAGTAATGTATAGGTGTGGCAGAAATTCCCAGCAAAGTTCATTGTCAGGTAAGTAATGTATAGGTGTGGCAGAAATTCCCAGCAAAGTTCATTGTCAGGTAAGTAATGTATAGGTGTGGCAGAAATTCCCAGCAAAGTTCATTGTCAGGTAAGTAATGTATAGGTGTGGCAGAAATTCCCAGCAAAGTTCATTGTCAGGTAAGTAATGTATAGGTGTGGCAGAAATTCCCAGCAAAGTTCATTGTCAGGTAAGTAATGTATAGGTGTGGCAGAAATTCCCAGCAAAGTTCATTGTCAGGTAAGTAATGTATAGGTGTGGCAGAAATTCCCAGCAAAGTTCATTGTCAGGTAAGTAATGTATAGGTGTGGCAGAAATTCCCAGCAAAGTTCATTGTCAGGTAAGTAATGTATAGGTGTGGCAGAAATTCCCAGCAAAGTTCATTGTCAGGTAAGTAATGTATAGGTGTGGCAGAAATTCCCAGCAAAGTTCATTGTCAGGTAAGTAATGTATAGGTGTGGCAGAAATTCCCAGCAAAGTTCATTGTCAGGTAAGTAATGTATAGGTGTGGCAGAAATTCCCAGCAAAGTTCATTGTCAGGTAAGTAATGTATAGGTGTGGCAGAAATTCCCAGCAAAGTTCATTGTCAGGTAAGTAATGTATAGGTGTGGCAGAAATTCCCAGCAAAGTTCATTGTCAGGTAAGTAATGTATAGGTGTGGCAGAAATTCCCAGCAAAGTTCATTGTCAGGTAAGTAATGTATAGGTGTGGCAGAAATTCCCAGCAAAGTTCATTGTCAGGTAAGTAATGTATAGGTGTGGCAGAAATTCCCAGCAAAGTTCATTGTCAGGTAAGTAATGTATAGGTGTGGCAGAAATTCCCAGCAAAGTTCATTGTCAGGTAAGTAATGTATAGGTGTGGCAGAAATTCCCAGCAAAGTTCATTGTCAGGTAAGTAATGTATAGGTGTGGCAGAAATTCCCAGCAAAGTTCATTGTCAGGTAAGTAATGTATAGGTGTGGCAGAAATTCCCAGCAAAGTTCATTGTCAGGTAAGTAATGTATAGGTGTGGCAGAAATTCCCAGCAAAGTTCATTGTCAGGTAAGTAATGTATAGGTGTGGCAGAAATTCCCAGCAAAGTTCATTGTCAGGTAAGTAATGTATAGGTGTGGCAGAAATTCCCAGCAAAGTTCATTGTCAGGTAAGTAATGTATAGGTGTGGCAGAAATTCCCAGCAAAGTTCATTGTCAGGTAAGTAATGTATAGGTGTGGCAGAAATTCCCAGCAAAGTTCATTGTCAGGTAAGTAATGTATAGGTGTGGCAGAAATTCCCAGCAAAGTTCATTGTCAGGTAAGTAATGTATAGGTGTGGCAGAAATTCCCAGCAAAGTTCATTGTCAGGTAAGTAATGTATAGGTGTGGCAGAAATTCCCAGCAAAGTTCATTGTCAGGTAAGTAATGTATAGGTGTGGCAGAAATTCCCAGCAAAGTTCATTGTCAGGTAAGTAATGTATAGGTGTGGCAGAAATTCCCAGCAAAGTTCATTGTCAGGTAAGTAATGTATAGGTGTGGCAGAAATTCCCAGCAAAGTTCATTGTCAGGTAAGTAATGTATAGGTGTGGCAGAAATTCCCAGCAAAGTTCATTGTCAGGTAAGTAATGTATAGGTGTGGCAGAAATTCCCAGCAAAGTTCATTGTCAGGTAAGTAATGTATAGGTGTGGCAGAAATTCCCAGCAAAGTTCATTGTCAGGTAAGTAATGTATAGGTGTGGCAGAAATTCCCAGCAAAGTTCATTGTCAGGTAAGTAATGTATAGGTGTGGCAGAAATTCCCAGCAAAGTTCATTGTCAGGTAAGTAATGTATAGGTGTGGCAGAAATTCCCAGCAAAGTTCATTGTCAGGTAAGTAATGTATAGGTGTGGCAGAAATTCCCAGCAAAGTTCATTGTCAGGTAAGTAATGTATAGGTGTGGCAGAAATTCCCAGCAAAGTTCATTGTCAGGTAAGTAATGTATAGGTGTGGCAGAAATTCCCAGCANTTGCACTGGACTTTTTTCATATTGGTACAACTATGTCTGCTTCAGTTCAATATATTCAAATAGTTCAATAAATACGGAAGAAAAAGTTTTTTTTCAAAATAAATTAAAATTGAAGTGAATTAATTAATCTCCCACCCCTAAAACGTTTAAAAAGCCTTTTTAAATTATATTAAACCACATTTTAAGTTTGTAACTTGCTCCCCAAAAAAATAATAGTATCTGTCTGGTACCCAACAATTGCTTACTGCATGATTCAGACAGACCGCGGGGGTTCAAAAGCTCCATCCACCAGCGTTCTCCAATCTTGTCTATTTCGAGCATACTCTTCTCAAGTTCGTTGATCATTGCTTAGTTTATTTGCGATGAACCAATTTTTGGCACCGTCAACCCACCTTTTCTTCGTCCGCCCTCTTCTTTTTCTTTATTGAACCAAGAGCCAAGGGAAAAAATTATAACAAAAATTTTGAATTCTTAAAATATACTTTTTTAAAATATTTTCCAATCATTCCAACATAGCTTAAGGCTCTTCCGTTTGATTTTTTCAAATCAATATTCAATAATATCTGTTCGTATTGAGAGCGCCTGTGTAATATATCCTCGGGAAGTTTGTTTTGATAAATATCTACGATTTCTACTCTTTCATTGTCTGATTATTCTAACGAGATAAGTATTGTGAACTGAGAGATCAACAAAGCGCAGTACAACAATGACTCGAAATAATTTAGGGCACTAGAAATTAAGCACGATCGATGATTTTATGAATGAAAATGAATTATTGAGTTATACGACTTTAAATACGAGTAATGACTAACCATTAAGATGTCAATAACATTGATTCATTTTGCGATTTACATTTCAATCAAATAAAAAACTGCCATGGGTTTATTATATTACTGGCTAAAAAAACCTCCCCAACGGTATATTTGATTGTATTCAAAAGGTATGACGCATATTTACACATATAACCTGTAACAAGTGTTTCAAATGATCAGCGATTCACTGTCTATCCCGTAAGTCATAAATAGACATAATACACGACCGTTTGGCAATATTCTTTATTTCAATAAAAAAAAATCCGGTGTGAACATCACACGACTTACCTAATCTATAAAAAGGAAGAAAGTATAATAATGGGCTGAAATTTTTGATATCGAGTTTTCAATGCCAAAACACGTTTTGAGGTCCCCAGGACCCATGTCTCGAGTTTCAGCCATTGGTCCTTGTGTTGTGAACAAAATTTCTCAGTAGAATTTGTCGTGTTCTATGTATGTTATAATTAACATATACATACCAAACTTCAAGTCTCTGGCGCCACCTACTCTCCCCAAAAAGATGCCCAAACCGCCAACTGTACATTCGATTTTAATTTTTCCAGAGCGTACAATACATAAATTTGACATAATAAAAAAAATCAAGTCTCTAGCTCATATCGTTTTTTTTTATGCCGGACTCGTGAAAACCACTAAAAAGCGGCAAAAAACCGCCAAGAGTAGATTCGATTCAACCAAAAGTGTCATTTTGTATTCCATGCATAAAATTGGTACAAATAGACACCAAGGTCTAGCACTTATCGTTCTCTTTTTAGCAGAAACCGATAAACCGTCAACCGTACATCAAACTGCCAAAGATGTCTACGCACAATCAATACACAAAAATAATATGAATGGGCACCAACTTTTAAGCTCTAGCTCTTACCGTTCTCTTTTTAGAAGGGATTAATTAAACTCGCTAAAAAGCGGAAAAACCGCCAACAGTAATTTCGATTTCAACCAAAAGCTTCGTGGTTTGTTCAGGGCATATACTTGACGTACATATAAAATTTAGGTAGAATCGCCAAAAAGCGACCTAAAACCGCTAAAAAGTGAACAACAAGAGATTTCAACTAACTCCGTCTTTTTAATTCAATGCATGAAATTGATATGTATAAGCACCAAGTTTCAAGTTCTAGCTCTTGCCGTTCTGGTTTTATTCACGAAAACCGCTAAAAAGCGCAAAAAACCGCCAACGGTATATTCGATTTCAATTAAAAACTTAGTTCGCCGTTCATGGCATAAAACATAGGCATCAAATTTAGTCTCTACCACTTACCGTTATTGAGATATCTTGTTTACAGACAGACAGACAAGCACACACACACACACATGGACCAATGGCTGAAACTCGAGATTTGGGATCTGCGGACCCCAAAACGTATTTTGGCATTGAAAACTCGACAACGATAATTTTAGCCCATTACAATACTGTGCTTTTTATAAGATAAGGAAAGTAAGAATATTGAAATAAACAACATTTGTAAACATCAAATAAAAACACCACACAAACAAATAATAAAATTATATCGATTTGACAATATTTAGCAATAAAAATAAATCTTCTATTTTGAAAGGTGTGTGCCTTCAAGCTAGTTTAGATCTTTAAATCCTGAAAATTCTGAAATCTTTGAAGTTTGATTTGGAGAGAGTGACTTAGCCTTAACCATGGAAGAAGGTCTTCAGACGATAATATTGAAGATTTCAGTCCTGTGCGATCCACGAGACAAGATAGTTCGTCTCTTCTAAGACGCGTAAATCAACAGTATAAATATTTTACGAGTGATTCGAATTTTACGATAAATTGAAAATCGTAATTGATTAATTTACTAATAATTAACGTAAAGTTTGATTTTTATAAAAACAAGTTTTCTCTTTATTGTGTTGACCAGGAAGTATGACGGATTATTTTCCCACATAATTAATTTTATTTTCAAGGTAAGATTTTTGAATTTCCTTTTCAGTATCGTGTGAGATTTTCAATTTCCTTTTTGGTATCGTGTGAGATTTTTAATTTCCCTTTATGTATCGTGTGAGATTTTTAATTTCCTTTTGGGTATCGTGTGATATTTTTAATTTTCCTTTAGGTATCGTGTGAGATTTTTAATTTCCTTTTGGGTATCGTGTGAAATTTTTAATTTTCTTTTCGGTATCGTATGAGATTTTCAATTTCCTAATTGGTATCGTGTGAGATTTTCAATGTCCTTTTTGGTATCGTGTGAGATTTTCAATTTCCTAATTGGTATCGTGTGAGATTTTCAATGTCCTTTTTGGTATCGTGTGAGATTTTTGATTTCCTTTCACGTATCGTGTGAGATTTTCAATTTTTTTCGGTAACGTATGAGATTTGTAATTTCCTTTTGGCATCATGTGAGATATTCAATTTCCCTTTATTATTATTATTTAACTCTTTATTCAATCAACTTTAAACAATAAAAAAGGGACATAGAAAGAATATGATAGAAAGAGAGAGAAAAAATAATTCAAAGAGCTGGGTTAATTCTTGGGGAATTCAAACAACACTTTCGGTACCTTGTGAAATTTTCATTATCTTTTCGAAATCGTGTGAAATTTTCATTACCTTTTTGAAATCGTGTGAGATTATTAATGTCCTTCTCGATATCGCGTGAGATTTTTCATTTTCTTTTCGATATCGAGTAAGATTTTATCTTTTCTTTTCGATATCGTGTGAGATTTTTAATGTCCTTCTCCATATCGTGAGAGATTTTTAATTTTCTTTCGATATCGTGTAAGATTTTTTTTTTTCTTTTCAATATCGTGTGAGATTTTTTCTTTTCTTTTCGATATCGTGTGAGATTTTTAATGTCCTTCTCCATATCGTGAGAGATTTTTAATTTTCTTTTCGATATCGTGTAAGATTTTTTCTTTTCTTTTCGATATCGTGTGGAATTTTCAATTTTCTTTTTGATATTGTAAGAAATGTTCCTTTTTTTGCTATTACAGGTATGTAAAAATTTCTTTTATTTTTTTTGGAGTGGTGCGAGATTTTTGCTTTCCTTTTTGGTAATATGAATTTTTTCATTTCTTTTCTATAATCCTCGTGAGTACGAATGGGTTGCTGCTTGTTATGGCCAGCGGTACCACAGAAAAAGTTTTGCTTTTATAGAAGATTGAAGAGATTATTAGTACATGGGCCTTATCACAATTAAATTTTACATTTTTACATTGACTGAAAGTCCACTTTATCATTTCCTCATCCTCAGTACAAAGCTGTGAATCTATTACTCAGTAAAATGTATGTCAGTAGATATATTATTTGTGTGACACACAACATGTTGTATTGATTATTTATTTTCTACATTCTTAATTGATTCTGTATGATGTTTTATTTGTGTTATTTATTTGTTTAATTAGAGTGTGAACTGTTTGGATTACTCTTCTATGAAGATTTATTATGAGTGTTCCTACAAGATTTATAATTGAATATCTTCAGTCTCTGATATCAGGATCTTATTAGCGTTTGGTCTACATACTAATACTAAAGTGGTTTTCCATTTTTTTTTCTTTTCATTGCTCATCCTTCAAAAATCGAACTATATTGACAGATTATTACCATCTAACTAAAACGGTTGGACACGGTCCCGAGTCTGAGACACAGTAGGGCCATGTTAAAGGGACCATCCAGGAATATTGTTATCTGGATCCTCGGTCGCAAAAATATCAGATTGGTCACTGGCCTGATCACTAGTCATTGTGGTCTGTGAAAACACCTGCACACTATGGTGCTTCCATCAGGACCGAATTCTGTGTAGACTCTATAGGGGAAATGAAGAAACTACTTCTCACGTATTATTTCATTGCAAATCCCTACTTGCCTAGAGACTAAGGATGGAACAGCTACATCCCAGATTTGACATCCACCAAAAATACCTAGACAAAGGGTTCATCAAGATTTTTGGCCTTGGCTATGCATACAGGCTTAGGTGCAGGGATTTATACTGCCCTAAAGAGGAATTTAGGGCTGTATAATGTATAAATACCTGTAGAATCTGACAATCATTAGACTCTAATGACACCTTATCGCTTACCTTAAAAAAATAATGTAGCGTTTGATCCGCTTTCTGCAGCACCTGCGGTTTGTTTTTTTGAGCTTGATAAACGAAGAGTTTCGGAAGCAGGCAGTTTCACTATTTATTAACAAGATGGTGTAAGTAAGAAATGTGAGATACTTCTGTTTAACACTGATGGACTATATAAGTAGGTTTTTTTTATTTATTTTTATTTTTAAAATAAATTAAAACAATACACTTACTGAAGCACACTAATGAATCGAATGATTCGAAACTAGTTTAACTTTTAATAATTATAAATAGTATTTCTGGTAAGTGTTTTGTTTTAATTTGTTTTAAAAATAAAAATAAATATTTTATACACGTACACAATGCTCTTATTGCAAAGATTGCTGTTCGCGAATGTGGTTCTACTGGTGAGATATCCCTCCCCATGCTGTCCAGACCTGAGGTCTTTGGGATATGTTGTTTACATTTGCACTCTACGAAATGTGTTAACGAGCAACAGAAGCGTTTCCCAATCACATTCAAATATCTCATGTAATGATTTTACACTAAAATGCTGCCTCTTATTATCACATTTTCCAAAATTGTCTTCACGAGGCTAAAGGTATCACATTAGTTGTCATGATGACAAATATTTGTCATTTTTTCACTTCGAACAATACCAAACAGTGTGATCGACAAATATATTTGATCATCCCTATTTGTTTGTATTTGATCAAACAAACAAAAAAAATGTGTAAATATAAATAGTCTGATGATATGGTTTAAACGCATGACAAACGTGTTTGTCATGCGTTTGATTGTTTTTGAAAACTATTTGATTAATCTTACCTTACATAATATTATTGAGGAGTCCGTAGACGCCCAAATCCCCACTTATTGAAAAAACACAAATGTAGAAAAACAAAATTAACTTTCGATCAGAAATCGTATTGCGAAAAGAGAAAATATACACAACAAATAATATTTGTGGAATGGCAAATAATTTTATTTGAAAGTCTTATCAAAGAGTGTGAATATATTTATACCAAACACACAAATTCAACAAATATTCATTAAATAAATAGTGCCAAATATTTTTATTAATGACAATCGTGTGCTACGGCCTGAAGTACCTACTTGAAACTAGATTATCAATACACAGGTTATACTAAATTGGTTATTTTCATTCAAATGGTTAAGTACAATAGTACCACTTATGTCGTAAGAGCGGTTTTTCTTTATTCCATTTTCGGATTCTACGTATCTTTAAACATGAAATATCATCTTTTGAGATAGGAAGGTGTACTTTTTCGTGGTTGATTCTCAAGTTTAATATTAGAAAACATATACCAAGAAACCAAGATATAACTCTACGCTGAACGTTTCTCTGTATGAATGATTACCAATACCAATAATTATTACTCTTATTGATTTGATATTCGGTGGCCACCACAACGTTGTTGGTAATACCTAATTTACTTTATATCAGACGAAAATCAATACCGCTTCACTTTCACTATTTTATTGTTTTACACAAGTCTATAATTTCAGGCTATTCAAGTACCTATTCCGTAGAACTACGAGTATAATGTATATCTATGTATGTATCAAATTTATACTACCACCAAATCAAATGTATATTTCTCGGTGTGTTTATATCACAAATTGTGGGCATCATAGCATTACAAGATTTACAAGACATTTTTTGACAATCACTACAATACACCAAGCTATACTTAACAATTACCTCATAATACTACCACTTGTCCCCATTACCAATTGAGTTACTCCCAAACACTACCAGACCAAGAAAATTCGGAAAAACCTTTTACATATATTCGACCCAACCGCGTACCTCCCTGTTGCAAGCCGAGTGTGATGCACACTCTGCCATGGAGATTAGATGGGTAATGCATCTGAACACGAATGGGTAATTTCTTTGAGGGTAAGAAATTGCCCTCAGAAAATGGAAAAATATTTTCTTTGCGGGGTATGAAATGTTTCCTAAGAATCTCTTTGTTATTGACAAAAATTAAGTATTCTCAAAAGAAATCCTACCGTTACTCCTCAAAAGGGAACCTGATGTATATTTTTTTTTTTTAGAATTGTATAAAAATGAAATGGAAATCATTGATTTAAGACCAAGATTTAACATATAATAATAATGTATTTTAATTGTAGATAGATTTATAATCAAGTGCTTTTTCATTTTTAAAATAAAAAAAACATTCCCATAAAAAAAAATAATATTTTTTCCTTAAAAAAATCAACTTTGATCAGTCAAATTCTTAGCTGTAGGTAAGTAATTGACTAGTTTAAAAAATCTTGTTCGGAAGCAACTTTCTGCTGAAATTCGTTTGAAAATAATTATTAGAATTATCATTTTCGTATCAAATGAATGTTTGGTGATGTTTTAGGTATAATCACTATAATCAGAACTGCTTGGGTTAATAAATCATTAAGGATTGAACCCAGCCATTCGGCACAACCCAATGGATGGTTCGGTTTGTTTTCTAAATTAGTTAGTGTTTCTCTATCAATAGACATCAATCATACACCAATAAGATCCAAAAACTCACACAAAGTATCTTGAGATGCCAAATAGATTACACCCTCTCATAAAGGCTTCAAACTGTGATTAAATTAAAGCTAAACTTAGCCAGCGTCTATGGCACGTTGAATATAGGTATTTCCGTTAGATAACTGGATTTAAGTAACGTCTAGCGCGTGAATGTCCACGTAGGTTCGCGCCCTCATGATACTGGCTATTTTTTCGGCCTAACCCATACTTGGTGCATGAGGTTTGCAGCGAATGGAAGGTAAACCCCCTTATGGAATGAACAGAAGATGTTAAGAAGAAAAAAAACTACACTGGTGGTTGTGTGATTTGTGTCACTATGACCATTGGCCTCACAATATAATATACTAGTTTGTAGTTGTGTAAATTGTAGACCTCATTCAAACAATGGGACGGTATCAGGTCCCTGGGGCCACTGAAAACCAGATAACGTTTCCTATATGAGTATAAATACTAGCTAGTAGTTGTGTGAATTGGGTGCTTGGTGGCCAATATATCTACACGGTAAAAGTTTATATAGCCATGCCTCCGTTGCATGATCATTAATCCATGTAAAAATCTTCATCATCGTACTCTAAAGGCTCGCTGAAGCCAATCTTCCCTATCTCTTGCGGTACATTTCATTGAATTGAATGACGAGCATCTCATGGTTCCTTGGATGTCTTGGAAATGTTATTTGCTAGGTCGTCCTCTAGTGTTCTCTCTGTTACTTTTACTTCCAACATGATGAATTCATTTTGTCTGATGATGTGACCAATAAGTTTGATTTTTCTTGATGAGTTTGATTTTTTCAGCTCATGAGTTATCTTCTTTCACCAATGACTTGCAGTATTAAATCATTCCTCTTTCTTTCACCACATCCACATTTCTGATGCTTTCAACCTTTAATTTCTCTTATATGCATAGTCCATGTTTCGCTTCCATATATTAAAACACTCAAAATATATGTTTTTATGAATCTCTTCCTCGTGTCAATGCTGAGATGTGTGTTAGTTAAGAGTTGGTAATTTGACACTGTGAAACATCATGGTGTTAAAACTCGACCCCACTTTGTTCGGAATTAGGAATACTGCAGCCTTTTGATATATTTTCCAAGCTGCTCTGGAAAATATACATTGCCGGTAAATCTACTAATTTATATTTTTTAAAAACTATAATTTTAAATTTACTAAATTATATGCTTTTACCAAAACATATTCATCCAATCATATCTTAAAAAAGAGTCTTACAGAACGATACTCCCATTTACCGAATTATGTGCTTTTACCACAACATATTCATCCAATCATATCTTCAAAAAGAGTCTTACAGAATGATACTGTTATAGTACTACTCAGAAAATATAAATATAAAATTTTGTGACTCGAGGCTGAGTTTCTAATATTCTTTATTATTGACTCAAGCAAATTTTTGACTGCTTTGCTTTTAAATTAGTGGATGCCGCTTGGCTTGGTACTACATGGCAAATCTGTTGATTTGTAGCATTGGTAATGTTATAAAGAAGAAAATATGTAAACTAATAGTAAGTACGAATAACTGCTATTGAGGCAATAGAGCAAGCCAATAAATAATGTAATTTATGAGTTGGTAGGGAATTTACTAGTACCTAAAGTAAGTGCATATTTAGTAGAAAATAAATGATTCTACGAACCGATCTGATTAGGAAAGATGATTAAGTATCAGATTCTCGAGACAGAGGTTCGAAAATCAAAGTCAGAAAGTTAGAAATGTTGTCTACTAAATCAGTACAAGGCTAATATAATCCAAATATATATATATATATNATATATATATATTTCCGTGTGAAGCAAGAGAAATTGTTCACTGGTACGGTTTACATGATGTACCAAGGAAGATCGCATGATGTAGGTACTAGGGACCATCACATGATGTATAAGGGAACAGCACATAAAGTACCAGGAAACATCATATAATGCGCCAGGGACCATCACATGATGTATAAAGGAACATCACATGATGTGCCAGGGGTTAATTGAGTTTAGTGAACATGAATTTTGAAAATATTTGGACGTTTGCGTGATTTAAAAAAGAATTTATGGATAAAGATATTCAATGAGAAAAACTTTTTATAACATTCTTTAGAATAGAATTTAGAAATCTACACACACACACAAACACATGTAGTCCAAAATCTATATGAGTCATAGTTTTGTCAATATCAAAAAAATCAATTTTGTATCCTGCGGGCTGACATATCATGATTTTGGTACAAACATTTAAAATTAAAATATTTCTTCACGTATCTAATAAATAATAAATATTAAGGATGTTTGTAGTCATTTATGAAATAGAAATTTCTAAAATAATTTTATATCGACTACAAGTTTTGTGATTGAATCACGAGCGCTTTCGTCTGTCACTAGAAGATGTCTTAACATACGAAAACGCCCTACACTCAATAACACAACTTTCCTGCCAAAACAATAACTCTTACGCATTGGGTTACCAGACGTCAGGCTTTGGCAGTCATACAAAAACCCTCCTGTCAAAAATCCAATGCTTTGAAAAGTAAGCCCAGTTGAGATAACCTTATGACTGCAAGTTACAAAACACTGTAGGAATGTATGTAAAACTCTTGAATACGGCGTTCTCGTAATCATCTTTTTTGACATTTTAAACTGGCCCATTGTAATAGGTACTTTTCTTTTTTTTTAGATAAGGGAAAACGTGTGAATTTCACGCCATTATTATTATTATCTTAAGTAGACATGTCCTGCTTTTAAAAAGATTATTCCGATATTTCATGCGAAAAGTCCTGGTTTTGAAATTTTTCATATGGTAACCATACTCAGTTAATCTATTTAGACAGTTTGGTCATACGTATGTAACCTTGCTAAACCTGTTTTTTAATAGATTGTCCTGATATTTCATGCGAAAAGTCCCGGTTTTGAAATTTTTCATAGGGTAACCATACTCAGTTAATCTATTTAGACAGTTTGGTCATACGTATGTAACCTTGCTAAACCTGTTTTTTAATAGATTGTCCTGATATTTCATGCGAAAAGTCCTGGTTTTGAAATTTTTCATATGGTAACCATACTCAGTTAATCTATTTAGACAGTTTGGTCATACGTATGTATGACCTATCTTCATGAAATTAAAATAGAAGATATAAGTAATTAAAATAGAAGATATAAGTTCACTATCTTCATGAAATTAAAATAGAAGATATAAGTATACTGTATGGTAAAAAAATAATATTTTTTTTCGTGATCAATTCAAGGGTTCATTATTGAAATAATAAACCAAAATTAAGCAAAAATGAAAATTGAAATTAAAGTCAAAATTAAAATTAATAATTTGGTGAGTTTTTAACAATAGTCCAATTGTCATTAATAATAAAAACCATCAAACTGAGTACTGTTGAAAGCTCAACAACTTAAATTATTAATTTTGCCTTCAATTTTTTAATTTAGCAAAAAACTCTGAATAAATAATGTCAATTTTTCATTTTCATATTTTTAATATCTTACGATTCTTCACAAATTATTTATTTAAAAGACTTGACATACAATGATAGCAGAATAATAATTCTGTTATTAAGCCAAATATATTAAGCTTACTACATTATAGCCCCGAATTACCGGTTTAACAGCTCTACCAACTGAGCTTTTTAGATTTTCACAAAGATATGCCGCGTCTATACCAACGACATTTTTAGCTTCACATGTTCTTATCAATAACTTGATTGACTCATCACAGGATACAGAATGCCTTTACTGATTTGTTCGTCACCAGCATATTTGATTATCCTTTATTTTGGCCACGTTCTGTTTATCCACGCTTACTCTCGTATATCTTTCCGACTACATCTTTTATCTCACTTCTGATGTGGTCAATATTTTAGGCTTAACGCCTCCATAACATTTATTGAACATTCGAGATGGGGGTGTTAAAAGAAACAGGTTAAATTGAAAGTGCGTCAGAATAAATTGTCGTGTTGATATTGGTGTCATTTTCTTCCCACAACAGAAAGGGAATTAGATAATGGAGTCGTGGACCCCTGAGCGTCCATTTGTTGTAGAGATATTTTTCTAAAGTGGTGATTCAGTGGCCATTACTCGGAGAAAGTTTCGTACTACCTCCTTAGATCACGTGGGAGGGTTCCTACACGCGATCCCATTTCAGAAAGACTGGTTCTGCAATTAAAAAGAAGCCTTTCGGCAGAACAAGAACGGTTAGAACACATGAAAATACAATACAGCCCTTGCTGCAAAAGTCTTCCACAAATGATTCATAGGTTCATTAAATGATACATCAAAATAATTCCCCATTTCTTTTCTTTCAAATAAAACAAGAATTGTTGTTCTATCTCAAAAATTGCATGTGTAGTATCAGAGCCAGCATCACGATCAGGATATCAGGTTTTTCTGGCACACTCTGTATATCGCTTCTGCTCTAATATTGGAAAGAAAAATATTTATTACACCTTGTATGTACCTATAATTAGATAAAAAATAAAGGAAAGTGTTTCAGTGTAGATTGTAGACTCATATATTGCGGAATATTTAATGAGTAATTAGACTGTAGACTAATATATTGCAGAATACTCACTGAGTAATAATTGTAAGAAATCATAACACTATAATATTCTGATGAGCACACATTTCAAAGTAATTTATTCTTTTTATAGCTAAATCTAATCTCTAAATTATCTCATTTGAAAAATAATTTAAGTCCATGAAAGTGTTTTTATTTAATTCATTCATTCGAAATCAACTCAGATTCTCTTTGCTTAAAATTAAACAAATTTTTGAAAACTTGTTGTCTAATCTCTAATAAAGATAACTGGTGATATTTGTTATATTTCTCAAAAATGTGAGGAAATAAAATTGATATCTTTGGTGAAACTATTCAACATAAAAAATAAACCAGCTTGCGTCTATGGCATTTTGAATACCCCTGTTCCCATTATATCACTGATGTTGGCTTTGCTGATGCTGGCTTTTCTGGCCCAACCCACGCTGGGTGAAGTCAATGTGGGTAGTTGGTCCGTAAGTTTGCAGCGAATGGAGGGTAAAACCCCCCACTCTAATGCAAAATAAATGTTAAGAAGACGCAAAAAATATCTTCTTCTTTTTTAACTTCACCTTTTCCCAATTCTACTTGGGGTCGGCGTTGCCCATCTTATTTCTACCATACCACAACCTTCTTTCCAGTGTCTCTTTAGCTGTATATTTCCTGGCACGGTAACCTTCGCTTTCTTTTCATAGTAGCAGTGCGTAGTAACTGCAATTTGCTAAGGAATTTCAATCTTTGGTTAGAAGCAGAGTTTTTTAAAGGTTGGATGCACTTCCCAACACTAAACCTCCTATCTCATTAAGATAATATTTTCACTAGAGATATGCGATAACAGCCGAAGGCTTCCAAATCTAAATTATATAATGTTTGCACTAGAGACCTTTGACAATAGCCGAAGGTTGCCAAAGCTAAGTCAAATATTTTTCATTATACAGCTACGACAACAGCCAAAGAATTCCAAATCCAATTGAAATAGTATTTTTACCAGAGAGCTGGGACAACAGCCAAAGGCTGCCAAATCCATTTCCAAAAATATTTTCACTGGAGAGCTGCGACAACGGCCGAAGCCTGCCGCTGATATTTGATATAATATTTTTATCAAATACCTCAACAAAAACAAAAAACAAAAGAAAAACAAGCCAAGCAGCGGCAGACCAAACCCAATCCGGTTGGTTTACTTGTTCTGTTCTGAAATATTCTGTTTAGCCCTGTTTGTTCAGATCCAGATAAATCTGGAACTTTTAGAACACTATGAAAACTTATAAACCAGCTACCCACATCGACCTTACCCAGCCTGGGTTGGGCCGGAAAAAAAACACAATTTCAAGGACGTGAACCAACGTGGTCACCCACTACCCACTAAGTAAAACCTCGCTGGACGTTGCTTAATTTTGGACGCTGGCTTTTGTCGATTGATTGACTATCAATACCGAAGTATGTATTTGAAATGATTATGGGCATGACAGCAGAACGGGAACAAAAATGCCTCTTATATTGCAAAGCGGGCAGAGCCTGCGCGTCAATAATAATACAAATATTACAATTCAATCTCACTTTTTAATAAAGCATAATTTATTATCTACTAATAAAATTACTGCTAATAATTATTTTATATATATCTTTACAATAAGTAATTATTCCGAGTAAAGTAAAAGATGGTGATATCTACTGCAAAGCACAAAGCTTTACCACAAAGTTTATTTAAGGGAGATCGTATTTTCTATAGAAATGTAATTTTACGGGTGTATCGGCCTATGGACGGGTGGATATTGTGATTTGTTTTTTGCTGAACATCTATTGGTCATTCGAGACGAGGGTTTTACCTTCCATTCGCTGGAAACTTGCAAAATAGCTATGCATACATTGACCTCACCCAGACTGGTTTGGGCCAAAAAAATTGTAATTTTTATCGCTTGCAATACACATAAGATTAAAAACCTTAAAAATCAACTTGAGTAGTTGACACCAAGGTGATAGCAAGATTTACTTTCATTTTTCTCCAGATTTTAATATTTGGTTTAGTATTCTCATTATTTTTTAAAAAATAAAATAAAATTGTAAGTGCTGAAATGGACACATTTGTCCATTTTAAAATTAAAATATCTTACATCAAATCAGAAGAAAAAGCAGTATGCAACTATGCAACAATAGATAAAAGTGTGAACGGGTGTATAGCACGTGATAAAAATCATGAATAATCGACCCGATTCAAAATCGGGTGCGCCACTGCCCCGAAGGCACAGTCTCAGTCTCCCATCCCCCACACTCGTTAAGCCTTCATTCTTTTAGTTTCATCCTAATACCCTACAAAGTTCGACCAACGAGTTTCAATGATCTGAGTAAAAAAAAAAACACGTATACTCATGTGCAGACTTTTCTTTAAATTATTAGATAGTATTCTGTTAAGGCTCCCATACTGTGCACCTAATACGCACCAGTACTTTCTGTTTCTATAGATACAAAGCTCTTTAATAGTATTAATAGATGGTAAGTAAATCTAGCATTAGATAAATTGCAATTATATCTATTTAATAAGTAGTGACCTTTTAATCATAAATTTCAAAAAAATCTTATACATATCTCCGTTCAGCTTTGAAGATAGAATTTATTAAAAGCTTTCGCCAAATCATTATTTACAGGGTTTGCAATAAGATTCATTTAATTTATAATCTATATATTTGTAAAACTGTAAGCCTAGTTGGTATACTGACTGACTGATAATCAACGTATTCCACGATGGCTAAACTAAGAGAAATTTGGGACACAGGTCCCTTTTAGTATGTAGGTGCGTAATAAAAAAGGAAAAAAAATCAAAAGTTCATGTAAAAACAAGTTACCTCAAAAATACCGTGTTAAATACCCTTTTTTTCTGGACAAATTAAAGGAGATAACGAAAAATGAATGAGAATGTACCCCCAAAATAGTATATAAGGACCATATAAAAAAATATGAAAATTTATGCCCGGTTTTCATCACCGAAAAAATTGAAAAGTACTACTTCAGGATGAGCGAGAAAATTTAAATTCAATACAAAGGTGTTCCGCAGTTCAAAAAGTAATACCCTTGAGTAAAATATTTAATTTTCTAAATAGAAACCGTGCTCACTGCTCACTCTAGGGGTCAGTTCCACCAAAAATCAAAACTTGAGAATCAAAATTTTTGCTAAATTTCGTAACAAAGAACTTTTATTAAATAATACAATTATTATACTGCTTTAATTTTATTAAATAATAAAATGATTATATTGCCTTACTTAGTCCCTGAAGGATCTTGTTCTGCCAGCAGTAAGTCCAAGTCTTATTATTATGTGGTCAAAATCTCATATAGACGATAACATACTATGCCCCGGCTGGGTTTCGAATCCGCCATTCCCGGATTTCTAGACAGACTCTTTGACCACTGAGCTACCAGTGCTGGTTGAACAAAAAATGTCCTAGAATTGAGCATTTGCACTCACGAAATGTGTTTGAGACATCAAGGAGCACTTTCTTGCATTCGTAATAATAATTTCTTTTACTGTCTGTTATGATTTTTGACCGACCGATGTAAGGGTCTAATATTAACACCAGTGTATAAATATGAGAGTACTTGAAATGAAATCTGTTTCTAATAATAACCAGAGGTGAATCTAACATTAAGCATGGATTTATAATCTAATGGTAACTAATTGCCCTATAGGAAGATACGGGGACGCTCATTGATTTAAAAACTTACTTCCATTGATCTTACACATGTTCTGTTGGATGGGTATAAATTGAAGTCAATCTAGATGATTCGTTCGTATAGAATGACAAGGCCCCACAACCTGCTCTTATTGCAGTGAAGAAATAGAGATTTGTGGAACTTGGCACGAAAATTTTTTGCTTTAAACATTACGTATATTAAAATGGCGCCTCCACTAATCCTTATTGTTTTAACACGTTCCATGCGTATGACGCACATCGGCGTCCTATTTGGTTGTTCGCCTGTGCGTATCAATTTTTGAAGGTTTCACCTATGTGAGTTGGACGCCAATCGGCGTTATCTAGATCGTTTCTGTGTGCGTTGGACGCCACGTATTCGTCCAAAGAGATGTAAATATAAAATAAAACAACCATCTTATAGAGAATGACCTTGGCTACACGTCGGTATAAATCGTTCTCGGATAGCACCACCTCTTGGACGCCTATGAGCGTCTTTGTTAATTAATAGATCTTAATTACTGTCAAGTGTATTTTTTACATACCTGAAGGTGTAAAAATACCTCAAGTGTATTTGTATTTTGTACTTTTTAAAATAATACACAGATAGCTTTCTAAAAAAATGTTCTTCTGATATAAAACATTGTTTTCTTATTTCTTGTGAGAGGACGCGTACGTGGCGTCCATACGCACATGGGAAGCAATTTCCTTCCCATGTGCGTCGGGCGCCAATGTGCGTCATATCTAAATTGAGGCGGAAAACTCGAAAATCTGTTATTATTTAAATATAATTAACATTATTTCAAAGTTTCAACTCAAAAATACCAAAATTTTGGTCTCCGCACAGGGGAAGAACCCAGAAAAGTTGATACGCACAGGAGAACATCTTGAGATAACGCCTATGGGCGTCATACGCATTGGTGAAGAACTCCCAAAAATCCATACGCATGGAACGTGTTAAAACGACAAATTTTCTCTTGTTTGTCTGTTTATAAATTTTTATCACGATAAGTCTAGAACGACTTACACGATTTGGATGAAATTTGGTATGGACATTCACTATATTTATAAAATTAGATGATTAATTTTCGGGCCCTTTTGGGCCACCCGGGGACATAACTAATTTTCATATGTTTTCTAAATAAGTGAAGTCTAAAACTAATTAAATTATATCAAAGAAATATTCAATTAAACACACCTATGACCTACCTAATATTTTAAAACATCAGTGGTTGTTTTTCGTGTTTAGATAGAATCAGAAATTAGTTGTTGAAGCGTGTGCCTATCTCACGCTTCATTAGATCTGTTGTGATTGTAATAATTAGGTGTTATTCTTTTATTGACTTTCCATTTCAGCTAATTTGAAGTTTCTAACAAGTTCTTCATTTAGATGAATAATCAATTAAGTTTTTTTGTTAAATCGAAGGAATCATTTAGAGTGATCTGTGTACAAACCCTTCTTCTTCTTTTCTATCTCTATTTTCACCATTTCTGAACAATTATTTTGAATGTTCATTCAATTAAGAATTATATAATAATAATAATATTATAAACCCAAACTCGCTGAAATTGTAAGAAGAAGCCATTCATATTGATTTTATTTGTTATTCAAATGGTGGCGTTTTTCTCAAAATCAACCGTTCATCCCATATATTCTTTTTTGTGGCTTAAGGTCTCTTTAACATCTATTGGTCATTCGAGACGGTCATTTTACCCTCCATTCGTTCGAAACATACACACCAGCTACCCACATTGACCTAACCCAGCCTGGCTTGGGCTGGAAAAAGAGCCAGCATCACGAGGGTGCGAACCTACGTAGACACCCACTTGGTAAAACCCCGCTGGACGTTGCTTAGCTTCAGTGATTTAATAGGAACTGGTTTATTTCAAATCTAAGTCAAACAATTGAACAGTTGCAGAGTGGAAAGTATTTTCCTATTGAATTACTTGATATGTTTGTTTGATTGTGTGCGTAGCCCTTTTTTAAAAAAAAAAAAAAATTGGCTTAACGTCTCTTTAACATTTATTGGTCATTCAAGACGGGAGTTTCAACCCAGCTACGCACATTGACGTCACTTAGCCTGAGTTGGGCCGGAAAAATAGCCAGCATCACGAGGGCGGGAACCCACGGGGACAGGGACACCCACATAGTACAACCTCGCTGGACGGTGCTTAACTTCAGTGATCTAACGGGAAATGGTGAATTCAACGTGCCATAGACACTGTGGCTAAGTCAAACAATTTAACAGTTGAAGAGTGGAAAGTATTTTCCTATTGAATTCCCTGATATGTTTGTTTGATTGTGTACGTCACTCTAATTTGCTGTTTGTAATTTTTTCTGTCATAGCAATTTCTTATAATATTTGATTTTCACGTAGCTAATTGTAACATAAAAAACGTGACCTCTTATGAGAAACAAGGTCTTTTTATAATTGAAATGTGTTTCATACAACCTTGGGAGAAAGGAAAATAGGTTTAATAGGAGAAAATTGGCGTACTGATGAAAAGAATAATTTCCTGATAGAAAAAATGTTGAAATCAGTTGATCTTAATAATCACAAAAAAATATCTACGTCAATTTCGTCGCTTTTTTAGCAAGGTAAATAGTGCCAAATATTTTACACGTTTATAAGAGAAGTCGAAAGCGAACTTAACACCAGGCAGTCGCCTAACAATGACTGAGCAGGATGGAGAGATGTAAAGGGAGGTCAATTTTGTTCGAGAAATAGAAAACCACACGGACAGAGGCAAGGTGAATTGCTTTCGAAAAGAAAATCGTCAGTGAGTTGGATGTGCCCAATTTTCTTTGAGAGATCAAAAGCTTGAGCAGTTATACATATAGGATCATTGGGAGCAGCCGGATACTATCGATTTTTTTCTGAGCAACTAACCTAACTTAAAATATGGATTAATTGAAAGTAGAAGGTTAATTTTCTCGATTAAAATCACTTAAACGTTTCATTCACAATCTTATTGCTTGAAAATCGACGAAACTTTGGAGAAATCAAATGTTTATGCGGAATTTTTTAAAATATGCACAGAATTTTTTTGTTGTTTTTGTTTATATCAAATTTAGGTTTCAGGTTAGGTAACATAAAAAAAAAAAATCACTACGATTTAATTTGTTTTATTTTTTTCCCGAATGGTGCAAGAGTTAGGGAGCGACTTCATGAGAAGAGCAAGTTTCATAGAGGCATGGCCGATCAAAACGTTTCCTAACCTTTTTTTTTGTGTGTGTGTGTGGGGCCCCGGCGTTCATCTTAACGCTTATATTGATAAAATAAACAAACCTGCACTGGACATTCAAACCTAGTAACTTTTGCTACTTTTTTCATGTTGGTACAAGTATGGCTTCCGAACAAAATAAAAATGTCTGCTTCGGTTTAATATGAATATTCAAATAGTTCAATAAATACGGAAGAAAAAGGTTTTTTTCAAAATAAATTAAAATTAAAGTAAATTAATTAATCTCCCATCTCTAAAACGTTTAAAAAGACTTTTTAAAATATATTAAACCACATCATTTTAAGTTTTTAACTTGTTCCAAAAAAATCGGTAGTATCTGTCTGGAACTGGATGTTTTTATTTATATCGAATGATACTACCTGGTCAGACAGAGGAATTGTGTTTCCTTTGTAATACGAGCGAAATAACTAGGATGTAACTCTCCATTTGAACGCTAATGTACTCATTTTCATTTTAAATTTTTCCTAAAGAAAAATATAAAATAACTTGAAATTGTACTTATTCGAAATTGGAACCACAAGGCGAGGTACTCGTAATAATGAAATTGTCTTAATTGAAAATTACTTGAATATATTGATATTTGTGTTAACGCATAATATTGCATTGTCTACACTGATATTTGTGAGTATCACAGCATTACAATGGCCACTACAATATTAACCATCACTGCACTAAATATTGTTTTGCTATTGTAATGCCGCCACTAGTCGCTACCCACGTGGCCAATCAATTGTCCTCACGGGGCTGAGTGCACCCCGAACTACCAGTGTACTCATTGTGAGATGGTAACCTTAGAAACAGTTGAAAACGTCCAAATTTAAGATATCATACTTTATTTTATAGATTTATTTTAAAAGGTACATAAGAATGCTCTCAGACAAACTTTGCATAGGTAGGTATATGTAGTTATTTCCGAAAAAAACCGGTTCCGATCGTTTGAAACACCCACTCAACAAAATGGGGAAATAGTTTTTGATCTAAATCAATGGTTAATCAATATCCTTTATTGACATTACCAGAAAATTATTTTCAAATTACCACTTTTTTGGAATATTTACTATTAGAGATTTTTTGTGAAAACGAATACTGATTGTAAGATGGTAAAGCCATACATTCACCTGTATCTTGACTACAACCGATTACTGATTGTAAAATGGTAAAGGCATACATTCACCTGTATCTTGACTACAACCAAATACTGATTGTAAGATGGTAAAGCCATACATTCACCTGTATCTTGACTACAACAGAATACTGATTGTAAGATGGTAAAAGCATACATTCACCTGTATCTTGACTACAAGCGAATACTGATTGTAAGATGGTAAATCCATACATTCACCTGTATCTTGACTACAACCGAATACTGATTGTAAGATGGTAAATCCATACAATCACCTGTATCTTGACTACAGTGCGAGTAAAACTTGATTCCTGTGGATACCAAGTCTTGAGTAGTTGACATTGTTCATTGTTAAAAAATCAGTAGTTTCTCAAAGTTATCTTCTAAATTTCTTAATTTGGAAGTTGTGTTACAAAGTCAAACGTTGGAATATAAAAGTTAAAATTCACCACATGTTTGATATTCTCTGAGGACCCATTCTTACAATCAAAACTTATATGATATTCTTTGGGGGTCCGTATTACAAACCATTTGTTTCATTGTTGTATGAGGCCCGATACCTCTGAGGGGCGACGTTTTGATATTTGCACAGTTTTGATTTTGCCTTTAGTTAGTTATCAGGGATGCTTCTCCCTATACTTCTCTTTCACTTTATTTGTTTGTTGTTACGGTGTTATGAGCAGGTTCGAAGATATTAGCTAAAAAAATATTAATAAGCAGTACTTCTAAAGAAAATCTGCTCCATTTATAAACAAGTTACTGATTCTATTTAACAACCTGCTATATTAACTATCTAGGTCGAAGAAAAGTGTGATAGAAACTAAACGGAAATGTTGAAAATAATTATAATTAAGGAAGAAGGAGATAAAATAATAATAATCCAAACCAGTTCAAGTCCAGAAATGTCCACCAACAAAAAAACAATATTGAAATCATTTCATATTAAACAAACGATATTAAGAATATACTTTCACACTTAGAAGCTTGAGGGAACGAGAACTTCACAAAAATAATTATAATGATATTAAATAAAAAAATCTGGTGTTAACAGTTAAACCTGAACAGTAAAGATTGTGAGAATCAAATAAGACTGAAGATATTCATCTCTTATGTGGAGGTAGATTAAACCTCAGAAGTACATGCCCATATGCACTAGTAACTTGTGGTCAACTGAAATTTTGAAATCCTGTATTTCAGTCACTTTTAGATAATCATCAGGATGGAAATATTTTTAACCTATGGCACCAAAACCTGAACTCATAACCGGGGCCGTAGAGAGGACATTTGCTCTGGGGGGCATATTTAGGCCCCTCCCGTCTATTACGCATTCAGCTGAAATCATGCAATCCAGTTGTATATACTTTTCTCCGCTTTTCAACTTCGCTGCGCATCCATTTAACTCTGATGTAGTTGTTAAATTAACTACAAGTAGATGTGTGGGCAAAGTTGGTTGGCGTTGAACTGAAATTTTGAAATTGATGGGTATATTTACACTCTGAACTTATAGTTGGTAATTGCTGAATTTTCGATTTTATATGTTCTAGCATCTTTCCAAATTGAAAAAATTGATTTATATTTTACTAGCAGTTTAGCCAGAATGAAATTTGCTAGGCCAACCGATCTAAACAGCCTCTTTCAATTAAAACAAACAAAAAAAAATGAAATTATGCTTTTATAACGGTGCTGAGTGTGAGCTTTCTTATTTTATTTCAATTGATTTTGATGCACGTATATGCTGTTAACATATCTCATAAATAAAATATAGTGATAAAATATACAAATGCAGAATAATTCATACAACTGCTGTTTTTATAAAATACACTGACTTACTGAAAGATCTAATCTCAAAGTTCAAAACTTACAAGTAATCGAGTTAACAGCAATTTTAAGTGAAGTGAGAACTAGAATAAAGTGTAACACACAAATGACTGTGTGTTTGGTGTCAGTTCATTTCAAAGTGAAAATGAAATTCAAGCCTTCAAGAGGAGCGCAATATACAGGGTGTCCTAGTTATAAGCGGTTTTATTTCCCCCAATATTTACCCACGAAAATGTTCGGGTCTTACACTAGATAAAATGGAAAAAATCAATTTCCTTTTTTTTCAAGCCCCCTTAGAAATATAGGCTAAAACCGCCTTTGGTCCTAGTTTCTTTTTGGACCATTTCAAAAAATCGATTCTAAGGATTAATACAAGACTTACATTTCATTTAAAAAAATTCCTAGAAATGATTCCTAACCGAGATATGAACTATGAACCAAATATGTTTGATGAGTGTTTTTTGAGAATGCGTTTTTGGACGGATACAGGGGGGGGGGCGATGTGACAATTGCTTCCCAGAAATGAAGAAAAACGTCGAAACACTTTTCTCAAATTTGGTGTTCATAACTACTATACTAACTTCCATGTCGATTATAATTTGGAGCCCCATACCCTCAATTGGAGACCTGTTCTGGTCTTGCGCTACTGGTCTGGCGGTAAGTGAAATGCATATCAGCATCTTCTAAGGATCAATGCAAGAGCAAAATAGTTGCGCACATGAAATTTTAGTCTTTTGATCCCTAGCATTGATTCTGAAATTATGTAAAAAAAAAAAAAACATGACACCCTGTATATCTTTCTATGTTAATTTAATATTTATCATGATCAAATATTAGTCTTTGATGATGCCAATTCCTGAGGGTAAAGCCTTGATCTGGCAACAATTGGAATCAAAGGCTTTTACCATTGGCTTCTGATACCTTCTACAATCTACATACAGGTATATAGGTAATTAAAAATATAAGATTGAAAAGGTAATTGATTGGGTCCCATACTACAAATCATAAATTTTAAGCGAGACTAAATAAAGGGCCAATATGTTTCTATAATAATTATATCTAGGTAATGATTGGATAGCTCTGATGGAGAAAAGAAAATAGGAGAGTGCTGCACTGATTTTAATGTTTAATTTATTTTAAATGTAATTTATTTTACACTTGCGAGATTATTAATTTTGGCGCACAGACAACTGAAAAAAGGCACATACCTTGGGGAGGTTCGAATTAACACTGATCGACTGAATTTGAACTGAAAATGTGCCTTTGCAATTTATTTTAAATGTAATGTTTAATTTATTTTAAATGTAATTTATTTCACACTTGCGAGATTATTAATTTTGGCGCACAGACAACTGAAAAAAGGCACATACCTTGGGGAGGTTCGAATTAACACTGATCGACTGAACTTGAACTGAAAATGTGCCTTTGCATGTGCAGGCCTACAACATGTAGTATCTCTGATGATTTTGTCGTGTAGATGACTTGACGTTCCGCACATCATTCACTCACTTAAAACTCGCGGAAGGAAAAGAAAAGAGGGATGAGAGACCGACCAATGATGATAGGCCTTGTTTCCCTTTTAGGTGCTCTCACACAGCATACATACATACTTATCTTATTGCACAGCATATAACCTCGCATATATGAAAGGAAAAACGAATACACATGATCATATTGCTGTCCGTAGATCGAGTAATCTGCAGCCTTCCATAGGAACATGTTTATTTGTTCTTCCTTGCATATATGCGAAGATGTATGCTATGTAATAAGATATAAGTAAGTTTTATTTTTGTATGATTGCTTTTTATTCTCAACTCTAGTGTGTTTGTGGGGCGGCAGTGATTTTATTTGTGCTCAACAGTATTCGAAACAGGGTGCGGCAATTAGTTTTCCCACATTTCAAAAAATCGTGGGAGGGGAATGATAGTGGGAGGAGCGTGGGGTTTGGTTATTCAACGGGAAATGACATCTAGTTTTTAGTTATTGCCATGATTTGGTCGAGTGTGCATCGTGTGTTCGTTGTCAAGTTGTTTTTTAAAAAAGTGAACCATTATAGCCACTCAGAGGGCGTTCCGCACAAGGTATGGTTTGCACTCCACGCATCCAGTTCCCGATCGAAAAACAATTTTGAGCTGAGTTCACAAATTTAGGACCACATCATCAGCTTTAGGCTGTATGGGGCTACCATACAGCCAATCGTTTTCGTGAGATTCCGGTGGACATGTTCCCCGGTCGCCGGATTTGAGTCCCTGTGATTTCTTCCTGTGGAGTTACCTCGAGACTGAGGTCTTCAAACATCACCCTGGGATCCTTGAAGAGTTCAAGGAGGCAATTCTGGAAGAAATCATGCAAATTGATGCGGGTATGCTGACGAGAGTCATGGAAAACTTCTGTGAAAGACTCCAAAAGTGCATCATTGGCCTAGGCCGTTATTTGGACGACATTATTTACAAAACATAAATGGAAAAAAACTAGAATACACAAGCTTTTAGAATACAAAATCATTTTTCAAATATCTCGGTTGGTATTTATGTACCAGCTCTTTCAAATGTGGAAATACTAATTGCTGCACCCTGTATAATAAGTGGTCTTATCTCGTCTAAAAGTGGTCAGCCTAGGATGAACACCCATACCTTTCAAAGAGATTGAAAAGCAATGTTTTGTCTAATTCCCCACATGTCCTCTTTGTTCATCGACTATTTCTTCCCTTACCTGACCTCTTGTCATTACTTTACGTCTTTACAATTATGATGAATGAGAAAATGAACAATAAAATTCTTGAACAGCTTTTATAGACAAGGAAGTTCACTATAGCTAATGCAGACTACCAGGGCCGTAACCAGAATTTAATTTCGGGGTAGGGTTGTATATCAAGGAAGGCATAACAATATGGATGTTATTATAGGGAGTAACGAAGGGAGCTGTCCACTTCTATCCCAAAACTTATGGATACTTAAGATTTTTTTTGTTATTGTAAAATACACAATAATCTGGTCTTTTAAAGAATGAAGAAAATATTTGAAAATCCAAAATTTCGGCCCTGCTGACCATGAACATCGTTTCGTTAAAAATCATTGCTCTCTTCTCACAGATGTTTTTATGGTGTTCATCTAGTTTGAGTGTTTATTGTAATATTTTTTATGAATCCCCAACACGGGACAAAGAACACAGCTATAAGGTATATTGGATTGGATAATAAAACTAATTTATTGACTATTGTCTGCTAGGTACAACATTTAGTACGGCATTCACTCTTTCTGTTTAACACTTCATTGATTTTATTACTTTATTGTGAACAATATGTTTCTTAATCAATAAAAATGTTTACTTTTTGAAGAAAAAAATGTTTCTTGTTTAATTCCCGACTCTTCAATTAAAGTTTGTTTATTTTGTAAATTGTGATTGCCAACTGACATTTTTTATATTTATTCAACGTATACTGGTTTGCCGGGCAATGATATTCATGGCCTGAACCATTGTCTTTAGGCTGCTGTGCTACTAATTTATTGCAGGAACATTAGGTTCTCAGCCAGCATTTCCAGGACAGTAGATTGCTGAACGCGGTTGAATTCTATAAGTTAGACTTGGTCTGTCAAATGTCCGGCCTGGTCATCTCTAAATTGAGGAGCGCGGCAGTCCTCCGCCCGCCAAGTCCAATACAATGAACGTTGCACAAGTGATATATTACTTCACGTATCCTGGAAATTTAAAACACAGATTTCTTTTCCGATGTAGATACGAGCTACGAATTAAAATGAGAAACGAATTAAAATGAGATAGCAACAATCAGTTGCTGATTGTTGCTATCTTTTTTCTATAAAAATAGAAAATATTGATTGCAAGGAACAGTTTACCCGTTAGTATCTATTGATAAATGCGAAATTAAATGTACCTACTTAAGTTTACAGGGATGAACCAGCGAATTTGAAGTATAATAATCCGCTCTAGGACTAAAAATAGTCAATTAGTAGATAAGACTAACTGTTCAACAAAAAGATTCAATCAATCATTACTGGCATCATCGTTTTCTATGGTAGTTTGATGTTGCTGATTGTTGCTCAAGTTTTTAATTGTCATCTATCCCTGGAGGCTAATAAGTGGCATGGGACTCACGAACCATGTCAAACACAACAATATAATACATCAGTACCATAGTAAAAATACAGAGTTGTTTTCTGTATTATTTTATACAATTGGCTGATGTGCAAATTGACCCAATTTGAGCAAATGGGCAAATTGACCCAATTTGTACGTTTTTATAAATGGACAAATTGGGTCAATTTGCCCATTTTGAAACTTATGATTTTAAGAAAAAGGCGGGATTTTTTTACTGCCCAGAGGGCGCTTGTCTGGTCTAAAATGGCCCTGGTTTCTAGAATACACTCCAGTATGAATTCATTCCATTAATTGTATATGAAGATCAGTTAAAGACGGCACAGTATGAGTGTACGTTAATTTTTCAAGTTTATTGACACTAAAAGTAATTGGATGATAACTTTTTAGTAAAACTTTATACAGTTGGTAATATTTCACTGTAAACCTCTTATGTGGAGTAATAAAGTCTGCAGTTTACATCAGACGGAATGTACCTATGTAGACACTAACTAACTGTATTGCATCTTTAACCGAGTGCAATAATTTTACAAAAGTATGCAACGGATATAATAAGCAATGTGCATAATGCATAATTATTAATATTACAACTATTACAAGGCGAAATCCTCATTTAAGTAATTTGATTGCAGAATTGAGTGTCTACATTTAAATGGTAGCACCTTCCCTGATTGCTACATGTTTTAGCTTATTTGCGTACTTTTTGTTATGAGAAATCTGGTTAGCTTACACAAGATAATTTATACAGATATTTATATAGCTGATACCTGCACTTTCGTATGCGTCCTTTCCTTTCGGTCAAAATTATAAAAACAAGAAAGTATTTTAATGGGCTGAAATTCACAGAACACACAGAAACTCAAGGACCAATGGCTGAAACTCGAGATTTAAGCTCTGAGAACATCAATTTTCGCATTGAAAACTCAGCATCGAAAATTTTAGTCCATTACGATACTTTCTCCTTTTTATAGATAAGGAAAGTCGTGTGATGTTCACACCACCTTTTTTTAGGATACCATCAAAAATAGTTTAAATCAAAAACATTTCGTGTCGAGGCAGTTTGGAAGGCTTTAGTATTTTATACGAGCAAAGTATGTAGATTGGCTACAATTTATTCTGGTCCAACAGAACATGATGTCTCTAAAGCGCATGGCAATCAATGGAAGTAAGTTTTTCCTCATTTCCCCGTATCTTCCCGTAGGCAATTAGTTACCATTAGATTATAAATCCATGCTTAATGTTAGATTCACCTCTGGTTATTATTAGAAACAGATTTCATTTCAAGTACTCTCAGAATGTGTCGGGATTTATACACTAATACCTACCATAGCTAACGCACTCGTACCTTGTTTATTTGATATTATTTATGAGTATTATTTATTTCTCTACAGTGGCGCAGGTATGACGAGTCTGACCAAAAGTACGTTCATCGTATTACCATTACCACACATACTTGACCGAACGAAGTAAAGTTCTGATTTTAATAACCCGATTTTTCTTTTGTTTGTCTTTTTGTGCCACGATAACTTTGGCAAACGGAGTTTGATTAATTTGGAATGGAAATTCGTGATATTCAGAGAGTTAACTGATTAGGTTTAGGACCTTCTTTGTTCACCCAGAGGCAAAAGATGGACAGTTCACAGAACTACTATTTATCTTAACAGAACTCAAGAACTATTGCTGAATCACTCTTAAAATTTATCAGCGACCGGATTTTGTGCAATTATTTCCCAGAGAACGAGTCGTTCTTTTTTCTCTCCCATGCAGAAAGCATATATTCAGACGCCTTGTGAAGAGCACATTGTGGTCTGCTTGTCATCAAACATAATAAAATCAATTAAAATTATTGAAATTTTTATATTTTTCAGTCTTACGATTATTAATTTTAATTAATTTTAATTGAATTGATTAAACGATATTGTTAATTTTTATATTTTTGTCATACCTAGTTATATTATTATTTTTTTTTTTTGAAGGAAAGAATTTAAATATTTAATTTTCGTCGAATCGACTTTTTAAAATTTAGAATAAAATTATTACTAGCTATATTATTATTATTCTGATACTATGTGTAAAAGCGGCAGGGATCTTTGTTTTCCTCCACCTGTTAGAGATACATATGTATCTCTAGAAATTCAGATAAACCAGATGAACGTCTACTTGGAAATGAATCTGGAATTCCACATATTTTTACAAAATCAAACGAAACCTTTCAAATAGGTCACGGTTGCAATAAAGTTCAACATAAATAATAATAAAAAAAACTTCGTTGCCAAGTACATCTGGGATCCTGGTGGCATTGAAATTCTATAGGTACCAAAGCATATGTGTGATCTGTACTTGAGTGAGCATGTGTCATATGGACATCATTCACCCAGGTTTGGAACGAGGGGACTTGAACGAGTGCAATCAAAATTTGTTATTTGGTTAGCAGGTATGCCAAGTACATCTCGGATCCCGGTGCCATTAAAATTCTATACCAAAGCATATATGCGATCTGCATTTGAGTGCGAATGTGTCATATATGGACACCATTCACCCAGGTTTGGAACTATAGGGGACTAGAACGAGTGCAATCAAAATTTGTTCGTTACCTATTTCGTAGATTAGATGGTGTTTACCCCACTCATTGAGTACACTTTACACTGCGAACATCTTCTACTTGCGCTTCTTGAAGCAAGAAGACGAAACGAACAAATTAAATTTCTGGCAAATATCCTAAATAATAAAATATCCAGTCCGTAATTAAAATTAAAGTTCAGCAACCCATATTCAGACCCAACAACACTAGGGGACAGTTATTCCATGTACCGCACAGGAGAAACACATTCATATTTCACTCTCCTATTCTCAGAGCCATGGATCTCTATAACACCATAGAGCCAAGGCCCGCCATGATTAATTAGTTTATATATTTATGTGTTGTATTCACACACATCATTCACTAAAATCTTCCATACACTCATCATCCATTTTCACACGCCCATCACTCATCATTCACTTATCGCACACAAAATCCTCATTATTCACTCACTTAATCCCCGACATCACACTCATCATTCACTCACTCACAGCGTCAGTAATTGTTCTACACTACTTGAAATATAATAATGATGGGGTGTGCACGACTTAATTTTTAAAAAAATAGTGGAGGTGTCATGTTAATATGCGTAATATCTTGTTCAAGTTTATTTTTTAAAAGAAAACACCTAAATTGCGAAATTTTCGTGTCAAGTTCCACAAAAAACTCTATTTCTGCAATCCAAAAAGAGCCAGGTTGGGTAAGGTCAAAGTGGGCAGCTGGTTTCTAAGTTCCCATCAAATAAGCAAATATATATATTATATATAATTGCTAAAGTTTGTTGTTGTTCAGTTGGTTGGTGCTTTTTCTGCTTGGAATGTACGAAACAAGAAAAGTCAAACGAGGTTTTAGTTGTTGGGCGACTATGTAGGTTGCCCACTAATTCTCAACCCAGGATGGCATCAATTAATTTGTTGTTTTTGACATCCGTTTTGTAATTTTCTAGCGAATGAAGAGTCTCGTATGATATTAGATGATGAAGAGACGTTCATAAAAAATGTTGATATTTGTAACAAAAACCAAAAACTTTTTGATTCGTAAATCTCGCGAAGGCTGCGGCTCTGTTTCTGAACTTCTAATTTATCATAAATATTATCTACAATATCTACATAGTATAGTATACGAAAGTACGTACCCATGTATGTGTCCGGAGTTATAATTCATTATTTTAAATAAATAATCGGAACAGAAATAGAAATGTAGAGTCTATGAGTACGAAGTAGCCAAGTAGCCTTTTCATGAGATACAGGATTCACTTTTTGTAGAAGAATGTTTCATCCTACTATCGCACGTAGATTGTTATCAACTCAAAACCTATTTCTCGAATTCGTGAATAAGTAAACAGAGACGGGAAATTATTTGAAAATAATTTTAATTTTCAAGGTCAATTCACATTCTGAAATAATTGAAAATTTCTATATGCCACGGAATTTAACTTTTTTATTTTAGTATTTGGTGCTTTAAGGGGATTCAATTTTTGCTACAGATTTTGGCTCTAGTGATGGACGCGAGACGAGAAATTTCTCGTCTCGTCTTGTCTCGAAACTTTCGAGACGAAACAAGGGTTTTGTCTCGTCTCGCGTAAAAAATACGAGACGAGACAAGGCCCTGTCTCGTCTCGTCTCGTGAATATACGAGAAATTTCTCGTCTCGTAAAAAAATAAGACTTTTCGGATGCTCTTTTCCCCTCATTACATTAATTGTACATAAGTACCTACGTGTTACATTTTTTCAACATAAAATATCTGCAAACGGACCCAACGGATATGAACGGAAAAATCAGGCTTTTGGTGGAAATCGATTATACCATTGACGGTTTTATGCCGCTTTTTAGCGGTTTTCGCATATCCTGCTTAAAATGAGAAGGGTAATAGCTAGAACTTTAAACATGGTGCCTATTCATATCAATTTCATACAAGAAATTGCAAAATACAACTTATGTTGAAGTGTAACATATTGTTGGCCGTTAATTAGCGGTTAAAGACTGCTTTTTGGCGGTTCCACCTAAAACCAGAATGGAAAGAGCTAGAACTTGAAATTTGATACCTATTGATATCAATTTTATACAAAAAATTCAAAATTACAACTTATGTTGAAGTGTAATATATTGTTGGCCGCTAATTAGCGGTTGAAGGCCGCTTTTTGGCGGTTCCACCTAAAACCAGAATGGAAAGAGGTAGAACTTGAAATTTAGTTCCTATTAATATCAATTTCATACAAGAAATTGAAATGTACAACTTAGATTGAAGTGTAAAATATTTTTTGCCGCTAATTAGCGGTCGTGTCAATAGGATTAGCGGTTGAACGCTAATTAGCGGTCGTGTCCGTAGGATTAATGTTATTTTAAATTCACGGTGGTGAAAGGATTGGCAGGGTTGCAAGTTGATAGCCCCTGGATGCCCGCAGAAATGGACTTCCCTCGTGTTGGACTTTGTCGCCAAATTTTTTAGTGAGATAGTAATAGTGAGTGTTTTAGTAAATTTTTTAATGGCGAAAACCAAAGTTTTCGCCTTGAGAAGTCTATTTCCAATCGTTAGGACTTATGGTTGTTTCTAGAACAGACAGTCTTAAAACAGACAGTCTGAATTAAAATACATATATACAGGGTATCCTTAAAAACTCACCCCACCCCCGTATCTCGAGAATGGCTGAAAATATAAGAAAACGCAAAAACACGTATCCCTTAGATTAAAGGGGGATTAGTGAAACTGCACCCTTTGCGGCCGCACCTGAATGGTAGGTAAAAATGCATAGAAATAAGTTTTTATGGTCCCAAATAAATAATTTTTTAAAAAAATAATGTTCCAAAAAGATGGTTGAACCTTCTTAGAACAAAGTTTTCAAAACAGCTGGATAGGTAGGAGATGTCCTCGAGAATGGTGTCCCCGCTCACCAGACTTGGATCCATGTGACTATTTTTTATGGGGGTATTTATAGTCGGTTGTTTACCGAACCCAATCTGCTTTCCCGAAGATCTCAAAGACCGTATCAAGAAGGCCTGTGTGGACATCACCCCTGATGCATTTGATAAAGTGGGGCGTGAGTTCGAGGCCCACCTATACCATTGTATGGGGGTCAACGGGCAGCGCTTTGAGCAGCTTACCTACCATTTAGGTGCGGCCGCAAAGGGTCCATTTTCACATGTTACACCCTGTTATTCGTGAACGGTGGATCCTAGAGAGCTCCGGTTTTCTTTGATGAACTCGTATTAACGAGACCTTTAAAACAAGGTCTTGATATACCTTCCCATTTAAGATTTTCACTTGATATACCTTCCCATTTAAGATTTTTACTTGATATACCTTCCCATTTAGATTTTGAATCCAGCCAGTGTCCAGCCTAAACGGCTGGACGGGGCCAAACATTTTTTAGTCTAAAATTAATACCCCTTAAATCCAAGGGATACGTGTTTTTGCGGTTTTTTTATATTTTCAGCCATTCTCGAGATACATAACTATCATGTATCATAATACATATACTGCATTATATTGCTAATATAATTTATGCTATAATATACAAATAATATATTGTTAGAATCTCCAGGAAAAGATCTATCCAGGAAAAGGTCTAGTATAGGTACCTATTTTTCACGAGACGAGAAATTTCTCGTGTTTTTACGAGACGAGACTTTTTGGTTTCGATACAAGACAAGGATTTTGTCTCGTCTCGTGAAAACACAAGACGAGACGAAACAGGACCTGTCTCGTCTCGTCTCGCGTATATCACTATTTGGCTCTGAGGACCTCAAAACGTATTTTGGCATTGACAACACGATATCAAAATTTCAGCCCAATACAATACTTTCCTTCTTATAGGATGAGGATGGTTAAAGTTGGCATATGAATTCCTACCTCATAAAATTCAATAGTGGCATCATCGTATCCGATGGTAGCCAGATGTATGAGACAGCAGTTCCAGATAAGTTGTAGTCTACTGCTTATGTTTTTAATTGCCATCATACATCCGTTCTTGGAGGCTGATAATTGACATGGGCCCCCAGAACCATGACAATCACTGCAATATAATTACGTCAGTAACATAAGAGTTATAAACATAATGATATTACAGAGTTGCTTTCTGCGTTATTTTACACCATCAGCTCAGGTGGACTCGGCCCGTGAGGATGTCACCCTCAAGTAACTTCTTACAATCTCAAGTATAATTTACTTTTCCTCATGGAAAGCTAGCAAGTCATATATGGATTGGAAGAAATTGCGCATTCGTTATATTTTTTCCACAAAAAAAAAAAATGCAGAAATTTTGGACCGCAGTACTTTCAAAACTTGAAATAGTCTGAGTGGCCGAAAACGTCAGTTGACTTGTTTGATTCCTTCACCAGGGGCCTAAATGCCAACATTTACCGTTTATTCCATCCATGTATTTCATGAGTAAATTTTGGTCACTTCAGACGTTTTACAAAACGTCAACTGAGGCGTCTTGGTCGATTGTTTTCGTATTAATGGTGTTACTGCGGATCAAATGGCACAGGATTCATCCGTGTATTTTATGAGGTAAATTTTAGCGTAATTTCAAAAGCCTATACAGAGATAATGCGCCAGTTCTAAAACCAAAACTTCAGGTTTTGAAATCTGCTTAGTACTGCGGTCCAAAATTTTGTATTTTATGAGGTAGGAATTCATATGCCAGCTCCCCCTCTACTTGGTGTCTTCTCCGTTAAACCTAATGATAATGAAAGAGACATACAAACCAGGTAACTAATAATGGTGCAAATTATGTACTGGAACACATCTGAACATCACTTTGAACAACTTTTGATCATACAATTAAAAATCTTCATCGTTCGTTAAGGTTCAAAAAAAGAAAAGTGAAAGCAGAAACCAGATGAATTCTTACATGAAACATGTTAGTAGGTTGGGCAATGGCCATCCCAGCATCAACATTGCTAATTATAAATATTATTTAATACTTCAAAACAAGCCTGATAAAATGTTTGTTAAAAAAACAATTAGCAAACAAAAATCAATTATAATTTGTCTACTCTCACTATAGACTATAGAATATCGACGTAGATATCTCTTTCAGTTAGGGACAATCTTATGTAGAAATAATATTAGTCATTACCAATAGCTATAGGTACTAAGGACCGGATGAACAAAATGTTGTATTCAATTTATCCAATATTACGGGTACCTACTTAGGGTTCCAAACATGATCCCTTCCATTTTAGTGGAGGCGCTATGTTAAGTATATTTCAAATTTTTTTTTTTAAGTTATACTTCTTTAGACGCCTTATGAAAAAATGATGAAGGGAAATTTTAAGATGCGCGCGCACCTGTAACAAAAAATATCACCGCATCAGTGTAACACAATATTAACACAGATGAAGTTAGTTATGAAAAAATGATGAAGATGGAGTTAGTTATGAAAAAATGATGAGAGTTAAATTTAACTATTGGATTTTCTCATTTTTTATCCATAGAACATCGTGGCTCAGTAGCAAGGCCCTTGTTTCATAGTTGGTAGATTCCGAGTTCACTCCCGGGTCGGGTGGTATGTTTTTTGAAATATTATTAAATTTATTTTTAAAGAAAAGTATAACTTCTAAGTACACGCACCCATTTTTTTTTTAGGGAGAGGGATTTTTATTTAGCCAGAAAAATTATAAACCCATGCGTCACATTGGCAGATTAAAAAAAAAAAATTGGCTTAACGTCTCTTTAATATCTAATCCTCATTCCATACGGGGATTTCAACCTCCCTTCGCTGGAAACTTACAAACCAGCTACCCTCATTTAACCTCAGCCAGTCTGTGTTTGGGCGAGAATAGCTAGTATCACGTTGCTTAAATTCAATGGCGGAAAATGGTGTATTCAACGTGCCATAGACGCTGGCTCTGAATTCAATGATGACAACTATACCATTAATGACAACTGATTATACCATTAATGTAGCCTTTTCACATTTGAGATTGGCAACTATACACAATGTGTATATAACTTCCATTGATGTATATACCTCTGTCCTCTATAGAGCCAGACAGTTCTTTACACAATACAATACACACTCCAACATTACCTTAATAGCTTCAATTATGATAATTATGTTTACTATTACAACGTACGTTTTACTTTTTATCTGGATATAAGTTGACTCGCCGAACACTTTCAATAGATAATGCATGTTCTTCTTGGGATCGGCATACTCGTTTGAACATTATTATTGTATGTAGGTATTACAATTGTTTCCATAATGACATGAACGTGTCTTGTTTTTCTTTGTACCTATATTTGAAATGATTATCATCATAGTAGTTTATGAGCACCCAATGATCACTTTGGTAAGATGATCACTGACAAAGTAGAAGCTCACGGGGAAACCAACTGGAAAAATAATAAGGAAAAACAAATTTGAAAGGAAGATAAAGTTCTCCTAGATCCTAAATTAAATGTTAGATTAGACCTACCTTATCAATTTCTGCCATTTTGAACCATTCTGAAGTAGTTTCATCTGTGGACAAAATGGCTGAAGAACATTTAATGAATTTCATGTGATTTCATTGAAATACTAGTACCAACCAACTCTACAATTGCGTCAACCAGTAAATGGAAAGCTAATTATACTTATTTAAATTGAAAATTTTGTACCATTCTATTGAAATTTCTACAGAAATTGACACTTTTTGTCCAAAATTTATTTCTGGGGTTCTAACCAGTATCTCAACATAACCATTCATTTGTAATGAGACTATAAACTGCCTTTAAAGAGGATAACATGCCATGCCCCGACAGAGTTTCGAACCCGCGATCCCTGGATTACCAGGCAGGCGGTTTGAGCACTGAGCACGTGTGCCGCATAAGTCATAACTCAAGAATATGCCCTCAATCGTGTTCTCAGCACTAATCAGCCTTCCGATATTGATGTAAGTCAGAAGTGCTACTGCCGAGATCGACCAGGACCACCTATGCCCAACTTCGTTCTGGATGGTGTTGTCTACTTAAAAATTACATCGCCAGACTTGACACTTCCCTCCTATGTCCTTTATAGACAAGCGCAGTCCATAATGTTTGTCACCTGTTCAACTGTCCGGCCAATCCCACCAATCTAGAACCTATATGCCTATGAGCGAGGCCTATTGAAGTGGCTGTCTTCCTTGGTCGGGACACAGAGTGACATGGATTCGATGTTGTAAACGTTAATGCGTTTGAGCTATCGGGGCTGTCATCAGCCTCAACAGCTCAGTTCGTAAGAGTGATAGATTCGTAACCAGAAAGCTGTTGGTTGAATACAAGCGAAGACAAAAAATTTGGTAATATCTAACATGAAGAAGTGCATTGTGACAAAGCATTAGTTTGGCACAAATAAACTCCTTTTAAATCTAATTTCTCGAAAGTGAATTTCTGAAAAAAGAGGCTCCCCCCAAGCTGTAGCGCCAATTGGTCAGATAAAGATGTAAATAATAACATCAGTACAATCAAAGCTAAACATACCTAATTTAGTAAGTCAATAGTTTGTCCGAATACATGCTAATGGTGTCAAAGTGATTATGTTAAAATATTCTGACCAAATTGTTAACGACAATGTCCTGTTCCATCTCATTTTAATCCAACAAAAATAATCAATAGAACCGTGTCAACCGGTGTGGCGAAAGTGAATTCGTTAGTTTATGTGAGACGTATTCGGAGAGAGAGAATTAACATTAGAGGACATTGATGAGAGTCGCCAGACATTGAACCGCACGATATATCTTAATGATGAACCTTTATTGGGCTTAGGACGAAAAATGATGTGGGCCAAATGTGTGTCCCATCCAAAATTTGGAAAGAGCCATTGTTTATAAAATATATTGTTTAAAAAACATTACTAGTTGTCGCATCAGAAGTAAAAATATTTGGCATTACTTCATCCTAAAGGGAATATATACTCGTATATTAATAATTATTAATCAATATACGTAAGGGTCCGTCCGCTTCGCTTCTTTGATACATAATATATGTCTAGTATGGGTTCTGGGAGGGGGGGGGGGGGGCTTCAAAATGTGTTTTGGCATTGAAAACTTGAAATCAAACATTTCTGCCCATTGAAATATTTTCTTATTCTTATTTAGATAAGGAAAGTCGTCAGATTTTTTTTTTTATAATGTATTATTTTATAGTGGTGCGTGTAACTGCCATGGCCATATGCACCACAAGTCAGATTTTTTAATTGCTGACCGAAAGTGATGTCCACTTTTAACAAATTCGAAAATAAAAAAGTCGTCTCTTTTTGATAAAATGTGGTATATTCACCACCCTGGGAATAATATTGGACACTTTCTGGTATTTTGTAGAAATTTTGATTTTGGGGCCCGGCAGGGGCAAATGCAAAAATATAAAAGTTCAGACGAACTTGACAAAATTTGGTATACTGAGTCACCCAAGTATTATTTTTGGTTTTGGAGAAATTCTGATTTTGGGGCCCGGCGTGGTCCCACATATGTAAAAATATAAAAGTCGTCTCATTTTGATAACATTTGGTATACTCAATCACTCAAGGATTATATTAGATTTATTTTATCTTTTCATAAATATAAAGTCTAGTCCGTACCATTCATTACTCTTCGATTGCAGAATCCTAACTAAAAACGACAACAAAACAAGTTTAAAATAGGTGATAGTGTAAACAAGAGATTTATACATGGAATGTAAAAATAATAAACTCCATTAAATACAAATCATGTAGAAATGTTCCAAATCATGTTAAAAATCATGTGAACCCATTATGTTGATGATAAATCATGTTACCAGGATCTTGTTGATAGAGTCCGACCAAAGTTGTTTACTATGATTCATGACACACCTTTATGAGGTGTACAATCATTTTTCAAAGCTTGACTCAGGTTAAACTGTATTAACATTGAACAGTTTGAAATTTTACTTTTACAAGTGAAATATTGCTTTTGGGAGGAAACACAATTGAATATGTAAATGCACCTATGTGTCTTTGTGTTATTATATCACAATTTTGGGCGTTATAGTATTACTAGTTATTTTTTTAACAATCAATAAAATACACCAAGCTAGAATTACCTCATAATGCTACTATACTTGTCGATATACTATAACAGTGTTTATATTACCACTGATTATTCCGGTTGGTTACTAAGAGGACTCTGAATACTCCTACAGTGTTTATATTTACCACCGGTTATTCCGGTTGGTTACTAAGAGAACTCTGAATGCTCCTACAGTGTTTATATTTACCACCAGTTATTCCGGTTGGTTACTAAGAAGACGCTGAATGCTCCTATAGTGTTTATATTACCACCGATTATTCCGGTTGGTTACTAAGAGGACTCTGAATGCCCCTACAGTGTTTATATTACCACCGATTATTCCGGTTGGTTACTAAGAGGACTCTGAATGCTCCTTCAGTGTTTATATTTACTACCGAATATTCCGGTTGGTTACTAAGAGGACGCTGAATGCTCCTACAGTGTTTATATTACCACCGATTATTCCGGTTGGTTACTGAGAGGACTCTGAATGCTCCTACAGTGTTCATATTACCACCGATTATTCCGGTTGGTTACTAAGAGAACGCTGTATGCTCCTACAGTGTTTATATTTACTACCAATTATTCCGGTTGGTAACTAAGAGGATGATGAATGCTCCTACAGTGTTTATATTTACCACCAATTATTCCGGTTGGTTACTAAGAGGACGCCGAATGCTCCTATAGTATTTATATTACCACCGAATATTCCGGTTGGTTACTAAGAGGACTCTGGATGCTCCTACAGTGTTTATATTTACTACCGAATATTCCGGTTGGTTACTAAGAGGACTCTGAATGCTCGTACAGTGTTTATATTTACCACCAATTATTCCGGTTGGTTACTAAGAGGACGCTGAATGCTCCTATAGTGTTTATATTACCACCGATTAGTCTGGTTGGTTACTAAGAGGACTCTGAATGCTCCTACAGTGTTTATATTTACCAGCAATTATTCCGGTTGGTTACTAAGAGGACGCTGAATGCTCCTATAGTGTTTATATTACCACCGATTAGTCTGGCTGGTTACTAAGAGGACTCTGAATGATCCTACAGTGTTTATATTTACCACCAATTATTCCGGTTGGTTACTAAGAGGACGCTGAATGCTCCTATAGTGTTTATATTACCACCGATTAGTCTGGTTGGTTACTAAGAGGACTCTGAATGCTCCTACAGTGGTGTTTATATTTACCACCGAGCATTTATTATCCACCAGATTACCAGATGTCCGAAAGCAAAATCTATGCAATGTCGCAACTACAAAAAATTGTGTGCCAAACTAATTTTTCATCTATGTGTCTAGCTAATCTATGTCACATCTATTTCATCTATGTGCCACAGATCAGCTAGGTCCTTATCACTAAATTAGTTATGCTTCTAATTGAATGGTCAAGCTGATTTGTTCATTCTCTATGCTATCAGTTATTACAGCCTCCTTGCAGTTGTACTGCAATATCATGCACTTCAGTTTTATTTATCAGAAAAGGTCTGTGACTCCATTTTTTTTATTCCTTTATCTTCAGAGTTGAAAATATATTATTTCAGTCTCTCTCATGTTGCTATAACTTGAAGATAAGAAGTTTATGTTTTACATCACAGATGTTCACGCTATTGTTCAATGAATGAACCACAGACTTCATATTGCAAAAATATGACAGGTTGTCTGATGAAGGGGTCCCGGTAGATAAAAGTATCAGTCTATTTTTTTAAATATTGTACTCCATTTCTGAGAGAAGAGACAGTGCCGGCAAGTGATTCCCGCTGATCGTGATGCACTGTCACGTGACGGTCTAGTATGAACATGTTCTTTCAACTGCCCGGAAGAATATTTTTAGTTCTGCCGGGTGGTTCACTTGCCACTCACGGCACTGTCACTGACACAACTTAGTGTCAATGCTTCTTTAAACTTGACACAAAATTGGCATTATATAAAACAAAATGTGTGAGAAGGTTTGTCCGATATGTGATGAAAAAAAATATCCTGATCATCTGACATTGCGCTTTATACAAACGGATTTGTGCATTACAACTGGTTTTCTAATCAATATGTAAGCTGATTACAAATCAAAGTTTATACTGTACCCAAATATCATCATCATCAACATCTTAGGTGGTATTCGCATTTTTGGTGCAAGAACGAGATATCTACTATAAGCAATATTACACTCGTTAGAAGAACATCATTTAACACCCATTTTTACCCACGACAGATTTTGAAATAGTTACCCTATTCAATTGCTAAAAATGATGTCAGCATTTTAGGATGCAATATAATAATGACCCTCTGCATCAACTTATGTAGTTACGTAAATGTTCGAAGACAGGCGTGATATCGAATGTGCCACTGAGGTAGGCGATTACAAACTTTGGCAGAAGTTGATTTTGATATACAAATATCTTTAAAATTGATAAAATATTTTGGCTGGTTCTAGAATCAGTCACCCTGTTTTCTTTTACTTAGTAAAAAAATCGGGAATATACTTACGAGTGTGCAAGGTCAATTCAAATTCTAGACAATTTTAAAACTCCCCTATTCTCAATTTTTTTATTTTTCATAGCTGTTTTTAGCGTTTTTTTAAGTGGTGTTTCTTTTTGACTTGAGAATTAAGTCTTAGAGAAATGAAAAAAATAGTCAATAAATATTTACTTATTTAAATAAAAACAGGCTTAATCAAACGTATATTTTTCTACACGTATATTTTTTTTTTCAATAAAATTTTCATTTTTTTTTTTCTCCTCCGAATTTTCTTTAAAAATGTGGACCCCTTCAATTGTTACCTCAATTTGATCTTTTGAAATTTGATGACTTAATCCAATCTTTCTATCTTATTATTATTAACCTGGTTACAGGTCTCCATTGGGACTGCAATTATCACTGCAACCTTTATCTATTGTGACCAGCGGCGTGTGTGGAGTTAGATTGCTCCTGGTTACGAATCCTCCACCTCAACAAAACGAGCTAATGAGGCTGTTAATCTCGTTCTTCCATTCTAATTTGTTCCCCGGTGTTCTCTATATTTAACATACTAATAGGAAGAAGGTACGTTAGGAATATTAGAATTTAACATGATGATGTGTGAAATGATCTCCATTATAGTATCTGCCTGTAACATTGAATATATTATTTAGATTTTCTTTCATCTTGCAAATGATACGCTTATTTTACGTTTGAAACGTGATAAATTAATTGTTCAACTATTAGATGTGGCTGGATACCAAGTGCCTATCTTCTCCTATTATGACAGAACACCGAAAAAAAACAATATATTTTAAAATACCTAACGACTTGATGTTCAGATTTCATGATGGGTTGTCGCTTCAATTATTATTAGTAGGTGTAAGTAATACATTACCGGATGCACCATGTAACTTTTGTTAAGTTGTCATCATCCAAGGCCGTCGAAAGGAAATTTATGCTCGCGACTACAAATTAGTGGTAAAAGCTGATATACGAGGGTGACCCAAAAGTTTAAATCTTTGAATAACATATTAATTATAAGTGTTGAAAAAATATTAACTTTTAAATAAATTAAAACAAAACAAAACTTACCAAAAACACTAATTATTATTTATGAAGAAACTAATTCCGAATCATTGCATTCATCATCAGTCTAGTCGAGTCGAAGTATGGTAGTCAACTTTCATCTTTCGATTCGACTAGACTGATCATTAATCGAATGATTTGAAACTAGTTTCTTCATAAATAATAATAATAAATAATGTTTTTGGTAAGTGTTTTGACCCAAAAGTAGAATAGAATATTAAAAAATTGTATTTCATCAAAAAGATTTTACAATGTGGTTGACAAAAGTTTTTCTTTTCTTTTCAAAAAGATAAAAAAAAAACACATGATAAACTCAAATTAATTACATTTTAAAACATTTCTATCTAGTAAATGATAATAATATATATATCTTCATTATGATTTTACTATGTCAAGTAAAATCATAATGAAGGTTGAAAGTCACTATATCTTCACCCTTTTAGTCAAGTGCAGACACAGCAATCCCCAACCCTCCTTAATATATATCCAATTTTCCTCACCACTAAGTTTTATATATATACATACATCGTAATATACCACGAAGCTACATATTATTATAAATTCAGACCACCCAGTTACATTTAAATCAATAAGTAAATATTCTCATTTTGCTTTCTAGTAAATATTATTACCGTACATCTCAGTTTTCTCACAAGTAAGTCAGTAAGTCTTACCCTGCACAAATATACCTACATCCTATGTACACCAATTCGTTTTCAACCTTCAATTTTTTGTTTGTTTGTTTATCGTAGTTTCCCTCCCCTTCCTTACTTCAATTAAAAATTTTTATTTAGGTTTAGAAAAAAAATAATAATAATAAACAAAAAAAAAGTTCATTATTATACTACTCGTTGCGTAGAAAAGCCCTTATTTGTCAAGAATTTCTTGTTTTCTATTTTTCACTGTGATACTACATTGTGCTTCCCAAACATCAGTATAACCTAATTCAACTAGTTGCTTTTTGAGGAGAGTACACCAGTTATACTTTTTTACGTTGTAACTTTTCTGATCTAGTTTTTTCATTTCCTCGTAACACATTCTAGGGTAACGATCCAGAGACATTTCCAATATCTTCTTCCACCATTCTAAGGCTTGAGAAAATGCATAATAAGAGAGCTTAACGATGCCCATTTCGGTTCTTAGCATGTATGATGCTGTATTCCTTGGAAGACAATAGATGGATTTTAGGAATAGTGTTTGACATTTCTCTATTGTATCACCATATCGAAATGCCCATGTCTCAGATCCATACAGTAAGGTTGCTCTTACAACCACCTGGAAAAGTTTCACTCTGGTTTTCAATGTGTCTGATTTAGAGTTCACCAGAATATGTCTTACAGTACCAACTGCTACTCTCCCTCTTGATAGTGCTTGTTCCACAGCCTTGTAAAACACACCATGAGATGAGAATAAAACTCCCAAGAAGTTGTATTCGCTGCATACTTATAATGGCATATTATCATAGTAGAACATATCAGACGCAGCTACTCTACCTCCTCGTCTAAAAATTGTTATCTTAGCCGACATTAACCGTCATTTTATTTTTCAAACAATATGCACAAAATAACATCATCCGCATATTTCAGAAGAAGAATATCAGTTGAGTGAGTAATACTAACAGCATAACTTTCTCTGGTTCTCATAAAATCCTCGAGATCATTCAGAAAGATCAAGAATATAAGAGGAGAAGCACAGTCACCCTGTAAGACCCCTTTTGTTATTTTTACTGAGGATGAAAATTTGTTACCCACTCGGATTTGTGTTTCTGCGCTCTCATAGAATTTTTGAAACATTGCAATAATTTTCCTTGACATACCCAAGTTAAACATTTTAAGCCACAATAATTCATGATTGATTTCCGAAAAAGCGGATTTGATATCTATAAAAGCAGCATATAACTTTCGGTGACGTATGAGATGTATGTTTATTACTGATATAAATGTTATCTGAACATCCGCGCCCTGGCCTGAAACCTGCTTGTGCTTCTGTGATCAATTTATTGTTTTCGCACAAACAGAGAACTCGTTGCGTTAATAGTTGAGAAGCCAGTTTTATCAGACAGTTCAAAAGTGCAATTGAACGAAAATTATGTGGGTTATCAGATTCCACCTTCTTGAACAGCATGAACATATAGGACGTAGTTAATTCTGACGGTATGTCTCCTCCGTTAAATATATAATTGACAAATTTCAAGATCTCCTTGCGCCAGTTTTCATCCAGTGCCTTTAGGTATTCATTCAATACATTATCCGGGCCAGGACTCTTTCCATTTTTAAGTTTGGAGATACAATTATTTGACCCAAAAGTAACTGGAATGGTGAGGAGCGGAGTGAATCTGCCTGAGTCAGTGTACAAAGTTTGGTTGTTGTGATTGCATTAGTTCATTTCCGTGGCAGAGTCCTCGCACTCGGCTTGCACCAGGGAGGTACCGAATTTGAATCTTGGTTGGATTGAAAATTTAAAAATTGTTAAAAAATACTTTGTAATTCTATGAAGCCCACAAAACACAAAGATATATAAATTTAGGTACATCAGTGCGCCCGTGAGATTTTAGTGAAACACAAAAAGGAAAAACGTATGATTCCAAATGCAGGACGTTTTTTCCAGTGAACTATGTCTTGAGGAGTCCAGTTATACAGTTAAGTACTACCCCAACTACTGTCCATCTTCCTATCTCACCACGTGATCAGACTATATCCATTTTTTAGGCTTTCTATACTATGAATCATCAGTCACGTTTATTATGTATCTCACACGAGTGTTCTGTTTTCTATCATGTCTTGTATCATCTAGTATGGATCTTCCATATTCCACTTTGCATGACTCGTACTTTTTGGATATTCTTTGCACCGAGATCATGCTTCGCTTTCAAACCTAATTACAGGAAGAGCACTCTGTCTCAAGTCTCTTAATTCTGACTGTACGAATTGTGTCTCAAGTCTCGTAATTCTGACTGTACGAATTGAAAATAATCAGTACTATATTATCTACCTCATTATGGTTTTACTTGACACAGTAACAAAGTTATTGAAAATATTTTGATGGCCCTTGTTTGGAACTGTGCTGGTCATCACAAAACTAAGCGCTTTTCTCTTGTGTCTCAACATTCAACGAAAGAATGTCAAATACTGCAAACTCTGTAACGTCTCAAAATGTACGTTTTTTTCTTGTTTAATACCACATAACTATAATATAACCCCTTTGATTTGTCTTCATTATTGGTTTCTAAATACTCCTTTTCACACTGAATTAGGGATAATGTTGCACTTTAGGGACAATCATGTTCCAGTTTGCCCTACTTAAAATGTTATGGGTACACCCGTTTTCTATAAATAATGGTTAGTTCCGCTTATAGATGGTATTAAACTAATGCTAAGCAACATTGATGAGGCTACAACCAGACAGTGCAATAGGTCATTGGGAATGAGGTGTGATGACACTTGTAGAATTTAGGTCTCTAGGTGTTTGATACCCAAGATAATATATATTCTTAGTTAAAAGACAATTTTCAAATACATATAATTTATTGGTAGATGTCACACTTCGCCGTGTGTCTTAGGGGCATTTAAATTTTATGATTTTTATTTTTCCCGATCTAGGTTTGGAACTTGAATCTGAAATAGATATTTAGTCAGAATTTTATCAACTACATAATATGCATACATTAATACCACGAACGAGGACCGAAAAAGTGAAATAAAAATCTCCTTAACCCTCCACGTACAGCGCTAGGTTAAATCGAAGGTATACGCCATACTCAACCAGAGTATGGTTCAGCCAGCGTTCTATGGCAAGTTGAATATACCTGTTCCCTTTCAATAACTGAAGTTAACCTACGTCCAACGAGGTTTCTACGTAGGTTCGCACCCTCGTGATTCTGGCTATTTGAGGACTATGTGAGGTGAATGTGGGTAGCTGGTTTGTAAGTTTTCAGCGAATGGTAGGTAAAACCCCGTCTCGAATAACCAATAGATGTTAAAGATACGTTAAGCCAAGAAAAAGAGTGTTTGGTACAATTTACCGGTTAATATTTTCTGGTTGTCTGAGCACAGAATGTATTTTTCTATCAATTTTTAATTTATTGTGGATAGCATACAATTAATGGAACAATTTTTTCTTTTACGTAAACTCATTTTAAACAACAAAAACTATGCATTATACATCTAGAACGGTCGGACTCCAATTGGGAGGAAAAACAATTGACTCATTGCTGTTAGACACTCAATCAGGAACTTTTCAAGAGTCCGTTGCACGAATAATTGTTCACCGATAATCGTTACAGTTGTCCCAGCAGAACGCAGCATTAACCAAGATTGAGATGCTTTACTTCTATACAATGACACACACTAAACAGAAGTTTTCAGAAGTAAATTCCTACTTTTTGCTACGTGTTGTTAGTAAATTCTTTTTTTATCAAATGTTTGTTTACCTTTGTTTTAATAGCCTTTAAGAAGAAATGAGAACAAACAAGCGAAATTAATTTATCTTGGAAGCAGAATTACAACGGATGGAAAAAGTACGAAGGATCTATGTATAGCTAGAGTTACGGTTACTATGTAAATGCATCAATGTAACTATGTACTGCATACTTACATCTTAGAAAGACATATTTACAAGAAAGATAATGGCCCCCAACGCTATAATAATAAATTCTTTAACCATTCGCTTTCATTCTTTATTTAAGTTTATTTTCATGTAACTAGAATGTAACAAGATCAAAGCAAACATCGGTTAACAAGATGTACGCTCAGTACACCCAACGAACAATTCAAACAAAACGAGAAAATATGGATCAAAGAGTTACTTCAGTTATCATTTTACAATGCCTTGATAATATCTTTAAGATAGATAAAGGTTTATAAATAAACAGTTTCAGTTTTAAAAGTAATCTCTTATACCTATAATAGTGGACTAACTAATCTGAAAATAAGTAGTACTAACAATGATGCTTCAGATTTACAATTGAATTGGTTTACAATTTTACCAAGTCAAAGAACATATCTAGCCAGCTTCATTAGGTGTAAATGCAGCATGTTTGGTGTTAGGTAGGGTGTAAAAAAGTCTGCTTCAAACCAAAGATGGTAATTCATCAGCAAATTGCAGTTACTACGCATTGATACTATGAGAAAAAAGCAGGGGTTACCGTGCCACGAAAGGATACAGCTAAAGAATGTAGGCACTGAACAACACCCAATGGAATTGGTTACATATTAAAAATATGTCATACTTGAGATTGTGAGATGTCTTTTGAGGCTGATATCCTCACGGGCGGAGTTCACCTAAGCTGATTGTGTAAAATAATATAGAAAACAACTCCGCAATAAATATTGTATGATGACAACTGAACATTTTAGCAGCAAGCAACAACATTTTTAGAGTGCATTTTCATATTATTGATTCGGGCGATTCTTTTTTAAATTATTATCTTGTTTTCATTAAATAACTGTGACAACAGCCGAAGGCAGCCAAATATAATTAAATTAATATTTTACGAAAGAGCGGCGACAACAGCCGAAGGTTGCCAAAGCAAATTAAATTAATACTTTATTAAAGAGCTGTGACAACAGCCGAAGGCTGTCAAAGCAAAATAAATTAATATTTTATTAAAGAGCTATGACAACAGCCGAAGGGTGCCAAATATAATTAAATTAATATTTTACTAAAGAGCTGTGACAACAACCGAAGACTGCCGAATCTAATTGAATTAATATTTTACTAAAGAGCTGCGACAACAGCCGAAGGCTGGAAGATAAATTCTAGGTTTTCCGTACCATTTATTACAGACATTTTCAAGGAAACTTGAAAATATTTCCTTGAAAATGTCTACGAAGTAGACGAAACTCGATTCGGAAGTGAAAAGTAAGTTAATCCTCGTCATAAATAACGGTAGTGTTTAACAATAATACTAATAATTTCTTAGTGATTGAAAATTTCACTCTCCAACTAATGCAATCATCTTTATATTATATTAGGTATACTTTTGCTTTCTAAATTAAAGGTGGTGTAATATAAAAAAATTCAAAGAAAACCAGATTTACAAACTCTAGGCTAAATATATTGAACCAAGGTAAAATAAATAATATACATATGTATGAAACATTATTAGGTATTCTTAACATGTCTCTTGCTAGGGGCCAAACACAGGGATGTCCAACCCGTTGATTGCGCAGCCATTTCGGGTTGATACCCGAAAACTTTGGTTTTCTTTGTTCTAATTTTTGTAAAACTATCAGATAGTTTTACAAGATTTAAAAAAAAATCCAATTCAGTTGCTTCCATACTGCACGTTGCTCTATAAAATTTAGTTTTCAACTGTGATGAAGTTCTTTTTTTTTTAAAAAAAAAAAGCTCAATAGAGAACAAGATACCCGCCAAGTGTATTAAAAATTTGCTTGACGTCTCTTTAACATATATTGATCATTGGAGACGGGGGTTTTAAGAAATAAATGGCAAGGAAAACCGTACTAGTCTTTCCTTATTCCAAAGTTTGGTCTTTCAATTTGACGATTTAAAGCGCGCAAATATTTACTACATTTCAATGGGTAGTCCCCAATGTACCAAATGTTATTTCAATTAGCCTTTGGCTGTTGACGTTGCTCATTGGTTAAAATATTATTTAAATTAGAATTGGCAGCCTTCGGCTGTTGACGTTGCTCATTGGTTAAATAAGTATTATTTATTCAATGAGACCCAAAATTTGCCGATGATATGTTACACAGAGTGTATGTTTTAAATTGCATCAAAATGGGGCTAGCCGTTTGGGTTCTAGAAGATCACTCCAAAATTACCCCTTTTGACACATAAATGGATCCCAGAGGATGCTATCTTCAATATTAGGGTTTTGGCTCGAATCATGGCCTCAAGGAAAATTGTGGCCAAATTTCATCGGACAAATAATAAAGGCTATAGATGTGCGAACACGATTTTTGAACGGATGACGACACATTTTTTCTAGACCCGCTTTTTGGAATGTAGTCGAATTTGGAATAAATTTTCGCCAATGCAATACTTTATTTTCCTATACTTCGTAAATGGGAAGATAAAGTAAAAAGTGGAACTTCATACCTACAAACTCTGTTTCGTGTTAATATAGTCAGCAGCTTTGCATATCCTTGACGTGCGCGCGTCTACCGACGCGATTGATATACATACCATCTATTGGTCGTTCGAGACGGGGTTTTACCCAACATTCGCTAGAAACTGACAAACCACCTATCCTCATTGACCTTACCCAGCCTGGGTTTTGTCGAGAATAGTTATCATCACGAGAAGCGAGGAGCGGATCTTCATTGACTCCCACTAAAACCTCTCTGGAACTTCAGTGATTGCGTAACTTCAGTTATCTAACGGGTACTGATGTTGTATTCAACGTGCCATAGACGCTGGCTAATTGCACAGTTTAATTTTCTCTTTATGATTATACCGAGAACCCAGTAAAAACAGAGCAATCATAAATTATTTGAACCCTGTTCATACCAAAAAAAAATCTTTTTGTTATGAAATTGGTTGAAATAATTTGAGTGATTTTCTCCTTTTATAAGGAAGAAATTATGATTTGTCCTCAAGAGGTAGTGAACTCAAAATTGCAAAAGTATTCGAAGAATTTCAGTTTTATGAAAATCTTCGATCCCGTCAAATGTGATACTTGCTATCTTCTTCAATATAAAAGTCAATTAGCCAGCGTCTATGCACGTTGAATACACCAGTTCCCTCAAGATCACTGAAGTTAAGCAACTTCCACCGAGGTTTTACCATGTGGTCGTCCACGTGGGCTCGCAACCTTGTGATGCTGGCTATTATCCGGGTACAATCTAGGCTGGGTGAAGTAAATGTGGGTACCCGGTTTGCAATTTTCCAGCGAATGGAGGGTAAAACCTCCGCCTCGAATGACCAATAGATATTAAAGAGACTTCTTGCCTTCTATTATATCTTCACCAGTGCATTCCCTCAATATATTCCCCCCGGGGAAGTTAATTTACAAGTTCATGATATTTAATTTTATTATTTTCAATAATGAAGCTATGGCATCGGTATAAAATATTACCACCCCTCTCAAAATTTGATATTTTACATTTCAAGATACGTAGAATCCAAAAACGATTGTCCGGTACGCCGTGATGGGCATTTTTGGCACTTAGCGTTGACCGATTTGTATGAATTTTGGTACGTACGTTACATTTGGGGTCTAATTGTGCCCCGAAACGTTGTCACCGTCGTCAGTCACAATATAGGGCTCCATACTAAAATTTCATCAGTTATAAGTAAATGAAAATTTTGGTCGATTTTTTGCAGAAAATGTTAGGCACCCCTGAGATACAGTAATATTTATTAATAACAATATATTATAGTTTATTAGCTTTTATTTTACAAAGTTTTATGTGCAATGAGTAAATTACATATTATGAGTAGTGGCACTTGTAATAATAGTTAGGTTAGGTAGGTAGTTTGTAGAAAATAGTAATTCCCATTGCCCATTGGGCATACTGGTAAGTTGCAGGTATACATTATTCTAAATCCAACCCTTAGGTAATGGATAATCTGAGTTTTTAGAAAGAATACATTAGGAGGTATCTTACCACAAGCACTGTATAATTAGCCAGAAGTTGATTTAATTTCACAGTGTCAATACTCATCTTTTTGACATAGGACTTCTAATGGATGGACAGGTGGTGGTTACCCAGATTGTTTCGGGATTTCAATACGAGTAATACTAATACAACGAATGAAATGGTTATCTAGATTGCTTCGGGATTTCAATACGATTAATACTAATACAACGAATGAAGTCGTTACCTAGATTGCTTCGGGATTTCAATACGAGTAATACTAATACAACTAATGAAATGGTTATCTAGATTGCTTCGGGATTTCAATACGAGTAATACTAATGCAACGAATGAAATGGTTATCTAGATTGCTTCGGGATTTCAATACGAGTAATACTAATACAACGAATGAAGTCGTTACCTAGATTGCTTCGGGATTTCAATACGATTAATACCAATACAACGAATGAAATGGTTATCTAGAATCTAGATTGCTTGAAGTGGTTACCTAGATTGCTTCGGGATTTCAATACGAGTAATAAAACGAGTGAAGTGGTTACCTAGATTGCTTCGGCATTACAATACGAGTAATACTAATACAACGAATGAAATGATTATCTAGAATCTAGATTGCTTCGAGATTTCAATACGAGTAATACTAATATAACGAATGTTATACAATGAGGGAAGTGTATAAATGAGTAATACAATGAGGGAAGTGTTTATCTAGATTGCTTCGGGATTTCAATACGAGTAATACAACGAGTGAAGTGGTTACCTAGATTGCTTCGGCATTTCAATACGAGTAATACAACGAGTGAATTGGTAACCTAGATTGTATCGGCATTTCAATACGAGTAATACAACGAGTGGCGTAATTACCTAGATTGTTTCGGGATTTCAATACGATTAATACAACGAGCGAAGTGGTTACCTAGATTACTTCGGGATTTCAATACGAGTAATAAAACTAGTGGCGTGGTTACCTAGATTGCTTCGGGATTTCAATACGATTAATACAACGAGCGAAGTGGTTACCTATATTGCTTTGGGATTTCAATGCGAGTAATACAACGAGTGAAGTGATTACCTAGATTGCTTCGGGATTTCAATACAAATATAATACAATGAGCGAAGTGGTTACCTTGTTAGATTCAGGAGTATGTAATATAAAAGTAGATAGGTAATCAGAAAAGTATTTCCTGGAATCATGGACTTCCGTAATTTAAAATGATTATCCGCTATTTTCCATTTTGGCAATGGCTTTATCAAAACCAATAACCGTGATAATATACCTTTTACCTGGGGCGTCTGAAGTCGGACTTCCTTTACGTTATCTCTTCTCAACAACCTGTGCTGTAATATTCATCTATCGGTTCTGGAACCTGGGAGGAGAATCTGGCAACCCTTTCAATTTTTATTGTTTTAACTTAATTAGAGAGGTTAGGAAACTTTTTTACCGCATGCTTCTATTGCGTATGTATAACCGTCCAAAATGGATCCATAACAGACAACAATGAGCGAGGTGGTTACCTACCTTGTTAGATTCGGGAGTACATAATATAAAAGTAGATAGGTAATCGGAAAAGTATTTCCTGGATTTCCGTTATTTAAAATGATTATTCGTTATTTTCCCATTTGGCATTGGCTTTATCAACACCAATAACAGTGCTAATACCTTTTACCTGAAGCGTCTTAAGTCGGACTTCCTCAACGTTATCATTTCTCAACAACCTGTAAAAGTCATCTATCAAAAGATAATCCGTTAGTTTCACAACTTGAGAATGACCAAACCTAACATTAAATACTTTACAACACAAAGTTAGAAACAATTACTCGTACATACATAGATACATCTTGAATGTAAACATGGTACTCTAGACAAGTATAGTTAAATTTAATTAGGTTTCGACTTATACAAATGGCGAAATCAGAAAGTGTGTGAGAGTGAGTCCAATGTTTTTTTCACTTTAAATAATATGAAACGGGTTCAGCACATTACTTGTGCATTTTGTTATAGCGAATCATGTTATTTGTCCAGTTCAGAAATCCCATAACTCAAAAATATCAACCTTTCAGGAGGCGAAAAAAACCTTTTTATGGTGTTTCCGAAATGAACACTTATTACTACCTCCTATAAATTCCATACAATTCCAAATTTGGAGTCATGGCCTTTCTACAAGAAACGATGCGTTTTCATTTCATCTTTTAACTGGTATAAATATCCTAATTTCGAAAAATAATGTGTTATAGGGTTTCAGAAATGACAGGTTATTAAAAACTGTGACATAATAACACAAATAAAATATACATTTATAATAATAACTAACTGTTTGCCCGTGCTTCGCTACGGCCTCAACATTTGGATCCTTAGAGGCATGCAGTTCCCTTGCCATCTTCCAAATATAGTATTCTATGATTCCCCCTACAAAAATTGAAAAATCGGTCGCAACTCGAAACCAGTTGCACAGTTTTTTGCAAACTGTTACCTAAATTAAGTATTAAAAGGCTCCCTAAAACTTTCTCGCTTTGAGTTGATATGTTGCCGCGACAAATTTAAGATATCAGACCGTAACCGGCTGAATTCGGTCAAAAATCAAAAAAATCGGCCGTAACTCGAAAACGATATAACATATTTGAATTCTGATAAGTTTTTAGTTTTCAGGGTATGATTTTGGGTCAGTCCATTTCCATAAATTTTTCGAAATCTCTTACCGTTTTGGCTAAACAATTAGCGATACTTACATTACTCATACACATAAATACATTTATCGTTACATTGAGTTTCATTATTATAGACTAGCTGTTAAGCTGTTTCGCCCGTACTTCGCTACGATTCATTCTTAATTTGCTATTTTTGTTTGGGGGGGGGGGGGTATGGGTTTGTGTCCAGCCTGTATATNCGCCAGGGACCTTTTTCAAATATTATTTTGCCCGTTTCCAGTTTCGAACTCGTAACTCTAAAGAAGCGGTTCGACATTTTTTATTCTGATAATTTTCCTGAGGTTCCAGCCTATGATTTGGGGGTGGTGTTCATTCCCATAAAATTTTCGATATCTCTTACCATTTTGGCTAAACAATTAGTGATACATACATACAAACAAATAAATATACATCTATCGTTACATTAAATTTTATTATTATAGATAAGTGACTTATTATACTACCTGCAGTAAGCCCAACTCGTAAGATTCTTCTTCTTTAAATTCACACTTTCCCTATTCTATTTGAAGTTGGCGTTGCTTCCTTTGATTCTACCATGGCATAAACTTTTGTTCGGTGCCTACTCTCCTTGGCTGTAACCCTTTCCTGGCACGGTAACCCTCGCTTGCTTCTCACAGTATCAATTGAAACTGCGTAGGAACTAGCTTTTTACAGATGATCTCTCATCCTTGGTTTGGAGCGGAATTTTAAAGGTTAGATGCCCTTCCTAACACCAAACCTTTTCTATTTACACGGGCTTAGGACCGTCACCTAATGAAGATGGTTCGCTCCCCTAGCTACATTCCCAAGTCGTATTATTATGTGACAAAATCTCGTATAGAGTATAACACACTATACCCAGACTGGGTTCAAACCCATGACCCCTGGATTGCCAGGCAGACGCTTTGACCACTGACTTACCGAGGCTGGTTCATTTTACGTTTTACAATAGGTTTATATGAATTTACCGAAAAGGTTTTGATGGCTGGATCCTGGTTTGAACTGTGACGTTATAACTACGTTCCAGGTTATTCCGGAGTGTCGAACTGCCCATTATAAGGACAAATAAAAAAAAAATGAAGAACTTTTTTTTCGGAGTGAATTCTTATCAGGTTATTCTACCGTACCGATAATTCTATCGTTACTAACTTCAATATATTTCTCTGGGTTAGGAATTCTATTTGCGACTTGACTAGCCTCTCGCGACATACTCAAGCACTATGCTTTATTATAATGTAAATTCATCCCAAGTTAATCAAAGAGAACTCTTAGTAATAATTGTAGTGTGTCTCTTTCTAATGACACTACAACATGTTCATTGGTAAATAAGACCACGTACTGGTCATAGTTTGATCAAATACAACCAAATAGCGAATATGATCAAATATATTTGTCGTTGACACTGTTCGTACTGTTTGAAGTAAAAAAATGACAAATAATGTGATACGATCATTAGACACCGTAATTTGGCTGAAAATGTTTGAACTTGGATGTTAGAATTTTTTCTCGATAGCCGATCATTATGGTGGCCATCATTAATGTGGTCTCCCAAATTTTCTTTTTTGTTATTGTGATTGTTGATGTCGTTGTAGCAGTAGTGTTGCTCTAATTGGTCAGAAAGCACAGTCTCATGTAAATTATTAATTGGTCAGAAAATTTAATTGAATCTAGAAATATCACATAATGGATTTCGGCAGAAAATTATACGGCCACTTTCTTCTCTGACGACCGCAGTATCTTCCACTTCGATCTTGTTGTTGTAGTATTGGCCTGAATACTACATTATGATATTATTCATTCGCCTTTACAACTTTTGAACATTTAAAATAATTTGTTACTTTTGCAAAATTATAAAATCTAGACTGAATTTTCATATTTTTTCATTTTTGATTCATATTAAAAATTAACATTATTTTATTATTAATTTGAACAATGGCTGATTCCGATTTAGAACAAAAAATCAAACAAACTGTCAACAACCAAATTACTGAAATTAAGAGAGAAAATGAACTTCTTAAAGAACAGATTGAATATTTTTCAAATCAGGAGAGAACATTAAATGGTTCAACATCGAGCATGGTCAGACAGGTACCAGTGCCCAGCAAGTTGAATTTTGATGGTAACGTCCGTGAAAATGTCCAATATTTTAAGGAGTATTGGCCTGAATACTACATTATGATTACTCTTATTTTCATAATTACTCTTATTTTTTTATTATTTTCAAGAATGAGCCTTTGGAATCGTCACAAAAAAATTACTTCACAATTAGTACCCATTTGAGGTCTAATTTTGTCCCGAACTGTCACCACCGTCAGTCACATATATAGAGTTCCATAATAAAATATCATCAAATTCGGTCAATGCTAAGAGGTAAAAGTGCCCATCACTGTGTCGGAGTACGGAGGGCGGCGGACAAACAGATTTTTTTATTCGTTTTTTGGTTTCTGCATAACTTGAAATATACATTTTGTGGAGGTATTTTTTTTTTTTTTTTTTTTAGCCAGTAAAATAATTGCATGTGGCACATTGGAGGGTTTTTTTCTACCTTTTTTTCAGGAAAATTTTAATTGAAACAAATAAAACTTTTGACAGGCGTGTTTTGCATGTATAAACTTATCGTGTAAAGTGTAAATAAATGGGTGTGGAGTTACACAGCACGCACTACACAGTTTTCTTATTAGTAATCTCTCTACTAATAATATCTTGTGTGTTATTATGATAGTTACTATAATTTGCATGAGACTGAAAGCTTAAATATCTCACATGAGCTTTAGGATATCCAAGAGAGAATCAATAATCTAAGTGATATGTTTATAAACATTAGTGTGTGCCTGTGCAAATATTACAGTTTTTGTGATACCAACCTTATCTATGGATTTGCTATATCTATATGTTTCAATAATGCTTCCTCTAGAGACTCTACAGACCACGTCTGGAGTAGTTACAGCTAAGTTTAAAATTGTATAGTTTTTTATGATTAGACAAAACTAACAACAGCTGTAGTTCAATAAATAATTTTTTGTGTCAATTCCAAATATTTGTTGTTGTTTTTTTAAATTATTTATTGTGTTTCGGAGATGTCTAACTTCTGACACATTACAATTGAAACTGCATACCTCCATCCCGATCGCACTTTGAAATCGTACTCCATACATTGCTTACTATTTTTAATCATAGATCGTTAGATAGACAGCTATCGGTTTATTATTTTCAATAATGATTCTTTGGAATCGTCACGGAAAAAAATAGCAAAGGTGGTCTAAAAAGATTAAGTTTTTCATTAGAATGTTCCTTCCATTGTACCCATCTCAAAGTTAACTTTATTTTTCCCTGATGGCCATATCAATCATCAGTACCATCATCGTGTCGATGGTAGCCAGATGTATGAGAGTCTAGCTGTAAATAAGTTTTTGTTTGCTACTTGTTTGCTACTTGAGTTTTTAATTGTCAACATACATCTAATAATTGACATCGGATGTCAATCACTCCAATATAATTTGTGCTAAATCTGCACCACAAACATAATAATATTGCAGATTTGCTTTCTGTATTATTTTACATAATAATATTCCAGAGTTGCTTTCTGTATTATTTTACACCATTAGCTCAGGCGGACTGAACCCGTGAGGATGTCACGCTGAAATAACTTCCCACAATCACCCATTTTCCTCATGGATGCCGGTAAGTCATAATTGGACTGAAAGAAATTACCCTTTCGGATTTTATAGAATAACAAAATGTTGTTGTTTTTTAATTTTTTTATGTAGTATAACAAAATTTAATAAAAAATTATTTATTATAATGACTACATACTATTTATTATAATGACAACAAGTTAAATATGTAAAATTTTGTTTGTCTTTTTCCAGGTACAGAAAATGTTTGATATAATCTCAAAAAATCTCGTTGATGAAAAAAATGAAATCCGAGTGTTCGGTATAAGTCTTCAGTGAAAAAAGTAAGCTTTTTAGGTACCCATGTTGTTTTTATTGTAGCAGAAAGTAAAAGCAGTTCTTTATGATTTGTATTAAAAATATCTGCTCGCCATTTTATGAAAAATGCAAATACATCTGGCAAAAGATTCTTAGATTCAAATACGCAATGCATCGCTCATTATAAAAAAATAATGTAATAGTTTTGTTGATATTGAACCTGTTGATGCGACGATTTGAAGATAAAGAAATGGTTTTCAAATTGTTATGACAATCTGTGTGGATGCATCGGGGTGCCTGCAGACTTACTGATCATACTGCAAAACACATTTCTTCGCATATATGCAAGGAAAAACAAATGCACATGTTCTTATGGTAGTTTGCAGACCGAGAAATTTGCAGACTCCCATAAGAACTCTGTATCTGTTTTTCCTTGCATATAATTATGCGAAGTTTATGTGCTATGCAATATGATCAGTAAGTATGCGGATGTCGATTCGAACCAAAGTGTCGATATTTTTTTTTATCGAATCTTTAATTTTGGTCTAGAAAAATGAGGACAGAACAATGTCCCTGAAATAATTTAAAATCGATTTAGTTATAGATGAATGTGATTTTTCACTCACTTTGGGTAAAATATTTCATTATATTTTGTCATCTTGTCAGAGATACATGGCCGTTTAAGCGTAAGGTAACCTCGGTGTTATTGTTAGCGAGGCATGGTCGTTTAAAAGTAAGCTGGTCCCATTGTACTTGTCAGCGGGGCATGACCGTGCGAATGAACGTAACCTAATATTTTGGTTTCTTATTTTCAATAATGAATCTTTGGGGAAAAAAATATACCCTCTCAAATTTTAATATTTTACGTTTCAAGGTATGTACAATACAAAAATCGAATAAAAAATTCCTTTGTGGCACATGTGCATGTGGATTTCATCAAAATCGGTCAATGCTAAGTGGTCCTTCACGGCGGACGCCCCCGCCGACCCCCATACCCTCCAGGTACGGGGGCGGCGAGCGGCTAACGGCGGATAAAATCTTTTTTTATTCGATTTTTAGATTCTGCGTTCCTTTAAAACATGAAATATCAAATTTTGAGGGGGGGGGGTATTTTTTTAGCCAGTAAAATAATAAACCCATGTGTCACATTGGCAGAGGTTTTTTCCAGATTCCCTAAACATAATAACTAATGATCTTTTTCGTAATATCTGTTTCAAAAATGTGAAAGTGCATGATCAATTTTGATGATCAAAATTAATTAAATTTAAAAGATCTATTATAAATATTAAAGTCACGAACGGTTCTGTCCCTGTGTATCCCAGCATCAATTCTATCTTCTAATAAGTCTAGGTGAAAGTCAATATTACCATGTGAGAGATACTTGGGAGACTGATCCAAACTATCTGAAATATAATTAGGTGCTACTGCTGCTGAAACTTAAACTTTATTATGTTGATCTGTCTGCAGATACGTGCGCAGGTTGCAAATTGATGTATCTACCTGGTACTATGTTTAAGTTCAGATCAAATAGGATTCCCAGCATTATCTACTATATACAGTGCATACAAAGTGAAATTATGCAAACGAAAATGTAGCGATCACTTTAGATACAGACTGTCTGGGATAGAAATTAAAAATCTGATGTGATCATCACACGACCTTTTCTTCTCGGGATGTTTTGTGTCGTGAACAAATTGTCTCGGTAGGCTTGGCCGCGTTCTATGTATACAGCAGCATATCCCAGAATGACCGCTCACCCCTCTCCCCTAACTTTTGAACGGCTTGGAGTTTTTGAATTTTGAAAAGCTTCAGGGATAGGATAATGGCCATGGCCAATTAATTGGTTATGGTGAGATACAGGTTCGACCCCGGAAGTGACTTTTCTTGACAAAAAGTGTCGATTTCTCAAGAAATTTAAATGGAATGGTACTAATATTTTCCATTCCAAGGAAGGTAGAAATAAAATAAGGAAAAGCTTTCCATTTAATTTTTTCAACAATAATCAGGGGAGGATCTAGAGGGGTTTAAATTTTAATTATGTTACATCCTGTATAACGGTGTTTATTTTAAACTCTGATGTACAAAAGTCCTCTTATTATGTTCCAAAAAAGGTTTCTCATCTACGTAATTCATCATTCTCGGCAATGCTCCTTGCGTGCGTTTTAACACTCCTCGATGCGGGTCTACCGCAGTTGACCTTTCTCTATCTAAATTTAAAAAATCTGACATTGACTCTTCTGAATTTTGCTCTCAATTTTATGATAGAATTTTTCAGCATTACTGCTCCCACTCATTATGTTTCACAGACGGTTCCAGAACATCCGATTCGAATAGAAGAATCAAGTTCACAAACAGACTGAGGGCAGCCATCATAACAAGGGAAAGCGTTACATTTGATATTGTATACAATAGATTGTAGCTTTTATTTTGTGTTGTGTTTGTCACATTTCGATGCCACTTCCTGTGCCTTTTACTTACCTAACACTCTTCCAAAATCTTTTACTTTAAACGAATTCACTTCCATCTTCTCGGCTGAGTTATCAGCTATTCTCTTATGTTCAAAACATATTCTCCTCAGTCCCTCCTAAATATCTTATAGTGACCCACTCAGTGCTTTGCCTGCTATCTCAAATTTTCGTAACACTAATTCCATTGTTTCTCAAATTTTGTCCATTTTAAAGGAATCCTCTTCTTTAAATATCGATGTAAGATAGTTTTGGTGCCCTTCTCATAGTGGTATTGTGAGCAATGATTTTGTTAATGCTGCTACAAGGGATTCCTTTAAAATGGACAAAGAAGAGGATTTATCTTCTGCCACTCACTTCATTTTCTCTTCTTCTGATAATTTTCGCCCCCTTGTTGACCTGCTTTCACTCCTCTCTTTCAAAGATCTATGGAATCAAATTCCGTCTACTGACAAGCTGAAGTGTATTATACCAGTAATAGGAAAATCGACGTCATTCTGTCGGTCGTCCCGTTACGAAGAAGTTGTTCTATGCAGAATAAGGATAGGGCATACAAGACTGACCCTCTCATTCATTTTCACAAGGTCCCATCCCCCGGTTTGTGAATGGGGTGAATCTTTATCAGTCAAACACATTATGCCTTGCCTTATGTCTTCTTCTGTTAGGTCTTCCACCTCTCCTCCTCCTTCTTTAGCTAATGATCCCTCATCCAGTTCCTTAAAAACAATTAAACATACATGAAATGCTATAGAGGGCATCAGCACGAACGACCGTCTGGAAGCAAAGCGCTTTGCTCTGACAAAAAAAAATATGCCTTTTTATGCCAGGCGCGTAAAAACCGCCAATGGTGGATTAAAATTTTCGCAATCAATGCATGAAAGTAATATGAATAGCATCAAATTTCAAGCTCTAGCTCTTAGCATTCTTTTTTCAGGCAGGAATAATTCAATCCTGTCTGAAAATTGGATGCGTTGAAATGCAGTATTTGTATGCCTTTGCACAGATCAACAGAGAATGGCAATTCTTTCTCACAAGATACCAATGTTTGGAGAGACAGTGGTTAGCCTTTAATCATTTCATGATTGATGATGGCATTCGTTCAGACGTCATCATGTCATCACGAGTCATCAGATACCAATGTTTGGAGAGACATTGGTTAGCCTTTAAGCATTTGATGATTGATGATGACATTCGTTCACAAGAAAGTCAAATTTTGACCAAAGTCATTAATCTTGTAAGATCTCTATCACAACAGGAGATTAACTATGACCTTTAATACTTCAGCACAAATGTAAAATGTCGAATTCCAAATTCAACACCTCCGCAAAAATTTCAAAATATTCTTTTAAATCGTGTCCAAGGTATTTCCATTTAAAAGTACAGTATTTTATTTTATTTCCCCGATGTATTTGATCCGAAAAAGGAGTTTATTTTGATATATATGTGGGAGGCTAATAGGTCACCAGACTTCTCAGATATAGGTATCAGATTTACAAAGTTGATAAAAGAAGCATGGCCATGTCTGAAGTCAAGGTATACCATAAATTTTACTATCGCAATAAACTCAATATTTTAAAATTCTTGTTTCTTTAACACGACTTTATGAAATGTATGGAGTGCAATGTATCCTTTGAAGATGGTTGAGATCAATGCAACACTGTGCAGGGTCCAGAGAGAAAGAGAGCAGCCGAGATATTCTATTGTAAAATATGAACAGAGTGACGAGTAACTATAGACAGAAAGAAAATGAATGATAAGCTCGACTGAGGTCAGAGAAGAATAATCCAGACCGACTCATTGAAAACCCAGTGCCGCACCCAATGGACAGAGTGACGAGTAACTATAGACAGAAAGAAAATGAATGATAAGCTCGACTGAGGTCAGAGAAGAATAATCCAGACCGACTCATTGAAAACCCAGTGCCGCACCCAATGGAAAGAGTGAGGAGTAACCATAGACAGAAAGAAAATGAATGATAAGCTCGACTGAGGTCAGAGAAGAATAATCCAGACCGACTCATTGAAAATCCAGTGCCGCACCCAGAATTTTCATTTGGAGGGAGGGTTTGATTCGACTTTTTATCTTTAGTAGTAAGATATGCGCTAACCGCCTCAGCCGATTTTGATGACTCGAACCCACGACCTTTGTATTACTAGGTGTGTACGTCACTGTTATTTTAGGTAACATAGTTTCTTATAATTGAGGAAATTACAATTTAAAAAAAGTAGTTTTCTGCATACATTTTTTCCCAAATTATCAATTGTATTAACCATTACTCTATGAAGGAACCTTGGTCTACTAGATAGGTTCTAAGTCCAGAACCATAAGTCCGATTTTCGTGATAATGATTTCGTTGGAATCCCGGTTAAAAATTACACGAAAAATCACTCTATTTTCGGAAATACTGGGAGGATATGCCAGTCATAAGGCGAAATTTACATGTAAAATCCTATGGGTAACTAGAAAGTGCAAATCCTGTATACGAGTATACAGTATGTCCCAGAAGTCCAGCCCGGTGCCCATAACTTTTGAACCGCTTGGAATTTTAGAATTCTGTTTGTTTCTAGGGATAGAAAAGGGCCCGTGGCCATTCAAATGATATTATCAGTATCCAGGTTCGAATCCCGGAAGTGGCATTTTTTTACCCTAAGAGTCGATTTCTCTGGAAATTTAAATGGAATGGTACAAATATTTTTTTGAAAAATAAAAGTGTCAATAAAATCAGGAATATTCCCATTTTTGTTTTTTCAAAAAAATAATCAGGGGCGGAGCCAGAGGGGTTCAAAACCAAAAATTGTTACACCCTGTATAACAAAAACCGAATATTATTTTGATGTAGAAATTCGTTAAGGGTGGCTCAAAAAAAGTTTTCCATCTACATAAGTAATAAAAATAACAACTTTTAAGTTTTATCAGTGCCGTACGTCGAGAAAACCAAATCTCGTATTTCTACGAGAGGTTAAAATGACGACTTTTAGAAAACGGCCATTTTGGGTTAGAAGGTCTGAAGTAAGTATACGATTTAAGACTTAAAATGGGGAGCGGCCTCAATAAGGAACCATATTAGCTCAAAAAAATAATTACTAACCCTTACACTCATTCGCAACAGGGCCGTATTAATGAGAAAATTTCAATGGAAAAACTGCATTTTAAGAACACTTCAATTAATATGCAGTTTTTCCATTGAAATTTTCTCATTAATACGGCCCTGTTGCGAATGATTGTAAGGGTTAGTAATTATTTTTTTGGGCTAAAATGGTTCCTTATTTAGTCCACTCCCCATTTTAAGTCTTAAATCATATACTTACTTCAGACCTTCTAACCCAAAATGGCCGTTTTCTAAAAGTCGTCATTTTAACCTCTGGTAGAAATACGAGATTTGGTTTTCCCGACCTACGGCACTGATAAAACTTAAAAGTTGTTATTTTTATTACTTTAGTAGATGGAAAACCTTTTTTGAGCCACTCTTAACGAATTTTTTATCAAAATAATATTCAGTTTTCGTTATACTGGGTGTAACAATTTTTGATTTTGAACCCCACTGGCTCCGCCCCTGATTATTATTTTTGAAAAAACAAAAACGGGAATATTTCTTATTTTATGGCACTTTTATTTTTCAAAAAAATATTTGTACCATTCCATTTAAATTTCCCGAGAAATCGACTCTTTGTTTCAAAAAAGCCACTTCCGGGATTCGAACCTGGATACTGATATTACCATTCGGATGGCCATGAGCCCTTTTCTATCCCTAGAAACAAACAGAATTCCAAAATTCCAAGCGGTTCAAAAGTTATGGGCACCGGGCAGGACTTCTGGGACATACTGTATACGCGCTATCCGTGCGAGAGGTATCAGGTTAAATGACTGTATACTCATAAAATTTTAATATTTTTGTCATATGTAAATTTGTAAATAAATTAACATGTAAATTACAAATGGGTTTACAATTTTAAAATATTTCTTTCTGACATTGCATTTCATTGAGCTCCACACCCTAAGGGTGCTCTCAGACAGCCTCTTACTTACCTATAATATCGCATATCACATATTGATTGTATAAGCGAGGAAAAAACAAATAGACATGTCCTCATGGGAGTCCGCAGATCGAACAATTAGCACACTCCCATAAGAACCGGTGTATTTGTTTTTTCCTTGCTTATAGAAACAATGGATGATATGCTATTTCAATTTCAATTCAATTGAATTCTTTATTTATTTTTAATTATAATGAGATTTTTTATACAAAGGTATTTTTCCCCAGCCTTCTTAGACTTCTCGGAAAGATAAGTAAGTAAGCGGCTGTGTGCGGGTACCCCAAGGTTTGTAATTCTTACACCTCAGCCTCATGTGCTTTTTGTGTATTGGCATTAAGCCTAATATTTCTTTACCTAAGGTTCAATTGCTCAGAGAGTTTTAGCACTTTTAATAGTATTTTACCAGATAGTGAGGTTTCTGGGGTTTAGTGGCCGGATGATCCTCATTCTCCAAATGAGTAGTTGGGGGTATGTTACCTCCTCTTCTCCACATATTATACACACAATGTCCAGTTTCCGACCCCAAAAAAGATCTACAACAAATTCAAATAAATTGTACTGGTAGGATGATTTGCCGTATCCCAAAAAGAGTATCTGCAATGTCTGTCAAAGAATGCTAGTTGTGGCCTTAATCTTAGCTCATAACAAAGGACCCTGCACATCAGATATCAGTTTGTATGAATATCATGGTTGGTTGAGGAAGAGGTTGAAGTATCGTACATCGTTCAACATGTAAAACCTAATTGCATTCAGTTGGCCGATTTCCAGAATACGAACCATAAAATGTCTCGTGTGATTTTTTTTTTGATGAATGAAATTAATTTCTTTAAAAAACAACAGTAAACTTAGTTTTTATATAAAAAAAAAAATATATCAGATTTGTCTGTTACCTATAAATCGATACTCCCGCCAAGTGTGAATTACGCTCATTGATTAGATTTCTGTAGTTTAAGGGTTGACCCCCTATTGAAATCCATCGCCAATTGGCTGATGTGTATAAGGAAAAGTGAACGAAACCCAAGTCTTGTCTCCGGGTTCAATTTGAGTGAAAAACTCCTTACCTTTATCTGGTGACGGCTCAGATACACGCGAGTACATTCTATGCGCTTCTTTTTGTGTTCATCCGTGATCTATTTATCTCAGAAAACTTGTTAATCGTAAGAATGGTCCGCGGTACCATCAAGACAGAAAACAGTTGCTAGACAATGATCAACTAGAAGACTGCCTAATTGACTTTTGGTTGTTTGAAATTACCTGTTGGTACTTCTTGCTTGAAAGATAATTAATTTTAAAGATTCTTATCTTTAAAATTAATTGCAGAACACAGATAGTGCACAAACAATTGACACAGTTTGGGAGTTACGTTAATATAAATTTGAGCTTGGTTAAAATCTGAAGGAGTTTTTTTAAGATTGCGAATGAATTTCTGAAAATGTAATTGTAAATTCTACACTGAAATGCAAGAAGTTACTGGAGAGTAGGGTTGCCAGACGTGCTGCTTAGGCAGAACAAGTGCTGTTTTTTCATGTTTGTCCTGCTTGCTTTTGAAAATAATATAAAATGTCTTGTTTTAGTTTGACAAAAATAATTTTTAATAGTGTCATCTCACCTGTACAAAAAGAGCATGCGCATAATGCAAAGCTCTGAAAAGCATACACATGGGTTTATTATTTTACGGGCTAAAAAAATAATCCTCCCCCCCCCCAAAAAAAAATCTGGGGCGTAATTAAACCTTAAATTGTCATACATACAAAATTCCAAGTCTCTTGCTCTCACCAATCTCTTTTTAGACTGGATTAATGAATACCGCTAAAAGGCGGTACAAACCGCCAACGGTATATTTGATTGCACCGAAATACTTCGAAGCTTACTGAGACCCCAGTTATGACATACATACCAAATTTCAAATTTGCTGGCTCTTAACATTTTCCTTTTAGACAGCAATACTGAAAACCGCCAAGGCTGTATTCGATAGCACCCAAAAGATTCGGAGCTTACTGAGACCCCAAATTGAAATAAATACCAATTTTCAAATCTCTGGCTCTTACCATTCTCTTTTTAGACAGCAATACCGAAAACGCTAAAAAGCGGGAAAATCCGCCAAGGGTGTATTAGATTTCACCCAAAAATATCGGGTCACAATAGAGCCCAGATGGAATCTATATACCAAATTTCATCCAAATCGGCGGACAAATGGATTTTTTATTACATTTTTGGATTCTACGTACCTTGAAACGTAAAATGTCAAATTTTCAGGGGGGTTATATTTTTTTCGTGACGATTCCAAAGGTTATTAATTCGCAAGGAAACAGCTGCATCTTAAAAGTGTTGTAAACCGACCATCTGGCAGTGTCCGATTCGACGGTAGAACCCTTCAGTTACTCTTCCTTGTATAATGCGCGCAGAGATCAATACAGACTGTTCAAGTACGCGTCGTACCTGAACTTTTGTTTGAAATCTTGTAACTATTGAATCAATTGTGATAGAGCTCTGGATTTTATAGCAATGTACTAGTTCTTTTATAGTCTTTCCTAAAAAGCACCGCAATGGGTTAGTACTATTTAAAATTTGATGATCGCCCCTGAGTTGTTGTCATTACAGAGGGACCACAACATGTTTGAAAAATGTAAAAAGTCGTTACATCTTTTCGTTCTGGAGAAACACAGCTGTTCCCAGTCTTTCCTGCTCGTAATAAGCAAATGCTATGCTTCCGTCCACCTAATATATCGGGATCTACTGAACCTAGAGATCACTTAGAATCCAGTGAGTTAAGCGGCATTTTCGGTGTTGATATCCTTTATTGGGCTCCCATAGCATTTTTCGTTTTGAGACTTTATTCTACAATGTTAGTATGGAACCCAATCACAATAAATTAGACCCCAAACGATCAAAACCATGTGGCAAAAGAGCCTCCCAAGGTGCAGGTGTGCGCGGAGTACGAGAGGTGGCGAGGCTGACGAACGGATAGCTTCAAATGTAGGACATCAAATTTGGGGAGGGGGGATATTTTTTTAATTTTAGTAATAAGCCCACGTTGTCATAGTATTTATATGATCATTGTATGTAGACAATTTTCATATAAATACACATAAAGTTTGTACTGATTAAAATGAAGAATCAATTTCCCACAGTAGCAAACACTTTGAGCAACTATTATTTCAAACAAAGTTGAAATTATCATTAAAGTTGATAGGAAAGAGTAGCTCACCCACAGATGGAGGAACTTGTAGCATTGCAACACAAAAGAAGAAACTAAAGTTTAGGTCAAAGGTGGAATTGTTAGGAGACGTCAAAGATGAACATTTGAATTAAACAACCGATACAAGAGGAATAGATAAGACAAGTATAATTAAATACTGGTCGGTGACAAGTAGCCAGATGTCTCGTTTTAAACAGGCGCACACGATCAATGTATTGACCATGTGCGTGGTGGATTGTGGATTGACATAAGTAATGAAGTTGATTTCCAATATTGACGAAAATTCAAATCAGAAAGTTCAAATCTTTCACAATTCTATTTGGGGTCAGCGTTTATTTCCTTCATTCTGCCACGCCACAAGGGCTTGGGACCGTCACATAATAAAACTGGCTTGCTCCCCTCGGTGGCTCAAAGTATTTTTAATTTGTTTGAATGATGGTTTTACCCCTCATTAGCTGGAAACTTACAAACCAGCTACCCACAGTGACCTCACCCAGCCTGGGTTGTGACGGAAAGCCAGCATCATGAGGGTGCGAACGTTGCTTAACTTCAGTGATCTTACGGGAACTTGTGTATTCAATGTGCAATAGACGCTGGTTACATTGCGCCCTTAATCAATAAAGGACATTATTGATCAACATATTGGACATGTGGGAAATGGATTGATGTACACGTATTGAAGTTGATTTTTAATATTGACGAAAAATTTGAAAATTATCATTTTTATCGATCAATTTCACCACTTTTATTAAGCGCTGAAACTATATTAATCATGTGCGCCTCACTTTACACGACATTCCATACTTTTCCATACTACGATTTTTTTTTTAAAAAAAAATTGGCTTCCTATGTCCATAAAAAAATTGATACAGGCCTCCAACAAAAAATTGGCAGCACCACACTTGTCTTCATTTAAAGTTCAAAATTTGTTGAATACCTACTACTAATATTATAAATGCAAAAATATTTTTTTTACTATCCTTCTTTCATAGAGCAACAGAGACACCGATTGACGTGATTTTTGGCATAGAGGGATAATAATATATACATATCTATATGCTACTTTTTATCCCGATATAGACGTCCGATAATTGAATTAAGAAATTGAGGGATTATCTCAGTCTAAGGCTCTTGTTTTCAAAGTCAAATATTAATCGCGGCAGCGCTCCGCCCGCCAAGTCAAATACAATGAGCGTTGCACTTCACGTCACAAAGTGCACTTTTCAGGTCTCTCTACAGCCACTTTAAAAATATGTGTAGTGACTTTTGTTGAATATTTCATAATGGGATGGGTAGCTGATGATATAAAATCAATAGTTTGAAAAAAAAAGTTACGGGAACACGGAGAAAAATCTACTTCATCATCATATACATCATCTTCTTGAACGTTTACGAGGCTACAGCCAAATCAACCGAACCGATCTAGATCGGAGATGTCTCATATGGTTGCATCCTCTGGAAGGGTGAGCCTTTTGATATTTTTAAGGTAAAAAAGTACCCCCCACTACACTGTTTGCCCAAAAAGCGAATTTTTACACGCATTTAATTTTTTTAAATCGTATAGAATCTCAATTAAAAGACAAAATGAGATAAACAATGCTTGTTATGTTTCATTATTATCCAAAAAGTTATAAAAGGCAGGAAAAATTAATATGGAGAGGGTAGGAGGCATGTGAGACGTTAATATTAGCAGAAGAAAATTTAGAAAATGATTGATTTAAGTGAAATACCGTGTTTTCAGCTTTGGCTGAAACCACACTATTTTCATTAATTGGGATTTGAGTAAAAACAAGAATGTTCTTGGCTTCACATCGTGTTTCATTTGTTATTAATAATGTGGGATGTCATTTATTGGTCTTACTGGAAATCCCACATTATTCTTGGAAACTATTCCAAAAAATTATCTGACAATGGTATACAGCGAAGAAGTATTGATAAAAGGTAGTCCACCGCGTTCGGGACACAATGTCCTCTTGATCAGTTTTCAGATACTCTACAGCACAGAGAACACATTAATGACATTTTAATTACACAAGATTGCTGTTGTACAACTTCACACTGTTAATAGGTTAAGTATCTTGAAGATGTTATGCCGCTCGCATCTGAGATGAAAATATCGAAAACAATTCAATAGTTTTTTTATTATTTTATTAACATTTCTTTAACATCTAAAGATCATTCGAGATAAGAGTTTATCTTCCATTCGCTGGGAAACTTAGGGACAAACCAGATACCCACATTGAACTCATCAAGCCTGGGATGAACAAGGAATAGAGAGCATCACGAGGGCGCGAACCTGCGTGGTCACCCACTAAGTAATGTCTCGCTGGACCTTGCTTAACTTCTGTGATCTAACGGGAGTGTATTCAAGGTGCTCTTGACGCTGGCTATATTTAATTTATATACAGGGTAACTAAGTCAATGTTGACTATTGTCAAGGAGCTGATTCTAGGTGGCAATGCCAATACCTACCAAAAAAATTTCCTTTAACATTGTATAAAAAGTTTTTTACAAGAGTACACCTGACGTCACTAATATATCTATAACTCTCTTTGGCATTAGTTTTTTTTTTTTTTTTTTTTTTCAAATTTGAAGATATTTTAATCAATTAAAATTCTTTATTTAAAAACGTTATAAATATCGTGCAATTTATCTTCTTCCTTCCTCAGTGTTTCCATATGTATACCAACAAAATTTGAAAAAAAAAAAAAAAAAATAGTGTCCAAAAAAATATGGACATATTTGTGACGTCAATTGTACACCTAAAAAATGCACTTTACTTTCCACTCTCGGTTTACATCACGGTAAGTGTTGGTGGTGGAAGGATTGAGTAGCATATTATGCTACTCTGAGAACGCCGGACTAGTTGTTGATAATCTCGACCCCTTCCACGTGCTCCAATAGTTGCAAATATCTCGAATTCATGAGAATAAATTTCGATGGGTCGGCTGCGCTTAAATTCGCTCCTTACTGTTTACCAGTTAGTACACCACCAATTCATTGCAAAAAAAAAAAAAAAAAAAAAAAAAAAAAAAAAAAAAAAAAGGTGAAAGATGGGAATAACTCAATAACAAAACTTTTATCAAGAAGTTGAGGGGAACATTTTTGATATTGTATTGGCATCTGGAATCAGCAACTTAAGTATTGTTTTCGTTAACTGGGACACCCTGTATATTACGATAAACTCCATCAATCCTAAAATAACTTCAGATCTACAGAATCTGGAAATCTGAAATTTTGACTTGTAGTAGAGAAATTGTATTTTAGTGTTGATATATTTTTCACGGCTGGAGGAAGATTTTTTTGGTTAATTATTTTCAATGATAACCTTTGAAATCGTCAGGAAAAAAATATCCCCCAAAAAATTGATATTTTACATTAGGTGGCAAAAGTGACCATCACGGTGGACGGTGCACAGGGTACGGAGGCCGATTTTCCTTTATACATTTTTGGAACTTGCGTACATTGAAACGGAAAATATCAAATAAAATTTGCGGGGAGTGATGTTTTTAGCCAGTAAAATAATAAACCCATGTGTCATATTAGTAGAGTTTTTTTTAAAAAAAAAAAAAAACTAGTACGTATGTAAGCGTAGTAAAAATGAACCAATGGGCGAATTTGTATAAAATGTAATAAAATATGAAAAGATTCAATGGTGTGATTGTTCCTCTTGACGTAACGACTATTAAACTTCCTCTACAACACACATAATTTAAATTTAATAAAACTTTTAACCTTATAAATAATGCGTACTCTACAACTTAATACATAATAGCGGTACTTTTGGCATCTCCACCAATAACGCATTCAACATTATAGCAGTTCTATGAACTCACTACGGTCTGTGGAAAATAGTATGCACCGGTATAACGAGATCTTAAATAAGAAAAACTTGTGTGGTTATTGTATCTGGCGGCACAATGGGGCCGCAAACACTAATCAGCTAATTCCATGCACGTAATGAATGCCCATATTTTTAATGTAGCCTTCGAAGAAAGCAATGTAGAGGGGAGCAAGCCAGCTTCATTAGATGACGGCCCGTGTAAATACAAAAGGTTTGGTGTTACGAAGGTTATCAGAAACTCTACTTCAAACCAAAGATCAAAATGCTAGTTTCTACCCAGTTTCTATGGATAGGTACTGTGAGAGCAAGCGAGGGGTGTCGTGCCGGGAAAGGGTACAGCTAAAGAGAGTAGCCATAGAACGAAATGTTCCGGCATTGTAGAAATAAGGGAAGATTTTTTTCCCAGTTTTAAAGTTATTATTCAGTTTATTTTAGTTTCTCACATGATTACACTTCTGATTACTAATATTGAATCAGTCATATAAGAAATCCCATAACTCCAAAATATTAACGTTTCAGGAGGCGGAGAAAACCTTTTAATTTATTCATTTTTTAAACAACAAAAAACAGAATAACTGAGTGAGATATGGTGATTTTCTGATATGAACGCAATACAATAACGCATAATACTATCTCCTATAAATTCCATACAAATCATCTGAGTCATAAGAGACGGTGCGTTTTTATCTCCTATATTTTTAATTAATTTAAATGGCCTGAGTAAGTTAACCACTCACTTCTAGCCAACTCGTCATTACCTCTTTCCACTGGTATCAATATCTCAACTTCCAAAAATAATGAGTTAGACTTCTGGTTTACATTATGTATGTCCGGACTTTCTAAGATTTGAACGCATACGGCCTTGCCTATTCCTAGGATACACCAAATGTACTAACAGAATTATGATACCTACTATCCAGTCAGTCTGATTACTGTTAACCTTTGCCTTGTTTTGATACTGAGTTTATTGGCCATATCAAGAGAGGAAATCAGAAATTAATTTCATATTTTGCATTCAATAAATACCTATGTTCTTCATTCTGGTACTTGTACATAATGGGGGTACTCGTACACCCCAGGCTGTTTTGGGTTGGACTCTTAAAATGTCTAACTTGTAAAATATGAATCACTATGGAGGTATTTTATTATTGAAAATAATCATGTCTTTATTTTCTATGTTTTTAATCAAAATTTTGAATCACATTTCAAGTGTAAAATTCTTTATTGGTGATTATGAGTGTTATTTCTACGCTCTCTCTATCTAGAGAAGTGCTAATTAGTTCACACCAGATTCTAATTAACTGCATGAATAACCTATACACATTGAAGAGTGATGAGAATTCTCTACAAATAGGATGACCATTTAGGTATTGCATTTTCTCTGAGTCGAGTTATACGTAACGAGTCCAAAACTCTGCAACAATTACCTCGGTCGTTCTTCGGGAGCGACTACAAGGAGTCAACTGATGTTTGTCCATTAAAGTCGCTCATAGTAGCGTGAACTTGTATCCGCACGTCGTCGCTTTCAAACCGCCCTTAGTATATTGGTTTAATAATTGTCTCATATGAAACCCCTATTCATATATTCATACATTCGTGAGCTATATTCCTCTTTGGGGCTGAATNATGTTTGTCCATTAAAGTCGCTCATAGTAGCGTGAACTTGTATCCGCACGTCGTCGCTTTCAAACCGCCCTTAGTATATTGGTTTAATAATTGTCTCATATGAAACCCCTAACTATGATGGAGAGTACCGCCGAGCACCAAGCAAACGCCCAATGTTTTCTACATTCCAAACAAATATTCATATCAGTCAGGGTGCTCACAGACAAGCTCATACTCACTTATCTTACTGCATAGAACACATTGTTGCATAATTGTATGCAAGGAAAAACAAAGAGATTGCGCAATCTAGATAAGAACATATTTGATTTTCCTTGCATACGTGCATATGTGTGCTTTGCTATAAGATAAGTTAGTATGCGTTTGTCCATGCACGTACATACTTTAATTTAGAAAATAAAGAAAAATTCAAAATAAGTTATCATTCCGTGAACAATTTTTTTACATATAAGGTCATCCAAGACGGGGATTTTACCCTCTAATCGCTGGCCAAACCAGCTACCCACATGGACCCACCAAGCCTGGGCGGGAATAGCCAGCACACAACTAAGTAAAACTTTGCTTAACATTACTGAACTCCAGTGACAATAATAAAAATAAAAAAGAAGAAAATATGGTCTGAAATTTTCGATTACGAGTTTTCAATGCCAAAACAGGTTTTGCAATGAAAACCGCTAAAGATCGGCAAAAAGCCGCCAACGCTAAATTCGACTTAAATAAAATTGATATGCTTAGAAACCAAATTTGAATCTCTATAGCTCTTATCGTTATAATTTTATACAGGATTCATGAAAACCGCTAGGCAGCGGCAAAAAGCGACACCTTTAGCCAAAACTGTCTTTCCGCATTCAATGCATAAAATTAATATGGGTGGGCAACAAATTTCAATTTCTAAGTCTTACCGTTTTCCTTATAGGCAGGATTCTCTAAAACTACTAAAAAACGGCCAAGAGTATATTTGATGGCATAAAGCCGACATACATACCAAATTCTATGTATATGATAGACATAGTATGTATGTTAATTATATGTATACTCGTACATAGATCGCGACAAATCGTACCAAGACATTTTGTTCATAACACACGGACCAATGGCTGAAACTCGAGAATTGGGTTCTTTGGAAACGTGTTTTGTCACTGAAAACTCGTCATGGAAAATTTCAGTCCACTACAATACTTCCCTTTTCATAGGATAAGGAAATTAAAAAACATTATTTACTGCCAATCCCTAAATTTACAAAATTTACCATTCACTTGATTTTAGAGATGTCCCCCCCCCCCATATTTTATACAACCCCTACTTGCACTTGACCGATTTCCTTGAATTTCATTCTCCAACATGAATGTGCCATGTGGCTGATAAAGTACTCGTAATCAAAAGATCGTGTACTCGTCCTCATTCGAAAGAAACATTGGTTCACCTTTCTCATTGCTAGTTGAACGCCAAATTGTCCTCAAGCTACAAACATCAGGACAATATCTGATACTTTTTATTTTACTGATAATTAAATCACATATTGTAATTGTAGGTGAAGTTAGTCTTGATCTTTGGGGTCAACACTGAGGAGTCATGGGTCTTTACATTTCTGACCCCGTTCATATTAAGGCCACCATAAACATGCACACGCTTCTGTTATATGACCAATCGAATAACTTTCCCTGCGCAGCGCTATTAGATGTGACCGACCAAAACATTGTAGGAATTATAGGCTTTGAAAACCCATAGCGAATCGTTCTGAACCAGAGGTTCGATTAATATATAACCATAGATATTGATCGATAATGTTGTATGGAATGGGCCAATACAATTAAGAAAATTAAAAGGCCGAAATCAAAAAACTTTCAAAGAAAGTAGTGGGGCGGTATAAAACAAAAATTCTAAGATCTCGAAGGGCACAAAATGGGTCCCAAATATATAAAGTGCTCCAAAACGTGCCAACCTGTAGAATTTAAAACCAATATTCATTTGTAATTTCCGGTGTGATTTGGACCTACAAGGGACCCAAAAATACTCAATTGGATCTTAAGTAATTATTTCCACAAAATATATCAACATGGGTATTTTTGGAAAGGCCTGAATATATACAGTGTGTCCCAAAATGACCGGTCACCCCTCCTTAGCTGTTGAATGACTAAGATTTTTGAATTTTGAAAAGCTCTATAAGTGATAGGAAACGGGCCATGTCCAATCGAATAGTTATGGTGAAATCCAGGTTCGACCCCCGGAAATGACTTTTATGGACAAATAGTGTCGATTTCTCAGGAAATTTAAATGAAATGGTACAAATATTTTTTTTTTTCAAATGACAGTGCAAGTAAAATAAGGAAAAACTATTCTTTTCGTTTTTTCAACAAAATAATCAGGAGCGGATCTAGAGGGGTCTAAAGTTTAATTATGTTACCCCCTGTATAACGGTATTTATTTTAAGCTTTGATGTGAAAGTTCCCTTATTGTATTCCAAAAAAGGTTTCTCATCTACCTAAACAAAATCATCAAAAGTGTATATTTTTATTTCGTCAGTCAGTGTCGTAAGAGGACAAAGTCAAATCTCATTTTTCTCCTGCAAGTTAAAAATTAGCCGTTTGGAAAACGGCATTTTTTGGGTAGAAAATCTAAAGTACGGTGGTTATTTAGGAGAAACAGTAATAACTAAACAAAATGAGAAAACATTTTAGCGGAAAAGAAAACATACAACTTTTCAATGCTTTAACAGTGGTGCCAGAGGAATGAGAAGAAAAAATCAATGCAATTACATGGGAAATACAATTTAGATGTATTTTAGATGTATATACATTACTTTAGATGCAAGTTATTTCCTATGTAATTGCATTAAAATTTTCTCATTCCTCTGGCCCCGCTCTGAAAGAATTGAGAAGGTGAATGTTTTTCTTTTTTTCTAGCCGTTCAAAAGTTAAGAATGGGTGGGGGGTGATCGGTTATTTTGGGATACGCTGTAGATTTATAATCATATTTAAATGTTATTTCTTTCAGGAAATATTTTGTAAATATTTTAATTTTCGTCGGATCGACCTTTCTGTTGGTTCGAATCCATGTGGAGACATAAAATTTATTGATTACATGGGGAAGTGTAGGTATTGTGACTAAGTATTAGCTCCAATTGTGTTTGTCCGTATTTTTTGGTGCCAAAACAGTAAAACATAAAAACGATGAGAATGGCCTCTGAAAATCGAGGTAAACAGAGAAGCATAAAAGTTTTTGGTTCATTTCAAAAGTTATAACTGATTTCTCGGATCACACAAAGGTCTAAAGTAAAATTATTACAGGAAATACACAAGAATACAAACTGAAGTATAAAATATATATTAACCATACAGAAAGACCATAAAATACTTTGATGACTGTATAATATGTGGGTACATACTCGTACATGTGTGTAAAAGTCAGAATATGTCAAAGCAATTCGAACCCCGAGGTCTTTCACTTTTAACAAAAATCAATTTTATACAGATGAGGAGGTAAGTTTCAAAAGCTTGGGAATCATGATAAACAGTAGGGTGGAGTGAAAACAAGAATTTTCCAATTTTGAAAACGGGTAGTGCTCAAACTTGGCGAAATGTAGATACAAAGAAAATGTTCTCAGAGAAAAAAAATTGTTCCACCTCATATTCCGTACCGTCATGCCACCCAATGTTGTCGCCAAAATTCGTTGTTGTTTTTTGTTTTTTTAAAAAACATTAAATCTGGACTATTTATCGAGTCGAGTTTGGGCATTTACAAATAGTTTTATTAGTACTTAAGGATATGCTACAAAAAAAATCAGTTGCCTAGTCAAAGGCTTTGGACCAAAAAAATTTTTTTCGATTTTAGAGATATTTTTGTCAAATGCATTTTTTTGAAATTTTTTGAAAAAAAAATGGGGATTTAACCCGACCATGTTATTTCTTCAGAGATGAAGTACATATTATTCATATAACCTAAACATTTCAGTCAATTCGTTCGATTTCTCCGTATGTGCATTTAAAGCGCATATTGCGGAATAGTGATGTCAAACTTTAAAGAGTTAAATGGGCGTTATACATTCAATACAATAAAACGAAATTTTGGAGTAATTTTCTGACACAGTTTATTTTTTAAGTAGCGATCATATATTTTCCCTTAATTGAAACTGTGATGGTGTGCCTTCTTGGTGCGTAGAACCGGTTATTGTGAGGACGGACGGTTCGTACAGTATAATAGTAAACATTCTGTATGTAGTTCATCAACATTTAATACACATTTTTAATAAGAAAGCAATGGATTTACCTGCTAGTTGAAATCAGATTATAGTACCATTGTCTATTCAAAATTATTATAATTTGCAAAAATACTACCTCAGACACCGGATGTTTAAATCAAACTAAACCAAATTTATATAAAAAAAAGCCTAAAGCCATTATATTTTTTATTATAAGATAATAAACTAAAGATTTGCAAGGGAGTGTTCCACGGATTTTTGCATAAGCACGAATATACAGTATGTCCTAGCCCCCCCCCCCCTTAACATTTAAACAGCTTGGATTTTTTTAAAGCTCTGGAAATAGGGAAGTGCCTATGGCCAATCGAATAACTATGAAAAGATCAAGGTTCAACCCCCCCCCACCTCACATCAAACTTTCTACCCGAAAACTGCCGTTTTCTAAAGGCCCATTTTGAAACTCCAGAGAAAAAGAGTTTTGACTTTGTCATCCTAAGACTGATGAAAATTTACACCTTCGATGATTTAATTTGATGAGAAACCTTTTTTGGAACACAATATGTAACTTTTATATCAAATCTTAGGTACCACGGGGTGTAAAAAATTAAAAATGAAAAATTAAATTTTTGAAAAATGAAAAGGAAAGTGAGTCCTTATTTTGTTTGCGACTATTCCTTTTAGTATGAATGTGCGTTCAGGAAGAGAAAAAATCAAAAGTTCGATTTCCTTGTGAGCAATTGCATAAATATGTGGGTCCTTCGATCTCCACAATAGGTAAACATTGTTCACAATCTAACCATCTCAAATTCATTCAAACTGAGTTCAATCTAGGACAAACATTTTCAGTCAAAGAAAAATTATTGCCTCGTACAATTTACGATTCAACCCACACTGTCAAATTATTCACTTATCAAAACAAAATACGTTTTGGTATTTTATCTACAAATTTGAAATACCTATATCAACAAAATTCATCAGATAATGTAGAATGATCAGTCACCCTTCCCTAAATTTTGAATGGCTTGGAGTTTTTTAATGTTCATAAGATTTAGGCTATAGGGATAGGAAAGGGGAATAGAAAGGGACAATGCCCCCCGGAAATTACTTTTATTGAAAAAAATGTCGATTTTCAAGAATTTAAATGGAATGGTATAAATTTTTTTAGTATATTAAAAATGTCGATTTCTCAAGAATAAAGGAAAGTGAGTCCTCATTTTGTTTGCGACTTTTATAACAAAAAATATTTATATCATTCCGTTTAAATTGCTCACAAGGAAATCAAACTTTTAATTTTTTTTTCTTTTCCTAAACGCACCTTCATACTAAAAGGAATATATGTGCCAAATTTCAAGTCTCTAGGTTTAGCCATCGTGGAGCTACGTTGATTATCAGTCCGTTAGTATAATAACTGGTCTTTGTGTTATAAAGTAAAGACTAGCTGTTTCCCCATGCTTCGCTATACGGTTACGAATTACAATAAAAATTTTGCGACCTTTAACCTTCTCCAATTTAGATTTTTGGTGGAACCGACCTGCGGGATACCCTTGTATTCAATTTCTTATTCTTCCGGATGTGGTACTTTTCAATTATGAATTTTATGTGGAACCCCGGGGTGAGCACGGCTCTTACTTAGAAAATTCAATATTTTACTCAAGGATATTAATCTTTGTATTGTGGAACACCTTTGTATCGAATTTCAGCTTTCTCGCTCATCCCGTATAGTGGTACTTTTTAATTCAAGTTTGGCGTATTCAAAATTATAATGTTGTTTTTAAACCAATAGGTTCCACAACGTTCATTCGGCATAACGTTACAACGGATTGAATTTAATGAATTTCCCATAAAAAAAAATATTCAATTACCGGTTGCACCCGTTTGCTTTGTCAGGCGCTTTAGAGACATGGCGGTATATCTGGATAAAAGTAGCCGATGTTACTCTCCGGTCTATAATCCATCCTTTTTTTTTTAAAAAAAAAAAGTCTCCCTTTGCATTCCGCGCAAAATCTCGTCTTTTTCTCTCGTCCTTTGGAAGCGACTACAAGCGCACGTTACTACGATCGATTGATCCAAATACCTGTAGGTTAATGGAAACTCGTGTACTGTAAGCGTAACACATGTAACGCTTACAGTGGACGAGGTTTCATTAACCAATGTACATTTATTCTGATCAGTGGCTTATATTAACGTGAGCTTGTGGCCGTTTCCAAAAAACGATCGTGGTTATGATGTTATTGGTATGTTCTTATTCTTACCAATTTTTTTTCATACCGAGTGTTTAATTTACTGTATCCATTCCACATTTACTCTTAGGTACTACAACATATAAAGTCATTGCATATAATAATGTAATAAGAAGAAATTGTCCAATTTTAGTTTTTTTAAATTACAAATTTGAATTTAACTTGTACCTATTGAAAGTTCTGCGATATCATATGTTCAGGGCTGTACACAGGCCGTACTAATGGTAAGGTACCAAAGTTAGATGATTGTATTAATAATGATTATAATACAATAAATTCTAGTAGATTAAGACTATTCAAAATTCGTGTCAAGTTGTGATGGTGTTCACATCGTTTTATCATAGCTCTGGCCTGATGATGACAATCTGAGTACTTCTGAACAACTTAAATTATTAATGGTAAATATTTCACATTTATGAGGTCGGAATTCCATGGGTTGGCTGGGTTTGAACTCACGCCCTAATGTTTATTAGTCAGAGCGTTACCACTACACCACCCAGGCCTAATAAACCCATAGAAATAGTAAACGAAAACACAAAATGAGTGAAATTCTTCAAGTTACGAGTAGAAGCCGATTTATATGATCATTTGGTATGTAGGTGTCACTGTGGATCATCTCATGATTATGATCACTTTCATACGGGTAACCACTTAATAGAAATGTCTTATCTCTTGTGCGGAATTGGTAGTGTTAATTTTTCATTCAATGGTGTAAAAAAAAAGTTACAGGAAGATATTGATAAATACTTCGAGCCGCTCCGTGAAGTATGGACAGTGGCTGATTTACAGATTTTCCACCAGTAGGCTATTCAAATTTTGCCGCCCATACCGACCTCTACGATACCTTCCGGCTAGTAATGACGACGAATTTCAATTAATTAAGTTATGAAAGTTGTACAATACCTCTTTGCGCCATTTTCCTTAGGACCGTGACCAAACCTTCTTTATTTACACGGGCTTAGGACCGTGACCTATATAATGAAGCTGGCTCGTTCCCCTCGGAGCAAACCGGCTCCCGAAAACCTATGGACGGCCCTGCAAAAATATCATATGTGCGAGCAAACTTGCAAAACATAAATGTACCTAATATGAAATTTTTGCCGTGTGTACTATTATGCTTATGACTAAGCTCGTAGGATTAGCTATATTTAAATTTGATGAAATTTCGTTTTTTTATTAGATACTTACCAGTGACGTATTCTTGTTTATAGAAAATACCGAAGATTTTTAGGGCAAATGAGATTTGTAAATATCACTATTCTTTTGAGGAAATAATTTCCATACAAATAAAGTAGAAAAAGACATAATTTTTTACCCCAATCATTATATGAGCACCGTACCTGCGCACCGCGCACCATATATGATGATGTCCAGAGGAGTATAGTTATATAGTCTTCCAGTTCAATATCTAAATTAAAACTTTCATATTGTAACATTAGCCTTTTTAATTTTGTAACTTCTCGCTATTTCTTAATTTTTGACTTTCATATATACCTTTGATGAAAAAAAAAAAAAAAACGTTTTCTCCTGTTTAAACTCCGGCATCAACTGCGAACTGCCGTCCGCTGCTGCCAATAGCTGCCTCACAATCAAATCAACAGCAGCACCATGCATTATCATAAAGATCAGTCTATCCGCTACTGTTAAGTAAAGAAAGTTTTCTCATAACTACGTCTATCATCATTGGACACGACAGACAGAGCACTTAACATTACCATAGCACAGATGTGTCAGTAATCGAAATCAGATATTAGAACAGGACCTTATATTTGTCTGTAGGTCAGTTATGCGAGTACCTCTCACCTCATATTCATATTGTGTGAGCACTTTATTCACTCGGAGGGGAAGCTAAATAAAAGTTTACTATGCTTCGTTATTTTCCAACAAGCTGTGGAAGTCAGAAAAGTTTTGCAATATAAAATGGTGGGAGGGCAGAAATGAAGGAGGGAGCTGAAATTCGATACAAAGCTGTTCTGCAATATAAAAATAATATCCTTGAGTAAAATATGAACATCCTTGAACGGCATTGAATAGTACTGGTCACTTTAGACATGATTTGAGAGACCCTTACAAATTTTTTTCTCCCGATTTCAACCTTCTTTTTATACTTAATTCACAACTTTTAAAAATCTTGGAAACCTCTCCTTTACGCTATTTATTTTCAAATTTTCTTAACAACTCTAACTCTTTAGGAGAGGTCTCAACTTTTAAGATTTTTAAAAGTTGAGAAATGCATTTCAGTGCTTTTTGTAACTAACAACATGGCGCGGTTAGGCGCGGTAAAAAACTTTTTACCAGAAAGTGGTTTTTTGGGGGATATGAGATATTTTAAGTATAGGAGATCAAGTGAATCTTTGAAACGCTGCGCTGTGGCGAACATTCAAAAATTGTGAAACGCTCACGAGGTTAAAATATAAAAGACATACATGTATTTCAAGATCCTTTCGCCCTCGGTGGGATTATGTCACTCATAAAGTGACTATTACATGACACATTATCCAAGTCATTAGTTGGTTGTGTCGTGATTACTAAGTAGTCAATGTCTAGTATTAAATGACATAGTAAATGATGAAGGTACAGAATCATGTTTTGGCAACCTCGTTCAATTTGATAGACACATGTTATATGAATGACTATCTAATATGACATTAACATTCTGCTAACGACATACTTTGGAGTAATATTATGTATGACATTGGTCTGCTCTCTGACAAAATAGACATAATATGATTGACTAAACTAAATGAGCTAGATCCGATACTAGGGGTGGCGTTGTAATTTCCCCTGGGCCCAGACTTCTCGAGAGGCCTGATTTTGTGATTCCATACATAATTAAATTAGAGATTTGTAAATATCACCATTAAATCTTTCAATACTCAAAGTTAAAATTAAATAAAACTAAAAAAGACTACTTGAAGAACTCAATATGAAAAAAATGTACAACATGTGGTATGAGAATCTGGTTTTCCTATGGAAAAGGTTGTTCCTCATCTATCCGTTTCAGGGTTACTATAAACTCCTTTTTAAGATAGACCCTAACTTGAGAGAGAAACTACAATAGAAATAAGAACAACAAGATGTTTATGTTGAAATTTACCAAGGATTAGATATTACAAAATTGGTCTTTATATATTGGAATTCAGGACTTAATTTTTAAAATACTTTAAGTTGTTGTACCGTCGAATACCAGAATTAGAATTCTTTAATAGACGCTCGATCTAAAGTTCCTCCTACAGATCGACCGTTAGGATTATTCCCAGTTCTGTTTTGGCTGATCAGGCTGATGGTATTGATTCCAGCCAATAGCAATTACCCATTAACTCTAAACAATCGATATTGTTTAACTTAAATATTTTAACGTTTCGCTTAATGAATTGTCAGATGAGTTCTTTGTCCTACTTAATATTGTTTAATATTTGATATAATTATGATGCAACTAATACCACACAGTATATTCCATATTTCATGCATTGAATTCTTTTTAGTTGAAGTCTGCTCCATTATTGGTCACTTTTTGACGGTTATAGCTTGCTTTTTGGCGGTTCCGCCTAAAAGGAGAACCGTAAGAGCTAGAACTTGAAATTTGGTGCCTATTGATATCAATTTCATGCATTAAATTCCGAAGTCAACTAAATTGAAGTGTAAACTATTTTTGCCCGCTTTTTAGTGGTTTTGTCTTAAACAAGAACGGTAAAAGCAAGAGCTTGAAAATTGGTGCCTATATGTAACAATTTTATACACGGAATCCTCTAATTAAATCTTTTTGAAATTAAATCTACCTATGGCGGTATTTGGCCGCTTTTTAGCGGTTTTCACGAATCCTGATAAATATAGAAACGGTAAAAGCTAGAAATTAAAATTTAGTGCTTATTCATATCAATTTTCTGCATAGAATGTGCATCGAATACTGGAACCCGAGATTTGGGCCCTGAGGACCTCAAAAAGTGTGTTGGCATTAAAAAACTCAACATCGAAAATTTCAGCTCATTACAATTTTCTTTTTTCATAGATAAGGAAAGTCGTGAGATGTTCACACTAGATTATTTTATACGTCAATAATGTTGATTTTTCAGAGAATATATGCTTATGGAAGGGTCCGTAATTTCTCCCACCACGGAATCGGTTTTGTGTTTCACTGGAACCCTCGACAGGTGAAATATTCACAAAATTTTCATATATATTTACATTTTTATCTGATTTCAGGGGAGCTCAGGATGGTGTGGGTCATCCTGGCCGGAGCTCTTCTACTTTGGTTACCACCATCTACCCCATCAATGAAAAATAGTAAGTAGGAAAATACATTGTTCATGTAATGTCAGATACTTATCCAAATCTGATTAGAGAAACATTTTTTTTTGAATTTATGAGATTTTCCGATAGTTTTAAGAATTTTCGCTTTCTACAGCTGTATAAACGTCCCCGAAGAGGGAATCCTGGGTAGTGTTATTTTCAAGACTAAATTTATTGGATAACACAAAGTATATAACTTGTGTTTCTGACATTTTTTGAGTGTCGGATCTAGCTCGTTTAATTAAAACAATATAAGACATATTTCTTGCCCATTCGGAAGTGGTCCCTAAATAGGGGAGAACCCGGAAAATTTCAATTTTCATATTTCTTATGGAGTCTTACACAGGAATGTGAAATTTCCAATACAATTATATAGTAAATAGTATTTCAAACCTACAACATTTGCATAGATGTGAAAGAAATAAGACGGTTAATGTTTGTTATTTTTTGCTAAAATGTTTCCATAATTAAATTAATGTCTACTGTTTGTACTAAATTTTAACCTTACTTCAGATTTTCTACCCGAAAACGACAGTTTTCTAAACGGCCCGATTTTAAACTCCTGAAGATAAATAAGATTTGAGTTTATCTACGACACTGATAAAAATTGAAATAAGTTCATTTGATAATTTCCGTAGAAGAGTATTCTTTTTTGGAGCCCAATAATTGAACTTTTATATCGAAGCTCTAAACCGGGGTCGTTATACAGGGTGTAACAAAATATAAATTCAGCCATCTCTATCTCGGCCCCTGATTATTTTTTTCAAAAAATATAAAGGAAAGTTAGTCCATATATTCCAACTTTTATATTAAAAAATAAAACTGGTACCATTCCATTTAAAATTCTTGAGAAACCTATACTTTTTTTAAAAAGAAGGCCATTATCACTTTATCAATCAGAAATCCAAAATACCAAGCTATTCAAAAGTTACAGGGCCTCCTCTAGGACTTCTGGGACATAAAGTGCACCATTTGGGGGGGGTCCATTCTTGGACATTTTTCATTATCTCTTTAAGTTTCCCCTGTAAAAAAATTGACAAAAAAAAATCTAAAAAACTTCCAGCTAGGCGGTAACTCGCTTCTAGTTCAACTTTTGATTTTTCCCTTCCTTATTAGTAATAAACTTAATTTATGAGCTAACAATAAATAGGAACGGAAAACTCCCCCTAAATTGGTGCAAATAGTGGATTTGATTATACATATAATGTTGCATATTTTGGTCATTTGATGATGCATATTGCATGCATATTTTGGCCTTTCTATGACGCATATAATCCGATGTCTACTTATTACGTACCTCCATACAATAAGCAGGGATCTGTGTGCCAAATTTCAGTTATCTACATATAGCCATCCTGACTACGTTGATTATGAGTCAGTAAGTACATCAATAAGTCAGTCAGTATAGAAAGATAACACTTTTACTTTCTATGCATATGTTCGCACAAGCAAAAAATATCTCAGGGATGGATTCATGGCTGTAGTATCCTTCAAAAATTGTTCTATCAATATGAGTAGGAGTACGGAAATGAAGCCATTCAGAATAAAGAGGTTCAAAATAGGAAAAATTATTGCTTTTCCATTTTTGTAAGTCAAGTAATTCGTGGAACTTCAGGAAATTTGGTGTTCAGTTTTTAAAGGTATTAAAATTTTGGTGAGGGGGAGGTGACCTTTTTATGGAGAAAACTGGTATTTTTTGCCTGTTCCTAAGACAGAAAAGGCATGATCTTAATAACTTTTTCCAAACCACCTGGAACCCCATAACTCATTACTTTTCGAAATTGAGATATTGATACCAGGAAAGAGGAGATGAAAATACATCGTATCTTATAGAAACAACATGACTCAGATGATTTATATGGAATTTAAGGAGATAGTTAGATTCGTTCATTTCAGAGTCAGTGAGTTATGGTTTTTCTGAAAAGAACGTATATTTAAATTCTATACAAATCATCTGAGTCATGGTGTTTCTATAAACGTTATACAACTGCGTTCATTTCAGAAACACCATAAAGGTTTTCTTCGCCTCCTAAAAATTTGTCATTTTTGAGTTATGGGATTTCTGAAATGACTGATTCAACTAAGCTGTGTCACATGCTGTAAGAATGAATTATTTAAAACGTATCTATGAAAGGTCTAAAGCACACCTTTCTCCATCTGTTACAGGTCTTAAAATCAACCCAAAACCCTGCTCAGTGAATAACATTCAAGGCAGATGTATGTTTGTCTGGGAATGTATCAACACTGAAGGCCATCATTTAGGGATGTGTGTTGATACATTCATGTTTGGAAGTTGCTGTTCTCACAATATGACCAAAAATGAAATCTTTCATGAAAAGACATCTTCTGATCCAAACATTTTATATACAAAGCCATCCACTGTTATCCATCATAGACAGACTATCAAGTCAAAACCATCAACTGTTACCTCATACTCATCTACAACGCGTCCAATACTTTCTTATTACAGCCAGAAAGAATATTCAGAGAATGCAAAAAATGCTACGCAAAGACCAGTAAAACCTTTGAAAGAATATCTGGGGAGACCTGTAAATAATTATAACAATAATGAGAAAATTGATGACTTTAGTACTGAGAGTGTCAATAATATCAATAGGTGAGTGCTGGTTTGTTATCTTAATGTAGAAAATTATTGGCAATAGATGGACCTTATACTGCGCGAATAGGACGGTCGTCTGGGGTTTGGGTGCTATTATTATGTGGTCAATATATCAGGTTCATGAGGATGAAATTCAATGGGCTGGCTGTGTTTGAACCTTCGGCATACCAATAGGAGCGTCTTACCACTACACCACCAATCCATAATATATTAGACAGCATATCTAAATAAGTTGTTGTCTGCTGCTGTTACATTTCTTAACAGTTCTCTAGTTCTTCTCAGAACGGGATACTATGTCAAGTAGCAAATTAACAAACTAAAAAATAAACTGACTTAAGTTTTCACTTGACTAAAAAAAAATTATTTGCAAATTTTACAGAAGGATACACATTTGTACACATGTACTCATAAAGAAGAAAAGAATTTAGGTTACATAATAAAATTTACAATTGAGTTAACATGTTTCGTCTCCTCCTGGAGACATCCTCAGTTGTTCTGTTATCGTTTTGCTCCTCATACTGCTTCTATTCATCTCATTTGATAGAAAAAGTGATCGATTGTTATTGCATCGTTTTGCTCCTCATACTGCTTCTATTCATCTCATTTTATAGAAAAAGTGATCGATTGTCATTGTATCGCTTTTCTCCTCATACTGCTTCTATTCATCTCATTTTTTAGGAGACACCATTTTTTTGCTTAAAGTCTCTTTAACAACTGGAAACATACAAACAAGCTACCCACATTAACCACACCCGGCCCGAGTTGGGGCGGAAAAATAGCCAGTATCACGAGGATGAAACCTACGTGGACACCCGGTAAAACCTCGCTGGAAGTTGTTTACCTTCAGTGATCTAACGAGAACTGGTGTATTTAACGTGTCATAGACGCTGGGAAAAGGACACCATTAAAGTGTACTGTTGACAGATTGATTAAAGTAGGTATCTACTGTTGAAAGTTTAGTTTCTTTTCACTCTATTTTACTGTTAAAAATAATACCGTTGACAGAAACTGACAAATAAATTGCTATCTCTTGTACACCATTCTGATCATCCTTTAATAAATAATAATTAAATCGGCATTAAGCTTATATTTTAATATACAATTAAATTAACATATTAATGTTCTTGTTTATACATATCAGCATTATAAATGCACTACCTATAAAACAGGGTGCGCCAGAAAAACCTTATGAAAAATGATGCTACACATGCAATTTTTGAGATAGAACAACAATTCTTGTTTTATTTGAAAGAAAAGAAATGGAGAATACTTTTGATGTATAATTTACGAGTATTATTGTACTGTACATATGAATCATTTGTGGAAGACATTTGCAGATTGGCGAGGGCTTTGTTGTCCCAAACTCGACATCCACAAAAAATACGAGTACCTAGCCAAAAGGCTAATCAAGATTGCTCAGATCTTTGGTCTTGACTAGGAAAACAGGCTACCTTCCAAGCACAAAAAACCCACTTGAGGCTTAGGTGCAAAGGCTCATCTAGCCCTGAAGAGGAATCTAGCTCACGAATATACGCACAGCTTTGTTTTCATGTATTCAGCCTAAAGGCTTCTTATCAATACAAAACCAGTCTTTCTGAAATTCTGGGCTCATTACAAAATGATATTGCGTGTAGGAACCCTTCACGTGATCTAATGAGGTACGAAACTTTCTCTGAGTATTGGCTACTGAATCACGTCTTTTGAAAAATGTTTCTACAAAAAATTCACGATGCTCAGGGGTCCACGACTTCATTGTAACTAATTCCCCTTCTGTTGGAAAGAAAAACCAACAACCTACGACTAGTTATGTCTTGGTAATGCACATTTTAAACTCGTTGGGTTATTCTGGCGCACCCTGTATGTAACTTCTGCCAATAGAGTTATAAGCCAAGATTCCAGTGAGCTGTGTGGGCTGGAGAACTAATTAGTCTAATACTTCCCCAATGTTAGCCATTTTCTTGTACCATTGTTATTATTTAAAATTGAAGACCAATTTAGTGTCGAACCGGCGGAATAAGAGGGAAATCCTAAAGAATTTATTTAGTCAAGGTTGGACATGATTTGGAACGTCAGCCATTTTTCATGAGTTCCAATAGTCCTAAAGCCGGGTGCCGATTGGTAAACATTTTTTTTCTATAAATAAGGACACCTAGCATCATCAACCGTCACAAAACCTTTTGTTGGAATTTGTTCCACCTTTTGCCACTTTTCTCGTATATTGACTCACCTATTCCGTCAGTATACCATGTATGCTCTGCGTTAGATGATGGCTACTTTTTGTGCGCAAGTGCCTTACAGCCATTTCATTTCTATGTGGGATAAACCCTTAGTTACATTGTGTATTTCCAGGTACCAAAGTACAGAATCTAATAAATACCAAATTTTTTCTTCGTCAAATTCAAATTTGTACAGTTGGACCAAGTCTCCTCCACTTGGATCTAGTTCTAGTCAAGAAGGTCTCCATACTTCTGCATCTGCCTCCAGTAGTTTTACGCTGAGGCCGTCCATTTATTATACCAATAAACCTGCCCCCTCATCATCTAGTCATTTTATTGATAGGTAAGTCACAAGAGTGTTCTCTTCAGTATAAACCTCATAGCTTTGTTTTTTTAGAAGCAAGGAAACAAATACACTGGTTCTTATGGAGTGTGATAATTACTGGATCTGCGTACTCCCATAAGAACATGTGTATTTTTGTTTTTTTCCTTACTCATAAAGAAATGTGCGATATGCTATAAGATGAGTAAATAAGAGGCTGTCCGAGTGCAGTCTTAGAAGTTCTTACATACTTTATATTTTACGTGTCCGAGGATCACAAATACTGTCAAATTTGTTCAAATTTTGTACTTCGAGTACGAGGCCACAGCAACGGCTTTACAGTTGACTACTGCAATGTCTAACATAGAACATAGAGTATGTCTCAGAATGATTGGTCAACCCCAGCCCCTTAACTTTTGAACGACTTGGAATTTTTGAATTTTGAAAATCTCTAGGGATAGGAAAAGGGCCATGGTCAAAGATCAAGACTCAACCCCCGGAAGTGACTTTTGTGGAACAAAAGGGTCAATTGCTCATGAAATATAAATGCTACTAATATTTTTTGTTAAAAAAAATAGGGACTTACTTTCTTCATCATTTTTCTAAAAAAATAATCTGGGGCGTAGACTTCAGGCATCTAAAGTTTGATTTTGTTACATCCGGTGTAACGGTTATATTTTATACATTGATGTAAAATTTCCCATTTCGTGTTCAAAACCATCAAAATTGTACAATTTTACTTTCATCAGTGTCGTAAGAGGACAAAGTCAAATCTCATTTTCTTTAGAAAATTAAAAATAGGCCGTTCAGAAAACGGCAATTTTCGGATAGAATGTCCGGATTAAGGCGATGGTTATTTACAGTGATAACTAACGAAAATAAGGAAACCCTTTAAAAAAAATACCCTCTCAATTATTTCACAGTGGAGCCAGACGAATGAGAAAAATTCAACTAGAAGAAAGTTAGTCCTTGTTTTGCAATTTTATTTGAAAAAAAAATATTAGTACCATTTCATTCAAATTTCATGGGAAATCGACACTTTTTGTCAACGTTAAGGGGAGGGCGGTCATTCTGGTACATGCTGTATAGACGCTGGCTAAATTTTGATATTAAAACATATTTTTGAAGAGGACTTAATAGGTAATCACTCTGTATAAAAACTAGAAACGGTATAGGTCAGTACCTACCTATTATTTTTGTTGTTGTCTGCAATTACAACTCCTTATTTGTGTTCTTACAACTCACAAAATAAATTTGTTTAACATTCAAATGTCAAAAACAATTAAAAATAATATTAAACAACACCAAATTTTTTTTTTTTTAAATTATAATAAAAAAATATTTTAAGTTGTTCTCAAACTTTCTCAAGCTTTCAAGTTTTATATTTTGGAATGATAATTGCAAGGCGGACATGTTTGAAGTTGTTGCAAATATTATATTTGTAATAAATAATAAAATTTATTACAATAAAAAACAATTTACAAATAAAAATGCCTGCAGCTTTTATTTTGATCATGTTCAATTAACAATAACTACCAATTAGTCCGTACGAGACTGAGTGCACCCGAAACAGCCAACAACACGTACAGCGTCGACGTTGTTTAACTTCAATTATCTGACGAGAACTTCAATAAATCTGCTTCAAACCAATGATCAATGGTCATCAGCAAAAAGCGAGTTTCTACGCAGTTTCTATGGATGATACTGTGAAAAGTGAGCGAGCGTTACCGTGCAGGAAAGGGTTAGCTAAAGGGATTGGGCACAGAACAAAAGTTTGTGGCATGATAGAATTAAGAAAAACAACGCCAAGCCCAAATAGAATTGAGAAAAGGTGAAATTAAAGAAGAAGATGATCTGACGAGACATCCGAAACTGATGGAAGTGACTTATCGCTAGTTTTAAACTAATAAAACATTGCCTTTGTCATTTTAATTTAGGTATTCGTAAAGCATAAATTTTATGACGCCAAATCTACTGAGTTTTTATTAATTCACATTTCGACCTTTCTCCATCATTAATGATGGAAAAATTGCCCTTGTCATCCCTGCCAATCGCCTTGCCATCTCTTCCGTCAACGTCCACGTCCCTACTCCATACTGCCTGCCTTTCCAATTATATATACCTACAGTATATAAAATTTTATTTTATATTCCAGTTGGAGCAGTGATAGCACCAATAACAACCAAATAAATGAAGTAGAAAATCACATGGAAACAACTTGGTCTCAAAAACCAAGTTGGTATAATACCAGTCCGTTACCATTCATTACAAGACCCAGGCCATCATCAAATCTGAAACCAAAACCATACAAGAAGCCTTGGTACACCACACCAAGCACCACCACTTCAACCACTACCACTACATCAACTACTACCCCACCTCCCAGCAGCACATCTCAGATGGAAAGCACTGCATTGGTTACCTCTGTGTCTGCTTCGTTACCATTACATCTGACGTCATCTTTTAGTAACCCAACTACCAACAGGCCGAATGGGGCCAAAAATAGTTCAGTTTCTGCGTCAAACAAAAAAGATATTTGTAAGTTAGTCAGTGAATTTATAATGCGATACTTTAGAATTTTCTCCATCCTAAACACCACTGCGTTACAACTCGGTGGTGTTTAAGATGGAGAAATCCTAATTTCTCCATCTTAAACACCACCGAGTTACATCATCATATGAGCCCCGAATGTAACCCTCTGGAGCAAGGGTCTCTCCTAATTTCTCCATCCTAAACACCACTGAGTTACATCATAACACGAGCCCCGAATGTAACCTTCTGGAGCTAGGGTCTCTCCTAATTTCTCCATCCTAAACACCACTGAGTTACATCATCACATGAGCCCCGAATGTAACCTTCTGGAGCATGGGTCTCTCCTAATTTCTCCATCCTAAACACCACTGAGTTACATCATCACACGAGCCCCAAATGTAACCTTCTGGAGCAAGGGTCTCTCCTAATTTCTCCATCCTAAACACCACTGAGTTACATCATCACATGAGCCCCGAATGTAACCTTCTGGAGCATGGGTCTCTCCTAATTTCTCCATCCTAAACACCACTGAGTTACATCATAACACGAGCCCCGAATGTAACCTTCTGGAGCTAGGGTCTCTCCTAATTTCTCCATCCTAAACACCACTGAGTTACATCATCACATCAGCCCCGAATGTAACCTTCTGGAGCAAAGGTCTCTCCTAATTTCTCCATCCTAAACACCACTGAGTTACATCATCACACGAGCCCCAAATATAACCTTCTGGAGCAAGGGTCTCTCCTAATTTCTCCATCCTAAACACCACCGAGTTACATCATCACACGAGCCCCGACTGTAACCTTCTGGAGCAAGGGTCTCTCCTAATTTCTCCATCCTAAACACCACTGAGTTACATCATCACACGAGCCCCGACTGTAAACTTCTGGAGCAAGGGTCTCTCCTAATTTCTCCATCCTAAACACCACCGAGTTACATCATCACACGAGCCCCGACTGTAACCTTCTGGAGCAAGGGTCTCTCCTAATTTCTCCATCCTAAACACCACTGAGTTACATCATCACACGAGCCCCAAATGTAACCTTCTGGAGCAAGGGTATCTCCTAATTTCTCCATCCTAAACACCACCGAGTTACATCATCACATGAGCCCCGAATGTAACCTTCTGGAGCAAGGGTCTCTCCTAATTTCTCCATCCTAAACACCACCGAGTTACATCATCACACGAGCCCCGAGTAACCTTCTGGAGCAAGGGTCTCTCCTAATTTCTCCATCCTAAACACCACCGAGTTACATCATCACACGAGCCCCGACTGTAACCTTCTGGAGCAAGGGTCTCTCCTAATTTCTCCATCCTAAACACCACCGAGTTACATCATCACANGAACCTTTGAAATATTGACGACGAAGAAGATCCCATTAGCTAATATTATAGTGTTATTATTGGTTTGTCTATGAACTGAATCTTTTCTATGAACCTTTGAAATATTGACGACGAAGAAGATCCCATTAGCTAATATTATAGTGTTATTATTGGTTTGTCTATGAACTGAATCTTTTCTATGAACCTTTGAAATATTGACGACGAAGAAGATCCCATTAGCTAATATTATAGTGTTATTATTGGTTTGTCTATGAACTGAATCTTTTCTATGAACCTTTGAAATATTGACGACGAAGAAGATCCCATTAGCTAATATTATAGTGTTATTATTGGTTTGTCTATGAACTGAATCTTTTCTATGAACCTTTGAAATATTGACGACGAAGAAGATCCCATTAGCTAATATTATAGTGTTATTATTGGTTTGTCTATGAACTGAATCTTTTCTATGAACCTTTGAAATATTGACGACGAAGAAGATCCCATTAGCTAATATTATAGTGTTATTATTGGTTTGTCTATGAACTGAATCTTTTCTATGAACCTTTGAAATATTGACGACGAAGAAGATCCCATTAGCTAATATTATAGTGTTATTATTGGTTTGTCTATGAACTGAATCTTTTCTATGAACCTTTGAAATATTGACGACGAAGAAGATCCCATTAGCTAATATTATAGTGTTATTATTGGTTTGTCTATGAACTGAATCTTTTCTATGAACCTTTGAAATATTGACGACGAAGAAGATCCCATTAGCTAATATTATAGTGTTATTATTGGTTTGTCTATGAACTGAATCTTTTCTATGAACCTTTGAAATATTGACGACGAAGAAGATCCCATTAGCTAATATTATAGTGTTATTATTGGTTTGTCTATGAACTGAATCTTTTCTATGAACCTTTGAAATATTGACGACGAAGAAGATCCCATTAGCTAATATTATAGTGTTATTATTGGTTTGTCTATGAACTGAATCTTTTCTATGAACCTTTGAAATATTGACGACGAAGAAGATCCCATTAGCTAATATTATAGTGTTATTATTGGTTTGTCTATGAACTGAATCTTTTCTATGAACCTTTGAAATATTGACGACGAAGAAGATCCCATTAGCTAATATTATAGTGTTATTATTGGTTTGTCTATGAACTGAATCTTTTCTATGAACCTTTGAAATATTGACGACGAAGAAGATCCCATTAGCTAATATTATAGTGTTATTATTGGTTTGTCTATGAACTGAATCTTTTCTATGAACCTTTGAAATATTGACGACGAAGAAGATCCCATTAGCTAATATTATAGTGTTATTATTGGTTTGTCTATGAACTGAATCTTTTCTATGAACCTTTGAAATATTGACGACGAAGAAGATCCCATTAGCTAATATTATAGTGTTATTATTGGTTTGTCTATGAACTGAATCTTTTCTATGAACCTTTGAAATATTGACGACGAAGAAGATCCCATTAGCTAATATTATAGTGTTATTATTGGTTTGTCTATGAACTGAATCTTTTCTATGAACCTTTGAAATATTGACGACGAAGAAGATCCCATTAGCTAATATTATAGTGTTATTATTGGTTTGTCTATGAACTGAATCTTTTCTATGAACCTTTGAAATATTGACGACGAAGAAGATCCCATTAGCTAATATTATAGTGTTATTATTGGTTTGTCTATGAACTGAATCTTTTCTATGAACCTTTGAAATATTGACGACGAAGAAGATCCCATTAGCTAATATTATAGTGTTATTATTGGTTTGTCTATGAACTGAATCTTTTCTATGAACCTTTGAAATATTGACGACGAAGAAGATCCCATTAGCTAATATTATAGTGTTATTATTGGTTTGTCTATGAACTGAATCTTTTCTATGAACCTTTGAAATATTGACGACGAAGAAGATCCCATTAGCTAATATTATAGTGTTATTATTGGTTTGTCTATGAACTGAATCTTTTATATGAACCTTTGAAATATTGACCACGAAGAAGATCCCATTAGCTAATTTTATAGTGTTATTGTTGGTTTGTCCTTCTCTCACAGTTCAACTGATTGACGTGCATAGAGATAATACGTATGTAATATTTTTTATCCCAAACAGAACGGTACGGCACGTGCCAAGCGAAGTGTATATTATATTTATGTATAGTTAAAAAACGCCTTTACTAGTAATTATTTAATGTGCTAAAGCCTAACATATTGAAAGAAAGATGCACAATTATTGAATAGGTGTTTGGAATAACACACCTGTATTTTTCGTACGCGGTACTTGGAAAGTAATACCTAGTTTATAGTTGTTTTTCTTCACATAGGTTTTTCGACTGCTACTGAGTAACTAACAACAACAAAACCATATGTTGGGAAAAACAAGCCAAGGAACTCACCAATCATTTTCAATGATTGGTGTGTTTCTAGGGTGCCACACTAAAAATTTAGTATGGAACCTTATATATGTGACTGGCAGTGACCAAAAGTTATGGGGCGCAATTAGACTCCGAATGGGACCTACATACCAAATTTCATCAAAATCGATCAACACTGAATGGCAAAAGTGACCATCACTGCGGACGGGTGGGGGTAATTTTTTTAGCCATTAATAAACCCATGTATCACATTGGCAGATTTTTTTTAAGTCGGTATAATACTATGTCTTGGTGCAGTTTACCTTTTATACTAATACTTTAATAACCTTTGCTTTAGCTGATAAACAAAAGATTTCACTAATGAGACAAAAATAAACACTGGAAATAAATAAAAAGTAAAATGTATGATTTCAACAAGTTAATAAAAAATATTATTGAGAATGTTTGTAATCATTTTGAAATATAAGAATTTCTAATTAATTTTGTATCGACTACACGAGTCACGAGCGCTTTCTTCTGTTACGACATCTTCTATTTAAACAAGTTAATTGAAAAGTACGACAAACTCTAGACTGACACATGTACATTTATTTATTTTTGTCCAAAGAAATTAACGTTTATGACCGACTTAGAAATAAATATTTTGTGTTCTGACTTGACTAGAGAGCCAAGAAATACACATAGGTTTCAGTTTCCATATTTAAAAAGAAATCACATAGGTTGTTATTCCAGATAGGGTGACAGATATCCGTTTTTTAAATGAAATATCCGTTTTTTTAGCTTTACCTCCGTTATTTCGTTTTTTTTTTTTTTTTTTTTTTTTTTTTTTTTTTTGTATGCAATCTCCGTTATTTTTGCAGTTACGCGAATCGGCGTATGAATATGCTAATTTTTAGACCTTTTCTAAGGCGGTTTGATAAAATGAACTGACTTCATTCACATTCCAAAAAAGTACTTTCATCGATAAATAATCATCTTTATGATTCACCTTATTGCTGTATACTGTATAGTTGTATAGTATACGATTTGTCTAAATTCAGTTGTATATTACCTAAATTCACTGTTCATTGTCAGTGCGGCATCGGTATGAAGAGTGCACTGCACAGTGATGTTGAGGGAGGAGGAAGTCGAAATAACCGTTATTTCTACTAAAATATCCGTTATTTCTACCAAAACATCCGTTATTTCTGCTCAGGCGATCTGGTCACCCTAATTCCAGAAACCTATTCAATTAAATTTGGAGGGAAAAAGTTGCGTGTACTCGTTTGGTCTTTATTACGATTATGTTGGTCCATAAATATTGTGGGAGGGCCCCGAGTGTTGTTGCTCTGTATTTTGTTGTAAATAATATTGAAATAGGTACATGGGTATTCAAATGATTATTATTATTATTATTTAAGATTTTTACAGTTGATTGGAAAATCGTTAAGCGATTTTAATTTCAAATTAATACCACATTCATATTACTTTAGGGTACTTATTTTTATAGCGAAAACGAGAAAAAAATATGAGTAAATATTTCCTAAAAATCAATGTTCTTAACAACTTACATAACTATTTGACCTGATCTTAATTAACATCGACTGCCTTTTAGAGAATTGTTCTTGTCAACTGAATATTGAGTGGATCTTTGCCACAGAACCACTTTAGGGAAGTTGTTTTATAGGCGTTCAAAGTTTCATCATAGCTTCTAGAATTCCAAAAATAGCTTCTAGAATTCCAGAAAGATATCTTGAGAGATATCTTCTCCATATAAAAGTTTGCCAATTTTTAGGGGAGCTAAGTTTTACGGGAGCCAACTTTTACCTATGTAGTATTATTTCATCATCGTGGCATGGCCGATCAAAATGTTTCCTAACCTCTCTGGTTTGGGGGACCTTCATCTGGGCGCTTATATTAATCATTACAAACGAAATGAAAGTCCTCTGTAATACTATAATAGTGGCCCCCGTAAAACTTGGCTCCCCCAAATATTGGCTCCGGTAAAACTTGTCCTCATTCGGGACTTGTGCCGAATCCTCATAAAATAGTAGATATTTTTACTGGGATTTTGTGGATAATCTTTTTTTCTCTCTCTCTTTTCAGTTTATTAACGTCCCAAATTAAGATTCGTGTTGGTGAATATGACTTTTCTAAACTAGAGGAACCTTATCCATACGCAGAGAGAGGCGTATCCAAGAAGACAGTCCATCCGAAGTATAATTTCTTCACATATGAATACGACTTAGCCATGGTGCGACTTGATTCGCCCCTTGAGTTTGCACCAAACATTGTTCCTATTTGTTTACCAGGGTCCGATGATCTTCTCATTGGAGAAAATGCAACTGTCACCGGTTGGGGCAGACTTAGTGAAGGCGGATCGTTACCTCCAGTTTTACAAAAGGTTTGTCAGAAGAGATTTCTCAATTATAGGTGTCTAATACAGGATGCGCCAGATTAACCTGAAATGCAACTGTCACCGGTTAGGGTAGACTTAGTGGAGACGGATCGTTGCCTCCAGTGTTACAAAAGGTTTGTCAGAAGAGATTTCTCAAATATAGGTGTCTAATACAGGGTGCGCCAGAATAACCTGAAATGCAACTGTCACCGGTTGGGGTAGATTTAGTGGAGACGGATCGTTGCCTCCAGTGTTACAAAAGGTTTGTCAGAAGATATTTCTAAAATATAGGTGTCTAATACAGAGTGCGCCAGAATAACCTGAAATGCAACTGTCACCGGTTGGGGTAGACTTAGTGAAGACGGATCGTTGCCTCCAGTGTTACAAAAGGTTTGTCAGAAGAGATTTCTAAAATATAGGTGTCTAATGCAGGGTGCGCCAGAATAACCTGAAATGCAACTATCATTGGTTGGGGTAGACTTAGTGGAGACGGATCGTTGCCTCCAGTGTTACAAAAGGCTTTTCAGAAGAGATTTCTAAAATATAGTTGTCAAATACAGAGTGCGCCAGAATAACCCGAAATGCAACTGTCACCGGTTGGGGTAGACTTAATGAAGGCGGATCGTTGCCTCCAGTGTTACAAAAGGTTTGTCGGAAGAGATTTCTCAAATATAGGTGTCTAATACAGGGTGCGTCAGAATAACCTGAAATGCAACTGTCACCGGTTGGGGTAGACTTAGTGAAGGCGGATCGTTACCTCCAGTGTTACAAAAGTTTTGTCAGAAGAGATTTCTCAAATATAGGTATCTAATACAGGGTGCACCAGAATAACTTGAAATGCAACTGTCACCGGTTGGGGTAGACTTAGTGAAGGCGGATCGTTACCTCCAGTGTTACAAAAGGTTTGTCAAAAGAGATTTCTCAAATACAGGTGTCTAATGCAGGGTGCGCCAGAATAACCTGACGAATTTAAAATGTTCACTACCAATTCATAACCAAGGAGAATAAAAGGAGCCAGCGTCAATGGCACGTTCAATACACCATTCCCGTCTGATCACTGAATTTGAGCAACGTCCAGCGAGGTTTTATCAAGTGGTTATCCACAAAGATTCGCGGCCTTGTGATATCAGTTATTTTTCCGGCCCCACCCAGGGTGGAGAAAGGTGTAGTTGAGTTGAAAAGAGTAGGGGTGGTGCTCGTGCAGGCAGATTACATCAGTTAGAATGGGCGGTGAGGTCTCTACATCTCTACGCCTAAACCCACGAATACCTGATGACAGAAACATGCAATTATGACGATCTGGTGCAGGCAAATGTTAATTATAAATTAAATGAGATTCTTCATTACCTAACTAAAGAAACATGTTTTTAAATTTTCAGGTCACTGTACCAATAGTTAGTAATGAAAAGTGCAGAAGTATGTTCCTTAGAGCTGGTAGATATGAATTTATATCTGACATTTTCATGTGTGCTGGGTTTGATAATGGAGGTCGAGATTCCTGTCAGGTAAATATTCACAGGTTGCAGAATTCAGGTTTCATAAGATCATATCTATCAAAATGATTATAATAAAGGGTGCTGTGTAAGTAGGTAGTTTTAGAAGAAGAAAAAAATATATTAAGTAGGTAGGTAGTTTTAGAATAAATCGGCTGAAAAATTTCAAATGGCCGCCATATTATTAGGTCTGTCCCGGTATGAGTATATCTTTTCTGATAATCTTACTATTTTATAAAGACAAAGCGTGAAGTATCTTACTATCTTATTAATCAGTACCAAAACTTTTTATACCTGATTTTGTTAGCAGAGTTTTTATGTCGATTTTTTTCTAAAGGAAAAATTGTTTTGCATCCCAATCAGCAAATCAGGCCATTGGTTATGGGTTATAGGTATGAGCGAAATATCAAATTATCCAAAACACACATACCTACCATACATCCACCTAACCTCAAAGCACCAAAAACAGACAAATGAGAACAACAACCGAAAAATTGTAGACATGACAGCAGCACGATAACGGCCATGAATCTAAGTCGCTAAGACACAAAGCGGGCGGAACTTACTACTTACATTATAAAAACATAATTAAGGCGAGCTTTCAATAGCATTCAGGCTACCATCATCAGGCCAACATTGAAGGGGAAAAAAATCAAATTTTCTGCACGAGTACAATACTTTATCCCCTATTATCAATACATGGTATAATACTATGAAGAATCCCTAGTGTTTTTAAGAAAAATTTTAAGATATTAAACAGAATTCATTATTTTGTTTTCTAAAACATATTTTTCATGTTGATTTTCAGGGTGATTCTGGTGGTCCCTTACAAGTGAAAGGAAAAGATGGAAGATATTTTCTTGCCGGTATTATTAGTTGGGGTATTGGTTGTGCTGAAGCAAATTTGCCAGGAGTTTGTACTCGGATATCAAAATTTGTGCCTTGGATTTTAGATACTGTTACATAGATATTATATTCAAATTAATTGCTTCATGAGTTACCATTTTTTTTATATATATCCTTTATACCTACATGGTGAATCATAAAGTTTCTAAGAGATGTGACTCGGCAGCCGTACATCGGGGACTGAGGCACTACCTACTGCGTTTTTTTTCTTCTTCAATATTTCGATATGTACCTATTATTTTTTATCATGTTCATTTTAGATGTTATGTATTAATTTTATATGTTCTTATAGGTATACCGTGTATTTCTGTCAGTAGTTTTTCTTTTCATCTCAGTAAAAATTCTTGAGTGTGAGGTGGCGACTCAATGTTGTTATGGCCGTGGACTTCTCTCAATCATGCCTTCCAGACGAATAAATTCTAATGATCTTTTCTTTATGGTATTCAAAATTTCTCTCTTTTCTTCAACTCTTGCTAGGAATTCTTCATTTGTCAGTTTTTCAACAGTAGGTTATCTAGATTGATTTGGTAGGTTAAGCTATCTTTTATCGGATATACCACGTTGTGATTGTTAAGTTACGTTTAAGTTACGAAAGCTATGAAAAACAAAGCTACATACAGCATTTTGTGTGATAGAGTACGGCCGCACTCAATCATTAATTGCAGTGATGCACAATGCACTTCAATTATTGATTTCGACAGCAATATGAACCTCATTCTCCAAGTGATAATAACATTCATGGGTGTCGAAATGCCCGCTGTACGGCAATTATTGATCCATTTGTTGTCACTGCTTTGTGTAAAGGCAGGCCCAATTTAGCCCTGACAAGCGTTCTGGGCAAAAAATAAATCCGCCTTTTTCGTGAAATGATTAAAATAAGTTTTCAAAAGAGCATCATAAAGTGCAATTTTGTTATTGAAAAAAATATTTAATCTAAAGAGATATTTTTTGGAGAAAAATAGATTTTAATTTCTCGAAAAATCGTAACTTGGAAGCAATCATGAGGCGTTGTTGTCGCAGATTGTCGCCTCAGTGGAAACAAGTTTTTAGCAGGGCGGAACTTATTGGTCGATTCTTAATGCCAATTTTCTTGGTGCTAAAAAACACCTATAGAAATCGAAGCTCAAAGAGTGTTGTTCCTCGAACATACAAATATGATCAATTTAAAGCATTGCAAAAAAATGCGGAAAATTTCCTCCCTGAGAATTTGCTGCCCTGAACAAATGTCCAATTTGCCCGTTTATAAAAATGGCCCTGGGTGAATTTAACTAACAATCACAACGCTATATCTACACTTTGATAAGTGCCGATAGACTCTCAGCACGGACTGCCAAATCACAGCTATTAGAAGCTTCCATATTCTTTTTGATACATCCTATACATTTATAATTATGCAGCGGTCCTTTTGGGTCATCCAACTTTTTGATGAAAATATTTTCTGCAAGCGAATGAAACGAAGTTGTCTTAGGGTGCACCCGGAGAGACGCGTACTTATTTATGTTATCGTATTATAGCACACCTTTTTAAAACATATACACAGTTTCTTATGGGAGTCTACAAATTACTCGATCTGCGGACTCCCATAAGAACATGTGAATTTGTGGGGCTGTCTGCGGGCACTCTTAGTCATTAACTTTTTCGACCGATTATATCATCAATTCATATTAATAAAAAGTGGGAAAATCCTTTAAAAAAAAATCCATAAAAGATCCCAAAATAGTGATGGACGCGAGACGAGAAATTTCTCGTCTCGTCTCGTAACTTTCGAGACGAGACGAGACAAGGGTTTTGTCTCGTCTCGCGTAAAAAATACGAGACGAGACAAGGCCTTGTCTCGTCTCGTGAAATCGCGAGACGAGACGAGACAAGGCCCTGTCTCGTCTCGTCTCGTCTCGTGAAAATACGAGAAATTTCTCGTCTCGTGAAAAATAGGTACCTATA
>CM022878.1:22370564-22441682 GCA_012654025.1 Pachypsylla venusta | reverse complement strand
GAGAAAAAAAATGAGCTATCGTTCATCAAAATCGGTCCAGTAGTTTCGGCTGTAGGTGCGTCAACATCAAAGAAGCAGCAGCAGCAGCAGCAGACGATGAGAAAAAAAAGTGTACTTTTCAGAAGCCTATATCTCCGATTTGACTTAACCGATTTTGTTGAAATTTCATATACTTCGTCTTTGAGCTCGCCCCATACGTAGGAAACAATTTTTATCCTGAGGTGTGTAGTTTTTCCTCTGGAAGTAGCTGAAATCGGCAATGTAAGCTGCTGCGTATATTATACTCTTGGTAGCTACCGCTTTATTTTGACTTGGCGGGGCGGAGCGCTACCGCGCTCCTTAATACGTTAGTAAAAAAATCTTGAACCAGAGAAGCAGGGCCGCTCAGAGGGGGGGACAAAGGGTACAAATTGTGCCGGGCCTAGGCTCCTGAAGGGGCCCTGGCGGAGCGGATTTTTTTTACTGATAATAAAAAAATAAATTAAAACAATATGCCAAATTCAAAAGTGAGTTACAAACTAGCTACATATTATGTTAATCCCAGCTTATTTGATTTCCGGTAACTATTAGTTTAAATAATTAAAAAGATTAACAATTTCTTGGAAAAGTCACAAGTCAGCTTTTTATAAAACAGCACATTGAGAATTGAGACCTGCGTTTTTTCTGATCTTAAAAAATATTCAAAGCGGTTCAATTCTCATGCGGGGTTTTTCAGTAGTGCTAGGAAAAATTTGGGGGATCTTCTTCAAGTTTTTTCGGTGCCCTTCGAAATGTGTGCGAAATATAATGTATCGAAGTTAGAGGATAGGAGGCCTTTAAAAGGGTTCCGCGAGGTTCGTGGCGGGGCTTTACGCCATTCTTAGATATTTTTTTCGATTCTTTTACCATTCGTTACATTCTGGAATATTTTCTACACATAAGATAATACTTTTTATGTCTAGGTATAATTTTGACCGAAATCTGGACCATGCAGGCTTTTTTATTTGGTTTAGAAGGTTTCCGCCTGTCTTGAAATGTTCTGTCCTAATCAACTTCAGTGTTTTCTTGACTGTAGCTAGAAAGGTTGAGTAGGTATTAATAATTTCTAAATAAATCTTTAATTTCTATTGACTAATATTGTGATTGACAATTTTATTGTTTATAATTTTAGAATAATAAACAATAAAATAGATTTGACTTCTATAAACATTGGTAACTGTGATACCGTAGAAAAGCGTATTTAATTTTTTTTTTTTTTAAAAAAAAACTAAAACAGTGAGGTTAATTTAGACTTAACGGCAAACCCTTTAAAGAACGCAGTTTTTTATTTATTGTGTTGATCTCATATAATTTTTCAAGACGTCTTCGTGGCAGAGTGCGCATCACACTCGGCTTGCACCAAGGAGATTCCGGGTTCGATTCCTGGACGGGTCGAAAATTTGAAAAAGGTTTTTTCAAATTTTCTACTTGGTCTGGTTGTGTTTGAGATAACTCAGCCTCCTGAGGACAATTGAGAAGCTATGGTAATAGAGCCAAGTGGTAGCATTATAAGGTAAAAATTGTTAAAGTGTAGGTTAGGCTTAGTGACATTGGAGTGAATGTTGAAAATACCTTGTAATGCTATGATGCCCACAAATATTGTGACATAATAACACAAAGAAATATACATTTACATCTTTACATATAATTTTTCTTGACTTTCTTGACATAAATATTTTTAATTAATAATAATTGATTGATTCAAGTATCAACTGACTGATAATCAACGTAGCTCCACGATGGCTAAATCTAGAGACTTGAAACTTGGCACACAGATCCTTTTTAGTATGTAGGTCCGTAATAAGAAAGGAAAAAAAATAAAGTTCAAGTCGGAGCAAGTTACCGCCAAAAATGGCGCTATTGAGCGGGTCTTTTTGCGACTTTTTTCTGGGCAAACTAAAAGAGATAACGAAAAACTACCGAGAATAGACCACCCCAAAATAGTATATAGGGACCCCATAAATTTTTTTAAAATTTCCCGGATTCCCCCTGATATATGGACGGTTTTCACCAGCAAAAAATTTCAGGAATCATTAAATTCGGGATTGAGAACTACCACTTCGGGATGAGCGAGAAAGCTAAAATTCTATACAAAGGTGTTCCGCAGTACAAAAAGTCATCCTTGAATAAAATATTGAATTTTCAAACTAGGAGCGGAAGCACGGGAAAACAGCTAGTAACATTATAGATATGAGTTCTAAATCGTTGAAATTGAGGGCCTAGAAGAGGAAAGATAAAGAAGGACGAGGGACAACTTTCTCTTGATTCTTTTATAGACCTCCGCCTAGCAGTCCCAGCACTTCACGAAATGCTGCCGAACAGGTTGAAGGTGGAAAATCGCAATTGGAATTTGGAACTTCAATAAGAGCAGATTTTCAGGAGGAAACTATTGCGACTCATCTTCCTGCAAACATTAAAACTGCGTTGGACGCTCCACAAAAAGAAATTTTGTCGGGCGCTCCAAAAGAAGAGTTCTTTGATGTTGGGGACGAGAATCTAGACATTAACGAATTATGGAAAAAATCTGCTGTGAACATCACACGCCTTTCCTTATCTATAAAAAACGGCTATCAACCGCTAATTAAGGGGCCAACAATATATTGCACTTCAACCTAAGTTGTATTCTTCAATTTCTTGTATGAAATTGATATAATTGGGCACCAAATTTCAAATTCTAGCTACTACCGTTCTCATTTTGGGCAGGCTATGCAACGGCTAAAAAGCGGCATAAAACCGCCAACGGTATCTTCGATTTCCCCCTTGCCGATCTTGAGATATCTTGTTCACAGGCAGACAGATACACACACGGACCAATGGCTGAAACTCGAGATTTGGGCTCTGGGGGCCCCAAAACGTGTTTTGGCATTGAAAACTCGACATCGAAAATTTCAGCCCATTACAATACTTTCCTTTTTATAAAAAGTAATAAACAATATATCGATAGTAACTACATTATTACACTTATAATAAAAGGTGTAAAATACGTGTGTGCAAAAAAAAATGGGGGGGCCCGGAGCAGGACTTTGTGCCCGGGCCCTGGAAAGCTCTGAACGGCCCTGCAGAGAAGTATTGGGATCCAATCCGGATCGGGCCAAAAATTTGGAAATAGTTTTTAAGAATTTTCTACTAACTTCGTCTATTTGTATTTGGAGGTAACGCAGCCTCCTGAGGAAAATTCAGTAGCTCTACAGGCCATGTATTAGGTTATAGTGAATCCATAGTGATGTTGGAAAAGAATACTTACCTACCTATATTGGTATTACATAATTTAACAAGAAGAGAAGTAAAATAAATTGTACTTCTCTTCTTGTTATGGCACGTTGAATACACCAGTCCCCGTTAGATCACTGAATTAACCTCACCCAGGCTGGGTGAGGTTAATGTGGGTAGCTGGTTTGTAAAAAAATAAATGGTACGTACGGAAAACCGTACTAGGCTTCCTCTTCCTTAATCATTCTGACTTCCATCGAATGTAGATGTTGCTCTTCTAAAGTTTGAAGTCTCTTAGTGATATTATTATTATAATTTTTTCTGCTGACGTTGATCTTTATTTTAAAAAGATTGGGTAGCCTTCATCTGTGGACATTGCCCTTTATTGATAGTATTATCTTGAAAGATTTTGCAGCCTTCGGCTGTGCATTTTGCTCTTTAGCTTTTTCTATAATATACTAGTGGATCAAGATGATCAGGTGTTCACGTTAGTGTTGCAGTTATTTATAGAACAAAATATCTTAATCAAATTTTAAAAAATCATTTTCAAATTTTAAAAAAAAATCAAATTTTAAAAAATCAATCTAAAAGCCCTTTAACACCAGCCATAACATATCAAAATTTTAATTTTCTACAATAAACCACTAAAAAGATAAAAAACAATATTAGGCCCCTGCCCCCCCTTGCGGGGGCCAGGCCCCCCAAAAACTAAACAGCAAATTTCATGTCCTAAACATGTATACCAAAAATCATCAAAATCGGATGAAATATGGGTGGGACAGATATGATGGACGAAAATGTGAACAGGTGTCGTGTGTCAATTCGGAGCAAGAAATGGTGGTGGGCAATTTTCACTTGGTGCTTGGATGTTTCGATTCAGAATTCATGGGTGCTTTACAAGAGAGAAGTGAATGCATCCATGACCCAACTACAATTCCGACGGGAAATTGTTCAACATTATCTTGTTCGATATAAGACTCAGCCAAGATATGCTCGCCAACTAAGAGTTGCCAGCTTAGTCCTGGACACAAGATAGGAATAGGACAGACCATCTAGTTGCCTTCATACCAGATGGCAGGCGAAGAAGGTGTGTAGGACTAAACTGTACTGCAAAAGCGAGAACGATGTGTACTAAGTGTGATGCGGGATGCTGTGTGCACTGTTTCGAACTGTATTACACTCCATGAAAAAACACACTTTGTAGTCTGTACCACCAATTTACTGTGTTCAAGGTATTTTTTCCCCTATTCTTGTGTTCAAAAAACACCTTTTTTTTAAAATAATTGTCAAAATAAACCGAAAAACAATGTTACAATGTTATTACATCATTTGTTTTGTATTACTTCATTTTTCCCCCTATTTCAATTTTTGACTCCACGATTGACGAGAGGTACACATATGGTACACCCTTTATCTCAGAAACTACGCTAGATGTTTTTAGCAACATATCAAATGATGTTTTTAGCAATTCTGCAAAATCTGACAAAAAAAATAATTTCGGCGCTTATGGGTTAAAAAGCTTTTGTTCCACTTAAAATTCTTGAGACACCGAAAGTTTTGTTTAAAATGGCACTTCCGAGGATCGATCTTCGATTTTACTCTCACCAATCGAATGGCCATAGCCCCTTTTCTATCCTTAGGCATCAGTATCCAAAGATTCCAAGCTTTTCATAAATTACAGGGCCATAAATTAGCAGATTGCATAAAAATATGAAATTTCAGGAGTACACAATAATATTTTTATTTTTTAAAGGTTCAATATTCTTGTGGATTTGGATTCTCCGGGTCTCATAATCATTTTAACTAAGTGAAATCTACACTTCAAAGAACTAAAAGTAAAACTAGGTTTACCTAAGGTAATATATATTAAATATTTTTATAGAAAAATCGTAAGATAATAAATAAATCAAATAATTAGACAGTATCGATTCGGATTAATTATAAAGGTGGCAAGCTTTCGACAGTACTCAGACTATCATCGTCAGGCCGATGTTGACTCTAATACCTATTTTACTGCAATGCAATCAATAGCAATTCCTAAATTTTTCAAGCATGATTTATTGATGGTGGTAGTGGCGATGGCGACTTAAGTCATGCATAAAAAAATAAAGAGATTTGGGGGGGGGGGAGGTATGGACCCTATGGACCCCCTCCCCTGAGTACGGCCTTGGTAGAATCCACTGACTTTAATTGGCCACCATGGGGCTCTGGTTGTTACAATAGGGCACAAGAAAACTAATATCTAAGTGTGCTCATTTATAATATGTGTATCGTACGATCATATACCACTAACGGTGTTCCAGTCATTGGTAGTTCACCTAGTCCCTGAATACAAAATACATTTTTTTATACATTTATTTTATTATTTTGTGTCCCACTGTAGGTGTTTGCGTGCAAACGTGGTGGGGTGTGTATAAAATATAAAAAAAAGTTGTTGTAACAAATAGTTGCCTCCCTACATGTTGTACCCGAAATGGGGCCGTGCTTGTCCCAGTAGTACTCAATATGTGCCATACAAAAATTAAATTTGCGTTATATCAGCCCTCAGGTGAACTATGTCAATAGATAAAATCATTTGAACCTAATGAATAAATGCCTATACCAAGTTTCATCAAAATCGAACGAAACGTTCGCGAACTATCGTGGTACAAAAAGAAAAATTGTGGTGTTAAAACTAGACCTCACTTTATTCGATCAATTATTCATTATCAGTATGAGCTGAGTTCATTGATGATGACGTACCTATTATTGTACATGAGGTAATAGTACATGACCATGACAACATGTCCCTGAAGTGTGACGTCACATCAATGATTCATACCACTCATCATGGAACTGGAACTGTGTTCTGTTTTATTTTTGTCAGAAGTGTTTCTTCAATCTGTCGCAATAATATTGTTATTATTATTGCTAGGTAGCTGTGTGTTCATTCCACCATTTCAGTATTTCACTCGTAACTTAGTAGGTAAATAGACCTACTAGTTGCTATTGCTAGACGTCATTCTACCTCCAGATTGAGAGCTCGATTCATTGAGTGGTTCAAGCATTGCTCATTTCTGCGTAGTTATTTTTTAATAATTAAATATTATTAACTTTTGTACAATATTTGATATAATTTTTTGCTAATTTTTTTCATTTTATTTTCTTGCAAATTAAAAACGATCTTTTCCATAGTGATTTTATTCGTACCTACACAATTAAAAAGTGGATTTACATTAAACGTAGGTATAAGATTTCAATTATTATCAGTGAAATTTTATATGACAAACAAATTTCTTTACTATATCTGACAGTGTGGAGTGCATTAATTATTTAATAAATTAAAATAAATTTTAATGTAACTAGTTTATTTATATGTAAGTAATTTATTTAATTTATCCGGGAACGACTATTTCTTTTTAGGTAAAATCTATCTTGGGCGGGAATCAAAATCTTTATCGCCAGACCAAAGCACATAGAACATAATGGCGGTGTTATCCAATAGTCAATACCAAATATTAGCATTTTGTTCAGCAAGAAGTACTAATGCTAATTGATATGTTAGGCCAGCCATACACGCACCGATAAGTCTGTGCAGACTTGTCTCTACAGATTTATCTGCGCAGACAAGTCTGTCGTATATGGTAGGATCTGCACAGATTTTGTCTCCGATTTTCAGATCTGTGCAGATAAGATATCGAGGGGTAATTTTTTTTTTTTTTNAGTGGAAAAAGTGCCCATCACGGCAACCCGCGTTGGCCGTACAATACAAACTACTCACATTAACCTCACCCAGTACCGAGTGGGGTCGAGAACAGACCGTCTGGGCACTACTAACGTAATGCCAGCATTACGTTAGTAGTGCCCAGACGGTCTGTTCTCGACCCCACTCGGTACTGGGTGAGGTTAATGTGAGTAGTTTGTATTGTACGGCCAACGCGGGTTGCCGTGATGGGCCTTTTTTCCACTTAGCATTCACCGATTTGGATGAAATTTTGGTATAGAGGTCCCATCTGGGCTCTAATTTTGCCCCGAAACTTTTGAGACTCTTGGCGGGTTTTGTCGCTTTTTAGCGGTTTTAAGTATTGCTGTCTAAAATGAGAATGGTAAGGGCTGGAGACTTAAAATTTAGTATGTACTTGTGTAAAATTTAAGGTCCAATTACGACCCAATGTTTTTAGCCAGTAAAATAGGCATGTGTCCCATTGGCAGAGTTTGTTATCTTGGCCTGGACTTGAACCCCGACCTTCTGATTCATACTTGGCCACAGAAATTATTAAGTGCGGTGGACTATAAATCAGATGTTCGGGGTTCAAGTTCGGGCCAAGACAATTAAAATTATAATCTTTTTTATACAGTTTAAGAAATAAAAAAAAAAGTGGTTCATTTTGATATTATATCAAAGAATAAATTATATTAAAGAATAAATTATAATTATATCAAAGAAAATAAATTATATAAAGAATATCGATCTCTTTTATTTTGTTTAGATAAAATTACGAAAAAAATAGCGAGAGCAGCGTCATTCTCCATTGTCACACAAAATCTGCACAGATATATCGGTGACGTGTATGGAGGTGAGACAAATCTGAGATCTGTGCAGATAAGTCTGTACAGACAAGTCTGCACAGACTTATCGGTGCGTGTATGGCCGACCTTACACTTTTACCGACTTTTCATTGATATAAAATTTATCGGAAAATGTAAGTATCCTGTGTCATCCCAAATCAGAAAAAAAAGAGTTAAATTTTATGGAGAATGCAAATATGGATTAAAAATTGGGAGTTGGTAATTAAAATTCGAATATTTGCATCATTTAAAGGTACTTCTAGACCACCCTGTATAAAATCAAAAGTACCCAAAAATCGCATCAAAAATAAAAAAAACTCTGCAATGTGACAAATGGGTTTATTATTTTACTGGCTAAAAAAATTACCCCCCACCCAAAAAAAAAATTGAGGGGGGTATTTTTTTTTCTCGTGACGATTCTAAATCTGGGGCTTAATTAGACCCTATATTTGACATACATAATACATACCAATTTTGAAGTCTCTGGCTCTTATCATTCTATTTTTAGACACGGTTAATCAAAACCGCTAAAAAGCGGTAAAGACCGCCAGCGGTATATTTGATTGCACCCTAATGTTTCGAAGCTTACTGAGACCCCAAATATTACATACATAACATTTCAAATATCTTGCTGTTACCATTCCCTTTTTAGACAGCAATACTCAAAACCGCTAAAAAGCGGCAAAAACCGCCAAAGGTGTATTCGATTGCACACGAACGTTTCGGGGCAAAATTAGAGCCTGGATGGTATGTATATACCAAATTTTCATCCAAGTCGGTCATCAATAAGTGGTAAAAGTGCCCATCACGGCTTGGGTAATTTTTTTTTTTCATGACGATTTCAAAGGTTCATTGTTGAAAATAGGTAATAAACCAAATGAACGTTTTTCCTTTCTTTTTTCCAAAATCGATTACTTTCGGAGAACACTTGCTGTTACATAAAATTTGGTCCACCCTGTACTTAAAAAATCCATTATTGGATCGCAATGAGAAAAACTGAAAAATTGTGGAGTTGAAAAAATTACCATTTTCATGATATGAGAAATACTGAGGTGTCACTGCACCACCGAGATAATCGTCAAATGGAAATCCTACTCTATGAACAAATCTACATCCACTCGTCAATGAGTAAAGGTAAATGCATCAACGCGATCTTCGACATTGTTCCAAACTTTGTGTATGAGAGAAATCAGCTGATTGATCACGTGGGCCCTGAGTTACCAACGGGCACCCAACAATAACAACAACACCAAACAGTCAGTTTCNATATATTTTTTCAAGTTTTTTCCCTTTTTGGGGGAAGAAGAATACTTTGGTAGGTATAAAATTAAATTACAAACAAAATATTTTTATGCTTTATTTTCTGTAATTTTTGGGGGGGCTGTGCCCTTTTGCCCTTAAGGAGCAGCCGCCCCTGGTTAATCTTCTTTAACTTCACTATTTCCAAATTCTATTTGGATTGGTGTTGCTTTCCTTAATTCTACTTATTCTAAATTATGACTTACTAACATCTTCAATTCGACTAATTATAGTAGTTTTTGATTTTCAGATATTTGAACTTGAAGGAAGGGCGCAGTTAAGTTAGTAGAGAGTAAAACCATCCCTTATCACAGGGGAAACAAGAAGAACTATGACATCATCAGAAATATACAACCCGGTACGTAAACTTATGGTCTGATTTACACGTAACGACTTCGAGTTAGTAGTGGTCATGGAGGGGAAATCCCAGGGGCGGATTTAAGGCTATATCTTGGGGGGCGGTGAAGCACTTTTTGTGGGGATTCTTTCGGGGGGTATGGAAGACCGCCTCCCCCAGGTACAGGGGGCTCGAGGGGTTTCTGCCGGGAAAATTTTTGAATAATTCGGAGTCAAAAAGTGAAAATCTGTGCTCTAAATCTGCAATGTTATTTCATACATAAGTGACTAAAACTATAACATTTTTTAACAGCATCATGCAATTTGCCAATGGAAATTATATATAAAAAAAAACAAGTTAACGTGAGATGAGCTTTACATACATTGCGAAATGGCTAACGTGCCTAGCCGACGCATGCGCGGATGGGGCATGTAGTTAGTGGCTGGGACTAGAGCCCTCGTAGCGGAATTTTTACAGTCCTGGACAGTTTTTAAGAATGTAAGATGTAAAACCTTGTTCTTAGGGCAGCTGATGTAAGCAAGATAGACAATTGACGAGGGGAGTTATGCCGTTATATATTTGGAATATTTTATTTGAATTTATAAAATCAAAACGAGAAAATTATATAAGCCAGAAATTATTCAGCGGAAGATTACTGTATAAATAGTCACACTCCATATTGCCAGGGGGGGGCGCCCCCCGCCCCCTTTGAATCCGCCACTGGGAAATCCTTCATAGGACCTGACAACGGAACGCCGGGAATTGATATACGAGTATAGAGTAGTTTCTTGCCTTCCCTATTTTCTCTGATATTAATTGCTTTTCATCCCGCTTTTGCAAAATGAAATGTAGAAATAATCAGAAAAAAGCTTACATTATATTTTAACATAATCAGCTCAGGTAGACTGGGGCCTTGAGGAGGTCACCCCCAAATATATTCGAGTAATATCTTGTATTTTTCATCTTCTCTTTAAAGAAGGGGCAGAGAGAAATCCCTTGTTTTACCCAAAAATATCCCTTCGGTGGCGACCTTCTGAAAATTATGTATACGTCCATTTACGAGTAAATCTTAGTACGTTCGATTAAATTAAATAAAATCATTAGGAAAAATTCCGTAATCCGTTGCTTTTTTTATGGCGTTAAAGGACAAACCAACAAACTGTCTTTCCCATTTACACTATTAGTAAGACTCAGGACATTTTTATAATATCCCTGAGTGGGCATGTACTAAGGGCGGCAATTCACAGGGACGGAGCCCATGCTTGCATTGTTTTAAAATGTAAATGTTTATATGTCCGAGGAACAATTTTTTTTATCGCTTCGAACATTTTGAATGTCCAACTCCATTGGTGTTTTTTGGGGGTCTGAAAGCGGGCCGGAGTAAATTTCTATTTTTTTTTTTTTTTTTTTTTTNTTTTTTTTTTTTTTTTTTTTTTTTTTTTTTTTTTTTTTTTTTTTTTTCTTTCTTTTAAACTTTCTTTTTTATTGGCCTTCATGGATCCATTTTGGACGGTTGTACATACGCAACAGAAGCATGGCCGTAAAAACGTTTCCTAATCTGTCTAATTGAGTTAAAATAATGTTCAAAGGACGCCAATATACTCCTCCACGGTCCCAGAACCGTGTTTTTTTTAAAAAAAATAAATGTTGATGAAATTGCCGATAAATTAAGACAGGTCGGCCATTTTTTTTTTTTTTTTTTTTTTAATCCACCCAAAATTGTAATTGTTCATCGAATAATTTTCAAAACAGATTTTTTTGCCCAGAGCGCTTGTCAGGGCTAAAATGGGCCTGGTCTCTCTGTATGCCAATTAAACGATAGTATTAAATAATCTTTTTCAGATGGTTCCCTATATAGGACCAATAGTGGGCGGGGCCCAACCAGGAAAAGTTATTCATATTGATGGACATGTTCCTCCTCATGCAAACAGGTGAGAATTTTAACAAAGATAAAACAGTTGGGGAGACATTTAGTGAGGTCTAAATTTAACTGCACAATTTCTCTTTAAACTTCTTTTTGTCTGTCATTTATCACTATTTTTCTTTTAAAATTTGATTGTCCGTTTTGCGCAACGATAACTCCTGACCGCTTTGTCCGATTTTCATAATACTTTGCATGAGCAATGACATTGTCATTATGTTCATGGAATTAACTGATTAGTTTTAGGTCCCTATTGGGCCACCGGGGCCGAATAGCGACCCAAAATATGAGTGAGGTCTGCAGTCCACAGAACTACTAGCTATTTTGTGGAAGTTATGATAGAAGGCGATCAATACGCCTTTCACATTTCCGTAATCTTGCTATTTAATTGCAAACGGTTTTATTAAAATTTTTGGAACTGATCAGCAATTGTATAACTAGGGCATGTAGGGAGTGTGGAAGTTATNCTGTTATTTTTTTTTTTTTTTTTTTTTTCCTTGCTTAACGTTTCTAGCATCGTCTTATTGCAGACGGAATAAATCACACAAATGCCTGTTTTGTACAACTGGCTTGTGTTACAGGCAACCCCACTTCTGAATTGTTGAAAGTTACTTCTCATACATGCATTTTGCCTAAGCAATTCTATTCTGCAAATGTCTAAGTACTGACCACGCCCGGGCGTTGCTTAACTTCAGTGATGTGACGGGAACTGGTGTATTCAACGTGGTATGATCGTTGGCAATTCAGGGTTTGAAATATTCATTTTATACCGATATTTTTCATAATACATTGGTTTATTTTTTTCTGTGCTCTAGTACAAAAATACTTGGATTTGTAAAGTTAAGATTCGAGGCAGGGGCTGATACAGGTCTCTAGTAGGGGTGGGGGACGCTATTGAGATTCCAAATTATAGTCCACATGAAAGTCTTTGGTAAATATGAGCACCAAATTTGAGAAAAGTATTTCGAGGTTCAATTTCTTCAGGTCTGGGGCGACCCCCCCTACCCCCTTGTATTTGCTTCTACTTAGAGTTCATTCAACTGAAATCGACTCCGTCACAAGTTAATTATTAAAAATGTTTTCTTCCCCTAGATTTGCAGTAAACATCCAATGCGGACCCAATATATCTCCACGGGACGACGTAGCATTTCACATCAATGTAGACTTCCTGCAGAATAGAATAGTCAGAAATTCTATTCTGCAAATGTCTTGGGGAAGAGAAGAGGATCATGGGTATCTACCTTTAGTGAGAGGACAACCATTTTCGTTTGTTATTTTATGTGACCATTCAATGTTTAAGGTAAATATTTGGAAACATTTAACATTGAACACACATTAAAGTAGGTGACTCCCAACAGGAAAGGTGAAACAGTATAAGACCGTATTAGTGGCGAGAGTCTAGTAGATTTCGACTCTCCTTCTTCCAAACACTTTTTCTAATAATTACTGTATTAACTAAAAAAAATCTTGTGTGAACATCACATGACTTTCCTTTTCACATTCCACGTTCCCATCTTGTATCTAGATTTTATATCAAATAGAGCTGAACAGGAGATTCTTCGCACCCCTGCCCCATTTAAGGGGCGCCTGTACTCGAGCCTTTTGTAAAATTTGTCAGCCATCTTGAATTTCCCTGGAAAGGTTTGTGCTTAATATGGTGGTCTTTCTTTGCCTTCTATATCGCAGTTATACGTCCATTCCGCTGCTATAATAACTCCGCTCGTATATTTTCGGTACTAGGCCCAGCCAATGTCCATCATTTTTAGCCCTAATCCGATACTAGTAAAGCTGCTGCTCTTTACCAGGGTTCACTCCTTGTCACTCAGTAGTTAACTCGCATGGGTTTCGTACAGATGTGCGCAAAGAGATGGATACTCACTGGAATCGTTCGCTTAGAACTTTCCACCAGTGAGAGGCTGATTGCAGATGTCATTTTAAAATAGCATCTGGTCGATGGGTTCGCCACATCCCGACGACAATAACTTTCCCTACCCATAAAAAAATCTGGTCTGAACATCACAAGACTTTCCTTATCTATAAAAAATCTGGTCTGAACATCACACGACTTTCTGCACGATTAGGTAAGTATTATTCGATTTGCCCTGTAAAAATTACCGACTTTAGACCCCCCCCCTGACGAGAATTTGGTCCCCGTCCCGCTTTCGCATTCAGATAGGTATGTGAATCTTTATTTATTCACGGCAAAAAAAAAACCTACACGTTTTTTTCAGACTTTTTCCTATCGATTACAACATTATCACTGAAACTAGAGAATATAAAAGAATATCCGCCAAAAGAAAAGTATTTTCGTAAAAACTAAAAGAGTTTTTTTTTAGCCTAACGTCTCTTGAAACATCCAAGGTCATTCGAAACGGGGGTTTTATACTCAATTCCTTGAGAGGTACAAATACTGACCCCGGCTTACTTATATTGACCTCACGCTTTTGAGAAGGGTTGGATAAAGCATCACAAGAGCTCGAACTTACGTGGTCACTAAGTAAAACCTCGCTGAACGTTGCTTAATATCAGTGATCTTACGGAAACTGTTGTATCAAAGTCTATTTAAAACACTTGCAAGTTTCCAGTGAATAGGGAGTAAAACCCCCGTCTCGAATGACCAGTAGATGTTAGAGACGTTAAGCCAAAAAAAAAAAAAANAAAAAAAAAAAAAAAAAAAAAAAAAAAAAAAAAAAATCCAAATTTTCTGCACGATACCATTACTAAACTTTATCTTCTATGGGAAGAGAAAGTAAAAAGTATATTTTCATTTCACTTAAAATTTTCAGTTGGCCATAAATGGTAACCACTTCACAGAGATGGCACATCGAACGGCTTTGCAAAGAGCAACATATTTAGCAATAGATGGAGATGTTACTATAAGTCGGATACAATACTTTGGTGGTGCCATTAATCCTGGAATGCCAATGCCTGGACAAGGAATTCCTCCAGTGGGATTTACAAGTGGCATGCCTACAAATATGCCATATTCAGGACAGGCTTACACAGCAAACAAACCATATCCGACACAACCGGGGGGTTTTGACTACTACAATAATTACGTAAGTATGACACTGATTCATTTCGTGACCGTCCTAAGCCTTTGTAAATACAGAAAATTTGGTGTGAGAAGGGCATACAGCCTTTAAAAAACTGTATTTTAAACCAATGATTAATGGTCCTCAGCAAAATGAGAGTTCCACGCAGTTTCTAAAGGATACGGTGAGAAACAAGCGATGCCAGGAAAAGGTTACAGCTAAAGAGAGTAGGCACAGAGCAAAAGGTTGTGGCATGGCAGCTTTAGGGAAGGAACGCCAACCGCAAACAGAATTCGGAAAGTGTATAGCATGATCAGGTTAATTTTATTAAGCTGTAATCTGTTGCCCGATTTTATTCACAGTTTGTTTGAAATCTCAAAGTAGAAACTATGGACCAAGAAAAATCCTTTTTACACGCTCATCTGGCATAGGTAGAGGAGGGCACAACCCTCAGTTGAGGCTGAGGGCCAATTTGAGTATTTAACATAAAAATAAATCTTCTATAAAATTTCATGGAAATTAACCTTGCCTAGTCGTCACCTTGCTCTCATCTCAAGAGTCTGTTTTTACAACAAAAAAGCGCTACTTAATAAATCATGTACACTATATTAGTATAACTCTATCAACTGGGATCTGCGCCCCGGATGACCTGGGTGCAGATGAAAAACATTTACGTGAAAACTCGAAACTAATAGTGGTAGTAATTGATTTTGACGACACCTTCGTTACAACTGCGAACCTCCTAGATACATCTCTATCAATATGGTACTCCTACGTAGATCAAAACTTTATGATGTACTTTTCAGTGTGGACCAAATTCCTACTCAAACCAACACTACCGCCATAAACCTAACATTTTAGAAAAAGCTGGTTTAGCCATGGGCGGCGCTGGTTTAATGGGGGCACTAGGCTCTAAAGTGAGTAAAAATCTTTCGATTTGGTGTGGACGCATGCAAACAATTCACTTGTATCATCAAGATTGTTTAAGTGTAGGTTCTAACAGACTAGATTCTGGGACAACAGATCTAGACAAAATTGCAGTGATAACAACAGCAGTTTCTATGGAGACCTTCAACCAGTTTTTCTTACATATAGGATGTGTCAGAACTTTAAACACTAGAAGTATGTCCCTCTCAGGTTCGGATTGACTTCTCGCTAGGCCCATGAAATTTTTATATAGCGAAGCCCTTTCAAGTTGGTAAAAATACATGAGTACAAAAATGTGTTTCGGAGCCAAAAACACAAGCGTAAACGAACTACTTAATCTTCAAATGTTACACGTACTCCCATCCCCTTTCTTCTCCCATAAATTAAAAGGGCCATCCAATGCGGTTTCTGTCATCTAGTCAGTCTAGTCTAGTACATCGTAAAAAATGTAATATGTATATCGTAAAACATGTAATATGTACATCGTAAAACCTATAATATGTAGGTATATCGTAAAACCTATAGTATGTATATCGTAAAACATGTAATATGTACATCGTAAAACATGTAATATGTATATCGTAAAACCTATAACATGTACATCGTAAAACCTATAATATGTATATCGTAAAACATGTAATATGTACATCGTAAAACATGTAATATGTATATCGTAAAACCTATAACATGTACATCGTAAAACCTATAATATGTACATCGTAAAACATGTAATATGCACATCGCAAAACATGTAATATGTACATCGTAAAACAATCGTGAATAACCTAAGAGAGATATAAAAGCTAAGAGCGATATATGTCTAGTGTTCATAACTTGTTGGAAACCCTTTACATTATATTATAACGGTAGTTGTTTGTTTTGTTAGAATAACATTATAACAGTCTCAATAGGACATTAATTTTTAGTTTATTAGGACATTAATTTTTAGTTTATTTTTTATTTTTATGTTTTTGTTAAAAAAAAAACTAACTTTTGCACATGGGTTTGTTATTCTTCTGTTTTTTTCTGGTATGCAACACCTTGGGTATGACTGCAGTAACGCTGAGCTCCGAGGATTACCTCTAAATCGCATAACCTAGACATACATACTAAATATCATTCATTTTTTCAACATTATGTGGCAAACACTTAATTATTATTATTATTTTGTATTCTACCTAAGTAGGTTTTTAAGAGATTTTTTTCTAGTCAGTATATTTATGTTACTTGAGCATAGTATTTCTTTTTTATTGTTAAAAGTCATTTTACATATCGCAAATCACTGTTTTAATTCTGCCCTACTTTTGCAATCCTTGGTTATTTTGCTTCCCAAGTATGTAAATTCTTCGACCTTGGTCATTTTTGCATACCTACTAGTATTTTCGTTTTGTTTTTATTTATCTTCATATTGTGATTTAAATATATTTTGCATTTCATTTAGTACTATTTACACACCTTCTCCTCCTTTTGTTATCATGGTTTTATCTTTAGCAAATCTGATGGTTAGTATTTCTAATCCTAGAATTTTCACACCTTTTTCAATCAGTTTTTTCTTTACATTGTTCATGACGTTTTCGATATACAGATTAAGTAGTATCGGTGATAATGAGCAACCTTGTCTGACACCTTTTCTTATTCTGACTTCTTCTTTTTCCTCCCCAAGTTCTATACATGTCGTCTGTCCTTTGTATAGGTTATAGATGATCTTTATGATCTTAAATATTATATTCCATTTTACGTTGTCAAATGTTTTTCCCAGATCAATAAATCCAATTACTGTTTTCATTTTCTGTGCCATTTTTTTCTCTACCACTAATCTCAGCGATTGAATCGCCTATCGTTCCTCTGTTTTTTCTGAAACCAAACTAATCTTCTGCTAGTAGATTTTCAATTATGTTTTCTATTATTTTCTTTATAATAGTTCTTAGTATCTTTGAAGCATGTGGTACTAAGCTCAAGGTTCTGAAATTCTCGCATTTTCGGCATTTATTTTCTTTGATAGCAGTACAACTTTGATTTTCCTAAAGTCAGGCGGCACAATTCCTGTCTCATACATTTCCGATGTTAGAATAAATAGTTCTTCTAGAAATTCATCTCCTGCGTTAGATATAAGTTCGACATTTATGTTATCAATCCCGGGAGCTTTATCTTTTTTCAAATTTTTCAATGCTATATCAAATTCTGATCTTAATAGTCTCCTATCTTCGTTCTCATCGTTTTCTTTTTTTGTTTTAGTATAATTTCATTTTCACTTTCAGTTCCTTCATATAGTTCTTCTAGATATTCTTTCCATCTCTTGACCATTTCCTTATCTTAGATCAGTAATTTTTCATCTTTGCTTCTTCTTGTTTTTTTCTTGTAGAAAGTAAAATTTTGTTTAATTATCCTGTATGCGGTATGCTGCATCTATTTTCCTCTTTTAGTTAAGGTACCTATATCTGCGCATATATCCTGTACCCGATGTTGGCGATTGTTAATGGGGCAGTCCCAAAAAAAATTTTTTTTCGNAAAATTTCTCAGTGATTTCGGCCCTAAAATTAAAATCTGAGAGCATTATCGTAATCAGCGAGTTCTAAAACATTTAAATAAAGTGTTTTTGAAAAAAGTGGGACTGCCCCATTCATTTTTTGACAGAATTCTATTAGTCTTTCTCCCCTTTCGTTCTTGTTCCCCAGCCCAAAATTTTCCCACTATTTTTCTGTCCTCCGTTTCTCCCACCACCGCATTCCAGTCTCCCAACAAATTCACGTTTTTCTTCACATACCCCATATCTTAAATCCTCTAAAACGACTGAATCAACCACAGCTTCATTTTTTGTCATTACGATCAGTCAACAACACGTGGTGTTTACCATTCAAGTACTAAACCCGATCAACATTACTCACCTTCAATAATACAAGGTGGGCCGAAAGTTGTTTGTTTTACCTTTCATTTTTTCAGGTGTCGATTAATATAATTTTCAGTTTGAAATTTCTGATCTGAATACTTCTAGAATTCTTCAAGAACGAGGAATAATTGTGACAAAGTTTTTGGCAAATAATCGTTCATAATGATTTTTTAGAGAAAATCATCCTAATCGCAGATTAATTAAAAGACAATTGAACTCAAAAACGCAGTCTCAACAGCAAATTTTGACGCAAGAAGAACATCAGCTAATTGCCAGCTACTAGTAAACTATTACCTATTGTAATTAATGTTCTTTTAAACAACAGCCTCAGTAGCTCAGTTGGTTGAGGCGGTGGATTTGTAACCAGGAGGCTATTGGTTCGAATCCAACTCCATCCCCCCTCTTCGACATAAGATTGGAAATAGAATATTTCGAATAATACTCGTATATACACATGTATATATTTTTAATAGGCTAATATAAACCCCCCTTAAATATATTCATATGTATATATTTTCTGAAAAAAAAAAAAAAAAAAAAAAAAAAAACGCCCTCGCAATGAGGGTAATTTTTTCAAAATCCAGAAGGAATGATTTTGGCCAAAAACATTGTCAAAATTATTCCTCGTTTCAGAGGATTGAAGTGTTCCTTGCTTCATCTATACAAATTCTATGAATATTTAGATCAGAAATTTCGAACTCAAAATGGACCTTATTGTCACCTGAAAAAATGAAAGAGAAAATAAATAGGGTCATTACTTTTGGCTCACCCTGTATATCGAGAACTGTTGTATTAACAGTGGCAATATACTTGGCTCATTGTTATTATTATTTTAATTTTAGATTTACGGGAATAAACATGGTCATATATACAATCAACATGATAACCATGGACACGGTCATAATGGACATGGACATCACGGCCATGGAGGAGCCATGTTGGGAGCAACAGGACTTGGAGCAGGATTAATTGGTGCTGCAGCAGTGCATAGGATGAGTCCAGTAAGTAAATATTTCAGAAGACGAGTTCTCTAAATTATTTATTTATTCATTATTACTATCAACTAAACAATACAAACATATCACAATAATATTATAATAATAATAATAAAGGCCAGGGTCCGTTTCACAATAATCTGCCAGTTAATATATTAGTCTTATATCGCATACAAATTTCAAGTACAAGACTGGTCATATTTGTTGTAAAATAGACCCAGGTACACCAATATTAGGTTAAAATTAAATAGACCCAGGTACACCAATATTAGGTTAAAATTAATACATACGAGTGTTAGGATATTTTTATTTTTTGACAGCATTTTTTACTTCTATCATTTTTGTATTTGACCAAAATGTTCATCTTTTTTTAAAAAATAAAGGAAGTGGGAATATTTCTGAGTCGATACTTACTTCAAAAATTGTAAGATACTATGACAATAGAACAAAACACACTTTCTTTAGGTTAGTTCAATATTTTCATTAAAATTTCCAAGGTATTTCCTGCATAATTATTTAATTTTTTTTCTGTATCAATAGTTTTCACGTTATTTGTGAAAATTTAATTATACAAAAAAAATATCATTGAAGGAAGGCCAAGCTTCCAAAAAATTCCGCCCATGAAAGCAGTGATATCCATTATTGGGGCCAAGTTTATTTTTGCTGCTGTTCATCCCACACTTAAATTATTATTGCTCTTTCTTCTGTCTCTATTTTCCTAAAATAATGATCCAACATTCCGTGATTTCCCATCATAATATACAGTATGTCCAGAAGTCCTAACGGAGGCCCTGTATAAATTTTGATTGGTCCTAGGGGCCATGGCCATCCGGTTGGTGATACTAAAATTCGACTTTTATATGTGATATTAAAATCAGGTTCGACCCCCGGAAGTGCCATTTCTTTAACAAATGTTTTGGTTTCTCAAGATTTTTAAATGGCATGGTACCAATTTTATTTTTTAAATAAAATTGTAAATTTACATTTTTTGAAAAAATAATCAGGGGGGGGATTGAGGCGAAAGCCATCAGGCGCCCCCTTTCAATCGCCCACCAGGGGTGGATGGAGGGTCTATTTTTTTTAAAAAAAGGGGAGGATTTAGAGGGGTTTGCACTTTTATTTTGTCGCACCCTGTATAACGGCCCCGATTTCGAAATCAAAAACAAATCTTCAGGAGGTCTAGAAAACGGGCGTTTTCGGGTAAAAAGTCTGAAATAAGGTTATAATTCAGTACAAACAGTACAATGTAATTTTAATATGGAAACATTTAATATGGATAGCAAAAAATAAAAAACATTAACCGTCCCATTTCTTTTACATTAGAGGAATGAGAAATGTTCAATACTAATACACAGTAAATAATTCGTATTCTGAACCTACATACCTACAGTATTTGTATTAAAAATTTCCCATTACCTGTAAAAGAAATGTTACTGTTAATATTTGTTATTGTATGCTAAAATGGTTCCATATTTAAGTTACTTTCTACTGTTTGCTAAATCATAACCTTACTTCTGACTTTCTACCCGAAAACGACCGTTTTCTAAACGGCCTAATTTTAATCTCCTGAAGATAAATGAAATTTGACTTTGTCAGTCTGCGACACTGATAAAACATGAAAATGTTCATTTGATGATTTTAGTAGAAGAGTAACCTTTTTTGGAACACAATAATTGAACTTTTACATCGAAGCTCGAAATTGGGACCGTTATACAGGTTGTGACAAAATTTCATGAACGTTCAGTGTAAGGGCATAATTTATTTAAGATAAATATTAATTTTAACTCAATATGGGTTGACTTGGCCCGTACGCTAAATAAAAACTAAAAGAATATTAAATTAAAATATAACACATATAGGTAGATGAGGAATGGTTTTATTTGGAGTTTTTCTGAGTTCTTTGACGGGAAATTTATATTAAAGCTAAAATCCACGGACTTGAAAAAAAGTATAATATAACTAGCTGTTTCGCCCGTGCTTCGCTACGGTCATTAGCTTGGCGCCTTAGAGGCATGGCCTTTCTACGCTGTTGTATGTATGTATATACATGTATCATGCTATCTCTCTCGCTCCAATGTATTTCTTATGGGGATTGTTTACTTTTCGAGATTTCTACCCCTTAAAATTAAAATTTTGCAAAATCCTTTCTTAGTGCACACTTACATGGTGCAAAGCATTTATGCAAAGTCTGTAGCATTAATAGTTTCGGCTCTACGATGATCAGTTACTCAGGACATTGTCTTTCATATATAAAGATACTAGCAGGATACGCCCGCTTCGCTTGGCGCCTTATAGGCATGGCCGTTTATAGTTTCAACCCATTTTTTGCGATAAAAAGTAGCCTATGTCCTTTCCTAAAGTTTAGTCTATCTCCATACCAAATTTCATCAAAATCGGTTCAGTAGTTTAAGCGTGAAAGCATAACATACATACATACATACAGACAGAGTTACTTTCGCATTTATATATTATAGTATAGTATAGTATGGATTAAAAAGGCATAATTTCTCACATGTGTGATCCTTGGTTTACAAATCAGTGGATTTATATCTGCGCTAAAATTATAAATTAATCTCAAAACTCAAACTGCGGAGTTCATGAATGGAAAAATCCGATAGTAAGAGAACTTTGTTAGTTTCGGATTCTTTCAATACAGAACTTCTCTAAATACAGAGATAACGAAACTGTCCTCAGTGTTGAAAAATTCCACCCGCATTTTGCGTTTAAAATTATGGTAGAACAAATGTTATTTTAACGGACGTGTCTTTTTTCTTGAAACAAGTTCGAGTATATCTTAAAATCGGCTGATTTTTAGTACAAATTTGGAGAGTAAGTGAGGACGAGCTCCTACTGGTCGCTCAACCATTGAAATTCATATAAATGTATTTTAATTCTGGCCACAACAACACAGATAATGGTTTATTCTTATTTTCAGAAAAAAGCTCTGAAATCTCAAAAGAAAGCTGCGAAGAAAGCACTGAAGTATGGAGTTCCCCTTGCAGGATTAGGAGTTGGTGCCTACACTGTGGGAAGAATTTTACACAGAAGTAGTAGCAGTAGCAGTAGTAGTAGTAGTAGTAGTAGTAGTAGTAGCAGTAGCGACTAGACGGACGAAACATAGTCAAGAAATGTACCAATATATTACAGGATCTATAAATGGACAATATTTTCAAAACTTGAAATTATTGACAAATAAATCAATGCTCAACCAAGAATTGAAGCCTTTTGTACTTCAAGAAGTACCTACTACAACAAATTTTAGGACGTTATTTCCTCCTCCTTTCCTCAGACTTCTACGAACACCATTTAAAACGTCTCCACGATGGTCGGTTCTACATACCAGGACGACCTGGAACGCATACCATTAAAACCAGAGAACATCACACATCCCAGTTACAAACAAAGGGGCATCGAAATCTTTTCGGTAACCTCTCATCAAACTGTTTTTTAAAACATTAATTAGGAAATGGGAAGAACAGTTGATGAACTCCGCTACAACAACGATTTCAAAATTTGACATTTTGGATATCTAACACATGACAGATAACTATCATTTAAGATTAGTATCTTAGATGCATCATTTTCAACAATGTACCTTTGAATCGACCACTCAATTTTCACCCTCCCATGCTTGCAACACTGGTAAATTATGTTTATAAATTATATAAAAAAATTGTACAGAATCTTATTTATTGATGTAATTAAAAGATAATTTTTAAAATTTTAATTTAATTTTTGTAGTAAAGTTTTCAGTTATTTTTCAATTATCCTAGAAGTATAGTTGCTAAAATCAAAAAAAAAAAAACCGTCGCATGACTCTACTCACTCGTCATTGCTTGTTCGTAATTTTTGGTCAAAAACAATACCATAATCATGCCTCAACCACATTTTACACCAGATAAACCCTGTTACTTTTTCCTGTTCCCAAGATTGAAGGTTCCTTTGAAAGGACAGCGTTTTCTTATGACTGAGGAGATAAAAACCTCATTGCTGAAAGAGATTGAGGACATACCAAAATGTGCGTATCAGGAGTGCTTCGAGGATTGAAAAAAAAAAACGCTGGAACAAGTGTGTTATATCGATTAAATTTTATAGTCAAAGAAAAAAAGGATATTGTAAGTCAAAATGTAAAATATCCTAGGTTTTATTACCTCTGATCGATGAAACTTTCTCAAGTAATGTTACTACAAAGGAAGGCATTTTTAGATCACCCTCTGTTTTCTTAAAGTGTTCTTTTATCCTTGTCAACATCACGTCCACACCATGTAAAGTTCTTTCCATATCAGAGATTGTTAGAATATTGAATAGACATTCCATTAATCTTGTGCAATATTTTTGACGTGAATATTTGGATTACTATGCGGATCAAAATTTGGGTCCCCATCAGTACCAAAATGTCCCAATTGGTTAAATACAAATATAAGAGTAATAAGACCAATGAAGAACAGAACGGCTAATGTGACGTAACGTCGATACAAATGTTGACGAGATGGATGAAGTGACCGAGCTCTTGGATGAGTGGATCTGAAAAGAACAATATTTCCTAAGGTAAGACTCATAGGGTTCACCGAATAAAAGTTCTTTGTCTACTTACAGAAAGATTTCTGAATATTGTCGGAGAGATCCCGACATCTTTCAACACTCATCACAAGAACCAACAAAGAGGTTCAAGAAGACTTCAATTGAGTGGTGAAAGATTAAATTAATGTTCTACAATTAATTAATTATCATAACACAAACAACGACAAATATAAGAGACTGCTTAGCATACCAAGAGTTATTCAAGTCAGAGAGAGGTGTCACGAGATCACAAGCTGGTTATAAGTTATTCTGCAACCCCACTGTAGCGTTCCTCTTTCCATCATCTTCTTTACAGGCTGGACTTTACTCAAAGGACTACAAACTACAAGTCCTACGATAATATAATGTAAACACGTCGAGGACAATTACTCAAGTAAACTATAAGGCTGGTACGTTAAAAAAGATCCTTTGACTTAAACGCATGTAAGACTGCTCAAACATAACATAGGTACACCGGAGAGGATATCCTTATATAACGTAGCCACTACCAGTACGCGGTGCTTTACATTGAAAAGAGGGAACAAATTAAAGATACATTACTTTCATTGATTCCTACGGTAACGTTAGTACAATAGTAGATGACGGACAGAGGTAAAAATCGAGGTTTAGTCTGTGGGACCAGAGTCCTGTAAATCAAAAATCCATAACCTAAGATATTGTTTTCTCTTTGGAATGAAATCATTTCAACCAATCAAAAATGTGTATTTATCGAATTACACCTTTTTTCGATGAGGATCCGTGTTCACACGTGTGAACATCGCAATGTTCACACGTGTGACCGATGCATCGGCCCCACGGAGTAACTCTGTTGTGTTCATGTATGTGAACACACTGTCCATTTTGTGTTAACCCAGATGCGACACACCGATTATGAACTTTTACTTTAAATTAAACGTAAATTTGTAGTTCCAATTTTTCGTAGATAACTCACATGGAGTGCTCGAAATTTAACGTAGGTACCTGCAACAAAGAGATTGCTAAAAAAAAAAAGCCTACAAAAAGCTAGCGTTGTCAAGCGATTTGTTTGTTCAATTGAATAAAAACTTACAGCCACCATCTTTTGAGCCATTCTAAGAGAGATCTTCTCTTGTATTTATTATCGTCATGATCCAACAATGTCTGACTTGTTTTGGATGTAGATGGCACCTCCTCAATATCCACAGATTGGTAAACTCGACGCGGATTCTGTACAGGCATCGTTTCTGGTTCATCCCTTGTAAACACAACAAGCGGCTCGTTCGCTCCGTTATTTTTACTATAAGTGTGAACGAAATTTTTAGCAGATTCGCTTACACGAGGTTTGTGTTCAATTTCTTCATTTAATAAAGGAAGACCAATTCCAGCACGAGCCCAATTTACAGACGAGAGTTTTTCTCTTAACACATCTGCTACAGGTGATACTAAATTGCTAGGAGGAAATAAACCCGATTTACACGTGGGACATTTATAACCTGCTGGAGCTGTAGTAGTCGGTAGTTGTCTGGCGTAGTGATCTAAACAAGACCAGTGGTAGACATCTAAAATCAGATAAGACATATTCTTTCCATTAAACCATAACGAGAAAAAAAAATCATAGACAGGAGATCCTGTAACAGTAGCCCCTTCATTGTTATTAATACTAAAAAGTCGAATCAATACTCTATACTCTATGTGATGTCTACATTTTTTTATTATTAAACTGGTTGCAAATCTCTATTGAGAGTGCAATTATCACTGCGACCTTTATTTAGATCAGGGATAAGCAACCTTTTTAAGTAGCGTGCTATTTTGAAAATTCCCAATTACCGGCGTGCCACCATGATTTATTGTCAAGGAAAAAATCGAAAGTTTAGCTGGAAGCTGGTTACCGCCAAAAATCAAGCTACGTAGAAAGTTTTTTTGTCCGTTTTTTGGCAATCAAAGCAATAACGAAATATGACCAGGAATGGACTAAACCTGCAGAATTGAAATTTGGCTAACAGATTCCTTTTTGTATGCAGGTACATAATAAGAACGGGAAACATCGAAAATTCAAGTAGATACAGGTATCGCAAAAAAAAAACGAAAAAAAAAACGCGTATTACTTTCTCTTCCTATAGAAGATAAAGTATTGCAATCGTGCAAAAAATTTTGGGGCCTAAAAAATCGTCTGACGGGAACTCAAAACCCAAATTAAAGATCAAATATGTCATTTCCTATTGCTTTTGGCCATATTTTCATTATTTTTGGTCACTTTTTAACTTTGGAAAACTTTAAAGCAACGGGGTCAAAAAACGATATGTCCGACGTATGACGTACGTACGAAATCATGTGCAGAGCTCTGGGAGCCTAACCGCTGGTCCGATTTTGATGAAATTTGGCACAAGTCATCTATGGGAAAAAAACCGACACATATTTTTCTTTTTCTCAATATCGCCTCAAGGGCCACAAAGGGTTTTTTGTACATATTTAAAATCGGTAATTATGGAATCATTGTTTCTAAAATAAATGGGGTCACGGGGGCGTATCTCTGTGAGGGACCCCGACAGGGGCCTAACAAGCTCCTTAAACTGGAAATACCTTCTAAAATAAAACAGTTTAGAATTTCACATGAAATATTTAACAAGATAATGTCGAGATCCGACAGGGATTATTCAATGTATTGAAAATTAATTAATTAATCACTGTTTTCAACTTTTCATTTAGAGTTCCCCCCCCCCCCCGGTTCGGAAGCAAGAACGTTGTAATTGGACCAAATCTCTAAAATCAAAACCACATAACCAATTTTCATGAAATTTAAAATGGGAACTTAACTATGACATTATTTTATATATATAAAAATGAGCCCATATGGGTGCGTCTTTGTCAGCGCCCCCCCCCCCCCTGTGGGCCCAATAGGCTCCTTAAATTGACTATCACTTTTAAAAGAAAACGGTCCCGTTTATATAAAAATGGACCCATGGAGGTGTACCTCTCTCAGGGGGCCCTCTAGGGGTCCTAACTAGCTCCTTGAAATAGGAACCCCTTTTAAAAGGAACGGTTCGGTATAGTCACATGAAATTCAAAACAAATCATGTTTATAGCCTACAAGGATTATTGAAAAAATTATATCTGTATATTCAGAGCTTTTATTCAGAGTGGTACATTTTGGGCTTAATCTCTAAAATCCAAACCACATATACAATTTTGATGAAATTTTATTCTGGCAATCATAGCAATATTTTACCTAAAAACATTAGTCCGAGGAGGCGTAACTTCACCAGAGGCCCCAGCAGGGTCCCAAAAACGAAGAAATGTAAAAGTCATTTAAATTTGATAAAATTTATTATATTGAGTCAACCTAGAATGATATTAGATAATTTTTAGTATTTTGTAGGAATTTCGGTTTTGTATCCCCGACAGGTGCCGACATATGTAAAAATATAGAAGTCGTCTCATTTAAATAAAATTTGGTATATTGAGTCAACCAAGAATTATATTGGATAAATTTCAGATTTCTAGGTTTTGTCCGACCTCGATACATTTTCAAGTAGAACAGAGGACATCCTCTACAAATTACTTATATATTACTTACGGTAGCATGTGAGTCGAACACAATTTTCCGAGGCTAAATCTTTTCTACATAATTCACATGAGGAGTTGTAATCACTGTCTTGAAGCCATTGAAGATATGATTGTACAACACACTGAAAAAAACAAGAGAAAAATAATCACACAACTTCTATCGAGAGATACAATGATGATCAAAATTATTCTCCTCTCCCTCTCTGTTATCCTTAAAATTGAGAACACCGCGCAAAAATGCATTTTCTCAAAGAAAGTGTGGACATTAAAAATGACAAATAAAAAAATCAAGGACTAAAAGATTGAACAAAATTGTAAAAGCAAAATGGGACATAAAAAAGGTTTCTTTTTCCGGTAGAAAAAAAAAGTTTGTTTCGTTGATTGTATAAACGTAACGTAACCATCTTTCCTACAACTTACTAGATTAGTTTTCATTTCATCGAGACATGGCCTAATTCCATTTTAAAGACCTGAAGATGAAAGTCTGAGTACTTTTGAAAACTCGCCACTTTTATAATAAGTCCAAATCGATATTGTCTAATTATTAACATTTTTAAAAAATCATTTCATTTCATTTGTGCAAGGAAAGGTGAAACGCTAAGCACAAGCATGTAGAAGACATATGCACCCCATTGAAGTATTTGGTACGAACCGACAAGCACGAAGTACATGGTGTCTCCGCTGTTTTGAAAATACGAAGGTTTTTAAATAAACTCAAACAAAAATACAGAAAAAAAATAATACCTTCGGGTGATTTGTTACCATACAATATTCGCAAACATTGACGCGATGTTCATAACAAAATTGATTTGTTACTTTTCGTTTGGGACATTTACACAACCCCATAATCTAGAATAGAAACAAATATCAATGCTAAAATTTAGAAAACTAAAATTTATTTTTGAAGCTAAAAACCTGGGGACATGTTTTGAATGTTACTTTTTTTATTATTATTATTTTTACATTTAAATATAATTTTAAACACTTGCATACATTTTTTTATATTGTTTTAATAGTTTTTTTTTTTATATATATATAGTAAATTATTTGATAACGTTATAAAATTAATTTAATTTATCTTCTTCCTTTCCCAGTGTGCTCAATACCGATACAGCGCAGCGTAGCGACCAGAGACTTGGATATAATGTTGAACATATCCAAGGCTGCTGAGCTAAAAAAGCCAAAGATTTCGACGGCAAAGGGAGTAAAAATATAAACATTTTTCCTTATACTTTCTTCTTTCCCTCTCCTCTGCTTGTTTGGCCGCTTCTCCCAGACCCTTTAAACTACTTTAAAGAAAGATGGATGTTGTTTTTTGCCAGATTGTACACACATGTTCCTTGTACCTATTAGGATAATTTAAAATCAATTTAGCTTTGGATGAATGTGATTTTTATTAAATTTAGAATTTACACCATTAGTATGGTTACACTAAACATGAATCAGTATTCTTGTGAGCGAGGCATTGCCGTATGAACCTAACCTAACCATACTTAAAGTGAGTAAAAATCACGTTCGTACATAACTAAATCGATTTTAAATGATCCAAGAAACATTTTAAAACAAACTCCAGGTTTCTAGATTTAAAATGAAAAATCAATAAAAACACTTTTGTACCCTAAAATTTCCTCCTTCATGTAAAACCATTTTAAAAATAATATTCAAAGAAAGATTAGATGGCATGTTTGTTAAACTGTGTAAGACATGGTAGGAGAAGTGCAGTTACAAATTACTTATTGAATACTACGCAAGGGTTTCACCCAGCCTAAACTCAGAATAATATTGGTTTATTAAATTCAACAATGAATCTTGAGATTCGGACAAATCCATACCTACTCATGCATTTGATATATTTATCACATTTAAATATTTAATAATAGCACTCAAAAAACTGCTAGTGTAAAGGGATTCTTTATTCTGGACGTTAAGGTAGATGTTGATCATTCAGTTTTAATATATCAGTGTTCATAATATCACTTATAATTAAATATTTCCTTTCGGTGATCTTTATACATATTCATTTAGGTTTTATTATACAAAAGTGCTAATTTAAGAACATTAGCAAAAGAAAATTTTACCTCTGTATCTGTATACTAGAATATGAATGCAGACAACTACTCCACTGTTCTGGTTCGCCCTCCCTTTTGTAAAAAAAAATGGGACAAATTCTCGTATGTTAAATGTGAAATCAGTTTTGTCTTTTTCAAAGTAGGTCTCTGTCAAAACAATAACCTTAAGAGATGAAGACACCACAGCCATAGGTGGCATCAAATATTCAAATTTGAGAAGTTTGTTGTCGCATTTCGTAGCTATAGTGAAGCACCGGCAAACCTATAACCTCAATAGTTTTTATCTTCTTGTAACAATCATAACTTCCCTTATGGATTTACCAACAATAATTTACTTCCCAATTTCACTCTAAGAAAAAAACAAGGAATATGTCCTAATTCGGACTCGGGGCTCTTCCTGACAAATTTGTTTCGTTCATTTTTTACACCGTTACCACAAAAGATTATATTACCTTTAACGAGTTATAAGAGAAGCGAAAAATCTCGCATGTTACTATAATAATTAGAGCTATGATTTTCTTGCAACTGAAGAATTTCGAATTTCCTTTAAACTTTTGGAGCCGCAAAACAAGGACATCTAAAAAATCGAAATTTCTGATTTAAAAATATTGTGAGAATAGCTCGTCTAATTGAAAGTGACCTGGTTTTAGTAAAAATCTAAACCAATGTTTTGTTTAATAACATTATACTAAGTTGTCCTTCTTACTGAATGTCCAATTTTTTTATTCATAACCTCCCCGTTTAGGTAGTACCTACATAGCATATAGTCAAGGGAGAATACCTACCACTACTCATTCCAGATTCTGTCTAATTTATATGAGCTACGTTTGAACATTTTAATTAAAACAAACAATCCTTTTCCCGAAACCCTTGGACTATTTATTTATTCGGATTTCTTCTTCTTTTCACGGCAAATTGCAAAACTACTTGGTTTTGAGTTCAAAGCAAGCGGTGGCAAATAGATACCAACTTTTTCATAATAAATTTATTTACCTAATTGTGATTTATCAGTTAATTTGATGAGATTATTAGAGTATCTTTATTTGGTCTTAATATGAATAGAATGGTGCTGATTCCGACAAGATAGATAGGGAAAAACTAGCAAATATGAAAATGCAAAAATACAAGCAAAGCAAATATAACACTGCAGATTTCTGATAACAAAAAATCTCTAGTGATTAGCCACGGCAAGGTGCAGCATATCACAGAGAAGAACCGAGGGATTTTTAGACACGCGGGATTTTTCCCATTTGCGGCTTGACTTTTTTTTATTTTACAAGTTGCTATTCTTGCAACTAAATTCTTAAGTTTAATTTAAATAAATTACCTGTGTACTAATTGTTTTTTTATTTTAACACATAGGTATTTAATTGTTTCCCTCCGTAATTATCAATTATCAATGTTGATTTTGATTTGTGAATAATGTGAATTTTTATTAAGAAAAGAAATTTATTTTTTATTTTTTAAGGTAATACCTATATATTTTCAAAATAACTTACAACAATATACATCTCCGAAGCTAAGGCTAACTTTTTGGGAGTATTAAGGACATAGAATGTAATTTTTGAAAGTGATTAGCTGTTTGCCCGTGCTTCGCTACGGTGACGAAATTGAACAACAATTTCGACATTGCGACATTAAAATCTTCTCAAGTTTGGATTTTTGGTGGAACCCACACCCCAGGAAGAGCTCGGCTCCTATTTAGACAATTTAATATTTTACTCAAGGATAGTACATTCTGAACTGCGAAACACCTTTGTATCGAATTTCAACTTTCTCGCTCATACCGAAGTGGGAAGTGGTACTTCTCAATTCAGATTTTTCGGTGTTCCATTCTCGGTCATTTTTCGTTCTGTCCTTTAGTTTGCCCAGAAAAAATATCCAACAAACCCGCTAAAAAGCGTCATTTTTGGAGGTAACTTGAACTTTCGATTGTTTCCTTTCTTATTATGCACCTTCATACTAAAAGGGATGTGTGCCAAATTTTAATCTCTAACTTAAGCCATAGTGGAATATTAAAAAGGGGGAAAATATTAAGGATATCACGGGATTAAAAGTGGTGGGATTTTGAAAAAAGGGATTTTTCTTGTCCAGGATTTTCTGTGATATGCCGCACTCGCCACGGCAACTGCCGAACAGCTGACATGTGGCTGACATTAAAACACGTACACACAGGTGGACTCTGATTATAGCAATGTTTCTAATTCAAAATTTAGCTGGGGGTTCCCATAATTCGACATTTTGCCCCCAAGTTTAAGGTATAGCGAATAGAACAGAGAGTAAGGAAATTTGTATAATTTGAAGAATAAGGTGGAGGGACGGAGAAACTCTAGCGCTAGCATTAGTGAACTTCCCCTCTTTTTTCCTATGAAGTAGAATTTATCACATTTTTTTAATAAGTTAAAAAAATAAGTTTTTATCATTCACGGAGCCTTTTTTTATTTTTATTATTTAACTTGGCTCAAAAAATGGAAAAATTGAACTTCTGTGGAAAAAAGAGGGGAAATTCAATTAAAATATTTAAACATTTTCAAGAATTTAAGGTAAAAAAAATCTCTTCCCCAAGATTTAACTTATTTTATATTAGTTTTTGCGGGTTTTGTTTAATATTTTCTTAAAAATTGAATTAAAAAGTGGTGGGGGTCTTGTTTCCTTTTTTCTCCATGCGCTTAAATAGGGTGGGGCCCAGGGGGTACGTTCCCCCAGTTTTTTTAAGCGGGCAATGTTTCTCAAATTTCATTATACCTAATCACGTAAAAAATTTAAAAAAAAATCAAATGAATGGTGATCCGTTGTGTCTTTTAGCCCATTAAGTGGGGGGACATGGGCCCCTAAATAATTCCCAATCCTAAGACTAAATCGAAATACGTTAATTAAAAATTGTCGAAAATTCTGTTATGCGTCATGGCATTTTTTTTTTTTTTTTGGTCCTACATCCGATGTGTTGAGTCAAATTTTTCAACAAAAAAAGCGTTCAGCATGGGTCCATGTTGGACGATTGTACATACGCAATAGAGACATGGTCGTAAAAACTTTTCCTAAACTCTCTAATTGGATTAAAATTGGTTAAAAAAAATGTTGGATTGTCTCAACACATCTCCCCCGTGTTAGTCCCGTTATTGAGAGAGTAGATAGAATGAGAGAGAGAGAGAGAGAGAGAGAAACTGCGATCGAAAGATCTCAAGGTCAACGTTCAACTAGGTGCTTTGATATTCCCTAGAATGCATGTTGTAGTCATGAAAGGCATTTGTGGTAAGCTCTACAGCTTTTAACAAATTAGGTATCTTACCTCGATAAACATTGCATTAAAAAGTACTGCTCAGGACTGGAACCCCCAACCTCTAGGTTACGAGTCCCTCCCCCCTGCAAATTTTCTATTAGGTATATTGTGAGATTGTGCCCCCCCCCCAAAAAAAAACAATAGGGCTATATCAGCGCATGTCTTGAGAACTAATAACGAGAAATGAGAAAAATATTGGAAAAATCGAGAGGAATAGGTTCAATAAAAAAACACAGTGACGTATCGAGATTTGAGCGACCCTAGTTTTCGATAATGCTTTGGCTTTATTGCTATCTTCTACTTTTGTAAATAAAAAAATGGACACGATTCTGACTTCAACTTGAGTTTATAGTTTAAGGGTAAACGTAAAAATGTGTAAAATTTCTATAACGCGAAGGAAAAAAAAATAACGTTTTGCGAGATATAACTGAAAAAGAAGTTTATTTAAAGAAAAAGAACGGTTTTACTATTAAACTACGTTTTTACGGCCATGCCTCGCAATTTTTTTAAAATAATTGAACTAAATAAATACGTACCCTTAAAGTCAGCCTGGAGTTATACCCCAAAAAATTAAAGATAAGATAAAAATAATAAACCAAAAAAATGCAAAAGTACACAGACAGAAATTGAAATTTGTCAACTTTAGTGTCAAATTAAATTAATCTTTCTAATTTAATAATGTCTTAATTTAATTAATGTTATTTGTAATATCATTAGATAACGTTGTGTTTTTTAATTTTCGTTCATAATTACAGAAAATGTTATATTCTAAGTATAAATCAAGAACTCTTTTTTTACTAGTTATTTTTCAAATCCATAGTGGCAGTGGCTATAGTAAAAAAGAACCAACTGTTAAAGATTTTGGTTGTGAAAATGGTAAATGTATAGATATACTTTATTCAGGAGTTGTGTCAATTACGATAGCCTCTAGGTTCACTAAGGGAGACCAAATAAACGTTCATGCTGAAAAAGATAATTTTCTTCTAGTTACCATAAAAGGTATCAATGAACCCAAAGAAAATGATTTTATGGTTGTATCTAAAAGTTTGGTTGGAAAGAAAAAAATAATAGAAAATCATAATAACATAAGGGATCATTTACAGCCAACAAAAACAGTAGTGTTAAATTCACCTCAGCATCCACCACCTATTATAAAAAGTAGTATAGATGAAAATAATATTTCTCCCGATTCATCTTATGAAAATGTTGAACCTGGTACAGAAAATGAAGACGATTATGAGGAGAGTTTAGAAGTAGATCCTATCCACAATTTTGGAAATCCTGCGACAGATTTAACAGGCCCAGATACTGAATCGATCATACCTACAAAACCGAACGAAACTGTTGATATACGGGTAGATCAAAGTGATGATACAAAAGTGGAAAAAGGTGACACGTCAATCGTAAAAAAAACAAAAGAAATCAATGATGAAGTTATAATCAAAAAACAGTTTAATATACCCGAAGATAATGCGACTGGTACATCGTCAGAAGCCAACCAAGTAAATAATTTTGAAGAGCAAGAAAGTGATTTATCCTCAGCATTCAATCAGTTTAATAAACCCGAAGAGGAGGAGACAAGTGATTTATCCTCAGCAGTCAATCACGTTAATAAACCTGAAGAGGAGGAGGTAAGTGATTTATTCCCAGCAGCCAATCAATTTAATATACCTGAAGAATCAGCAAATGATACATTGTCAGAGGACAACCAGTCAATTAAACCAGAAGAGCAAGCAAATGAATTATCCTCAGCTGCTAATCAAGTTAATATATCTGAAGAAGCAGCAAATGATACATTGGTAGAAGACAACCAGTCAATTAAATCTGAAGAGCAAGCAAATGAATTCTCCTCAGCAGCTGATCAAGTTAATATATCTGAAGAAGCAGCAAATGATACATTGTCAGAAGACAACGTGTCAAATAAACCTGAAGAGAAACCAAGTTATTTATCCTCAGAAACCAACCAAATAAATAAAACTGAAGAACAAGCAAATGAATTATACTCAGAAGCCAAAAAGGTAAAAGAACCTGAAGAGAAGGCAAATGATTCTTCGTCAGAAGACAAGCTGTCAATTAAACCTGAAGAGCAACCAAATGAATTAACCTCAACAGCTGATCAAGTTATTATGTCTGAAGAAGCAGCAAATGGTACATTGTCAGAAGACAACCGGTCAATTAAACCTGAAGAACAAGCAAACGAATTATACTCAGAAGCCAAAAAGGTGAATAAACCTGAACAGAAAGCAAATGGTTCATCGTCAGAAGACAACCAGTCAATTAATCCTGAAGAGCAAGCAAATTATTTATCCTCAGAAGCCAAACAGCCAATTAAACCTGGAGAGGAAAGGAATGGACACCTAAGTAATCACGAACAGACAATTACAAATAACTTAGCAGATAAACTAAATGAGCTGCCTCCACCAACTTTATTGTCATCAACTTTCCAACCTCCTTTGCGCCCTGTGGAGGCAATAAAAAAATCTCTCAATAGCTTACCATCAGAGTCATCAAAGCCTTCTGCAAATTTAGATGACTTGGCAACCGATTTCTTACAAGTACTTGAGCCCGAATCTGAACAAAAGGAAAAGTTTATTTCAGCTTCTGAAATAAATGAATCACCTAGCCCACAAAAGAGTGCTCAAATCGAAACAGTAATTGATTCCATTGCAGAAAATCTCCCCCTTACCAAAGAAAATATCTTGCCCGATGAAAGTGTTTCTGGAATTCCAATTCTGTACGAATCATGGGAGAATCTGCAGAAAGTATTAGAGAGCTTGTTGTCTGACTACTTGCACGGAAAAGAGATCAATTCGGCCTTATTTTCTGAATACCCGAGTCTCGTCCTACTCTTCAATTCAACATTGTTGCTTTGTTTCATTCTCCTTTTAAATTGCCTGAGCATTAAGAAGTGTGATTCAACAATGAAAGGAAAACTTTACATGATAGAAAAAAAATTACTAGAGAAAAAAATTGAAGATTATAAAGTTAGTGATATGATTAATGAAAATGATAAAATAAAGCAGGAAAACCATTTACACAAAGATAAATTAAATAAGCTCTCTAGTAAAATTAGTCAGCTTCAAGATGAAGAAATAGTCCTGAAGAAGAGTTTGGATGAGTACAGAACGAAGTACGAGTCGTTAGAAGAAGCATCCAATAAGAAAAACATTAAGAAAAATTATGAACTTTTAATGGGTGAAGTTATAGTACAGAAGAAAAAACTGGATGAACTTGCGGCAGGTATGGAGGAGAGAGCGGAATCGCTAAAACAAGAAAAAACAAACATCGAATCACTTTTGAAAATTCAGGCTGAAGAACATGGAAAAATTGTAAATGATTATCGCATGTTATTGGGCAATTTAGAGCTTGAAAATAAAGAGCTAAGAGACATTGTACAAACGTTGTCAACCGACAGTGATGCCACACAAAAACTGTTGGAAGCTGTCACTCTTCAAGTTCAATTATGCAATTTAGAAAAAGAAAATGAAAACTTGACTCATCAATTAGATGGGGAGAGAGAAGCTCACAAGTTATTAGAAGATCATCAACGAATGACCCAAAAAGAAGTTAATGATTTGAGGGAATCGTACGAAGTTTCGCTTAAAGAAAAGAAAGACCTGAGTAACAAATTGAAGTACATAACTGACTACTTCCAACAGTTGGAGGACAAATTGAAAAAAGAAATTGCCGTAAAGGACGACTTGTTGAACGAAAAGCTAGGCGATGATGACAGTCTTGCTAAGGCTCTGATGAATTTGCGGAAGGACAACAGTGTTCTTACAGAAGAAAATAATATTCTTAGAAACAAATACGAATCTCTTAAAGTGGAATTGACTGACCAGAAAAATGAAGATAAACTTTCCAAAACAAAATTGGAGTATGAGAGAGAACAAATTTGGATGGCATGGAGAGCAGCAGAGAGAAAAATTGAAAGTTTGAACTTAGACAACAAAGTTTTAAGATCTAAGCTAGTTACGATGGGGTCAAAAAGCGAAACATCATTCAGAGAAATGCATACTCAGACCTATGAAGACAGAGATAAAAATTTGAGTCGCACTTCATCGCTGTACATGGATCACACATCTCCAGTCCCTCAACCATTTATGCCGAACTATGCAATTCCTCTGCCTCTTTTGAGTGATGAAGAGATGAGACAGTTATATGATCCTACCAGTGGTAATTTTGATGAGAATGGCCATAATGGATATCAGACGGATGAAGATCACAGCTTTCCTTCGAATGATTATCGTCTTCCCCCATTAGGAGGAGGCACATATTCTCCTCCAACCCTAGATAATATTCCAGTGCCTAATATCCCACTTCCATTAGACAATGATGTTCTTTGGAAATTGCAAAAAATGACGGACCCAATAAATAATAGTCAGGCGTGGAACATGTCCTCAATTGAACCTAGCAATGATGACGAAGGACCTTCATATAAAAATAGCCCATACTCACGTAAGAGAGCCGAAGACTCAATATCCTCCGTATCCAGTAGTCGACGCAGTTTTGTATGATACTGCTCAGAAGATGAGATGGCATGCTAGTCATTAGTATTATCAAAATCCCGTGAACCGAAATATGATGAGCAAGCAGCCTGATGGCTGATGGAATCAGGATTGTTTCAAATTGCATTCATTAGTCATTTAAGTATTTATTTCTCCAATCATGTCTGCTCGGGTGACTTACCTATCTAAATTGACTAATGGAGCGCGATATATTTGGATTCTCGAAGAAACTGATTTATGGTAATATTTTGTCATCAAAAATAAACTAATTAATGGAAAGTTACCAATTGGCGAGATTAGTGTCCAAGACATTTTCTATAACCTAAACCTTAGAGCTCTATTTTTGTGGTTGAATACTTAAATTGGGAAGTATTTTTTTTTTTTAATTTAAAATGCTGCGATGGCTACGTTTTTCTTTTTCAGGATTTTTATTAATTATTCGCTGATGAATAATTAAGTATTAATTATTCACACAGGGCACACGTACGTGCCTTGTGACGGCCGTCGTAGACTTAATTATTATTATAGGATACCATAGCCTTTGGAAACGGATACCTAAAATTATTTCTTTTTAGAAAAGTTTTTTGTATGCACGATATTGTATTTTAGAGTATATTTATATTATGTATAGTGTATACTCGTAAGTTAGTTGATCAATAAGTATCTGTTTTTGAGGAAATTTATATTTAGACAACACAATTCAAAGTTTCAAACTATTAATTGATTTTTTAACGTCTTTTAAACATCTAAGGTCATTTGAGAAAGGTTGTATCCTCAATTTTCTGTAAACTTACAAACTAGCTACCCACATTGATCTCACTTACCCTGAGTTGGTCCAGGAATCCCCAGACACCTCAAGGGCGCGTAACTAAGTATAACCTTTCAAGGGTGTGTTCAACGTGTATTAGACGCTGGCAAGGAAATGTTCGTAGTGAGCTAAAAATTTCGATGTCAAGTTTTCAATACCAAAATACGTTTTGAGGCCTCAGAGCCCAAATGTCGAGTTTCAGCTATTGGTCCGTGTGTGTCTAAATAATGATGCCATTGACGCTGGCATTGATAAGTTTGATTATTCTGCGATTTTAGCTCAGTCTGTGCTTAGTATTATTTTCACTGTCAGTGATTGGAATGGTTGTGGCAAAGGCCGTAAACTGGACTACAAATGTCATATCCACTTTACTCACTTGACCTAACCCTCTGATATATTTTCTGTTCTCTAACTTAAAAAATGGCTCGAGAAGAAAAAAAATCAGTTTAAATGGGAAAATTATCGCTGAAAGGTAGAGTTTGACCAATCAAGATTTTAAGTTGGTTAAAGCTGTTGGGAATGCAGGGATTAATGTGTGGTCTTAAAGGAAGATCATTTTGAAAATTGAATAATCTGATCTCGAAAAAAACTCACCCAATTGGGCCAATGTTGAAAAAATACTGATGTTCAATGTTCACACACACAAAATTTCGATATTTTTTACGTTTGAAGTTAGAATCTAAAAATTGAAGGAAAAAAATCTGTCCGCCCGCCGTAAGTAGCACTATCGTTAACAGATTTTTATGAAGTTTGGTATATGGGATCTAAATGTACACCACTAAAATTATAAATGACTCATGACTAAAAGACATTTATATCTCATTAAAATAATAATTATAGGTCACAATTATAATTGTGAAGGCTTGGACTGGGAGCCCCAGAACCAGGACATAAATAAAATATAAACCAAAAAATTTCTTATATTCTATACCAATATTATAGAGGTAAAATGTGCTTCTATGTTCCAGAGCTTATCCTCGATAAACTCTGGAACTACTAAACGAATTTACAAAAAACAGTTCATTATAAACAACTTCACTATCCCTGAATAATATAGGCTATAGTGCATACACGTGGAAAGGCTATGCAGCTGAAAGACACCTGACGAAACCTGCTAGTGTATGATTTAGGGAAATGTAGTGTTTTGTCCACTGGATAGTTCACTTTATATCATGATCCCAAGAAGACTCAGTAAAATACTCCGCCCGGCCGTCCCCAATTTTGCGCATGACGTCATACATTTTGTTCAATTGTAGTTTCGTATTTATAAGTATACATCAACAATTCATTCTGCCCTCTCATTTTTATTTATATTTTACTTTCCAATGTTTTTGAAATGGGTAGTACTTTGCGACAGGACCTCCTAGATGGGCGGTGATAGAACCCTTATGTTCATAACAAAACGAATTTACAATGTTATCAGACTGAGATATTTCCATCGCAAGTATTCGATCCCCCACGTGGAGTGATCCCTAATCGCAACATAATCATTCAGTGGGTTCGTAACTTTAATGAAACGATCAGTTTTTTGTTTAAAAAAAAAAACAGAGGGATGCGAACAATACGAACTCCAGAATATGTTGTGAGGGTCACGCAAGCTGTCCTCCAGAGCCCCAACCGTTCTCTTCGACTGCGTGTCTCCAATTTGAACCAAAAAGTGAAAAATTAAAAATCCTCATTCTTGTGAACAATTTGAGTTAATTAAAAAAAAAAAAAATCCATCCATTTCTGTTGAATGACCCTGTCTGTAATGTACACGACACACATGACGTCAGCATTTTCTGCTCAAGAACATATATTATCTTGTCTTCTTATTAAAACGATGCTAAGTATTTTAATTTGACGTTGTTTTTTGACATACTTTACTGTTCTTCTTGCAAAGCGCTAATCCAAACCTTTCAATAAACCCTATCTTTGTACAGTGTTGCTTTGCACGAGCAAAATAGTTAAGTTTGAAAAGAGATAGCACATACAAAGTGTTATCTAAAGCTCCGACTTATCTTTCGATAAACTGTGCGGGAGAACATAAAAAAATAAATCAATTCCAGGGTGGTTCCGAAAAATGAATGTTTTTAGAATATAAAGGGTGTGACACAAAGTTTGTTCCTCGAAGTTAAATGTTCTTTGGTCAAATTAGTGTGGATATATTTTCTCTGATTTTTTTGTGCAAAGACGCTGCGCTTTCCAACGAAGGACACGTCTCACAGTATCGATTTTTTTGGACCGTTACAGAACACAATTTAGGTTTAAATGACCACACACGGTGACAATACAATTTGAGTTACTCTCCAGTCGTTTACGTTTGTTTTAATAAATTGTTTGATTTTTTTTCTTTCTTTCAAAAAGAGACATTTTAATTAAGGTCTATTTTGAAAAATAAAACTACGAAGCCAACTCTCTTGTTTAAACTCTCCTAAAATTTTGTAGAAATTTGCCGCCCCTGAAATCTGCCACACTGGGATACAGCCTAATCAGCCACTGCCTTATATAATTCTAAATACAAAAAACCTCTACGAATGTGACACATGGGTTTAAAGTTTAAAATAATACTATCACTAAAAAGCAACGTCCACAGCCGAAGGCTGCCAAATTCTTTTAAATTAATACTATTACTAAAGAGAAACGTCCATCGCCGAAGGCTGTCAAATATTTTGATAATAATTCGATCACTAAAGAACAACGTCCACAGCCGAAGGCTGCCAAAACTTTAAAATAATAATAAAATTATTATTTGAAAAGAGAGTGTCTAGGTTTTCTATAATACAAATTTCAATACCAAAATCAAAACTATAGTTCTCTATTTTTAAAAAAGTTGACCTTGAAATAACCTTGATTGCGACCTTCGAGAAAAAATTCTAGGTGACCATAATAATTGTCTTAAAAACAATAAATATTTTGTTTCGAACGTTTTTTGTAAAAAGAACCGTTTTCGAGAAAATCGACCTCATCAATTAAATTGACTCACCCTGTATATCTCCGTAAGGCGCCATTTAACGAGTATATGCTTAGACAGAAAAAAGTAATATTGATTCTGAAATTATCTAAAATAACCGTAAGATTATACACTAGACTATATCTCCAGTTACTTTGGGTCATGAATCTATATCTATTATGAATTTGACGGTAAACGCGGGACGAGGTTGTGTTCACACGACACAATTTTTGTTTCCGGACGTTTTTTAATACCCTCATTCAGTTAGCATATGCCATTATGACACTGAACCTAGCCACGTTTTTTAGAAAACCTTTTTTTTTTTTTTTTTTTTTTTTTTGCAGAATGTTAATATTGAACGGCCGATTTTTGTTCATCTCATATTTAAATTTTACCCTCATAGCAGTGCCGGGAATTCCAGGTGCAATTTTAGTCGAATGACCACTAGACTACAGAGGATGCTCTGTTCAAAATGTTTGCACTAGGCCTAGGTACATAGTAGAATGTTATTTGTTAATGTATTTTTAAAATTAAAATAAAAGAGATAAATTATGTTAATTATATTTTTGAAAACAATGTGAGCTTTATTTTTTTATCCTTATTTTTTGTTCCCTCAGTTCTCACTATGGAAATTGTAAGAGTATCGATAGACCAGATTGTTTTGTCATGCATAATTTTAGTGGAAAAAACGACATCGAGAATGTTCACCAATACAATAGTTTATTTTTACTATACTTCGTATGGGAGATAAAGTAAAAAAGTTTTGAAAATTTTCTTTCACATTTTTGACATTACGGATATGTGTCCTTCCGCGTATATCTGTAGTCAAATTTTTTTGTTCGGCAAAACGAACATTTTTATTTGATCAAAAATTTTAACTGACAGATTTTACCCTTTTTCAAAGTAAATTCTTGTATTGTTTTTTTATGTTTTTCTCATTCAGCATTTTGAAGACATCTTGTCTTTTAAAAAGAACCGTTTTCGAGAAAATCTGTAGTCAAATTTTTTTTGTTCGGCAAAACGAACATTTTTATTTGATCAAAAATTTTAACTGACAGATTTTACCTTTTTTCAAAGTAAATTCTTGTATTGTTTTTTATGTTTTTCTCATTCAGCATTTTGAAGACATCTTGTCTTTTAAAAAGAACCGTTTTCGAGAAAATCGACCTCATTAATTAAAATGACCTGTATATCTCCGTAAGGCGCCATTTAACGAGTATATGCTTAGACAGAAAAAAGTCTTATCGATTCTGAAATTATCTAAAATAAACGTAAGATTATTGGGACATGAATCTATATCTATTATGAATTTGACGGTAAACGCGGGACGAGATTGTGTTCACACGACACGATTTTTGTTTCCGGACGTTTTTTAATACCCTCATTCAGTTAGCATATGCCATTATGACACTGAACCTAGCCACGTTTTTTAGCAGTCCTTTTTTTCACTATGGAAATTGTAAAGAGTATCGATAGACAAGATTGTTTTGTCATGCATAATTTTAATGGAAAAAACGACATCGAGAATGTTCACCAATACAATATTTTATTTTCCTATACTTCGTATAGGAGATAAAGTAAAAAAGTTCTGAAAATTTTCTTTCGCGTTTTTGACAGACGTTTATCTCATTCAGCATTTTGAAGACATTTTGTCTTTTAAAAAAATCGTTCGGAAATAGCGTGGGCAAGATCTGAACTAGTTCGCAGTGAAGAAAGTCGATTTCAGTCAATCTTGTACAAATTCCTACAGTTCGAATTGAGAAGACGAATGCGTTTCAGATTGATCAATGATAATTAAATACTACTTAATAAGCAGTCATTGGAGCCGTCTGATTTATCCTAAACTTTATCCGCGGGAACAGTATTCCCGCAGCATGATCTAATTTGTTTCTATTAATGTCCATGCTCGGATTTACGTACTGTTGATATTCGAGCCACGTTCGACAGAGACCTGTTTTCTCATTTATTTATCATAAGACTAAAATTAGAAAGAGAGAGAGTTGCTCTCTAAATGTGATCGCTAACGGCCGCATACGTACTTATCGTATTGCATATCTTTTCATATAAGAAAAATAACTAGTACGGTAAAGTCGTTTAAAAAAAATCCGTACTTTCTAGTAGGGTGGGTATACCATGTCAAAAAAAAGTACTAGTTTGAGTATGTCATGTCAAGAATCCGTACTTTCTGATACGGTAGTAGATTCGGCACAAGACCCAAATAGAGCAACAATGTTTTCCGAATTGATGCAATAGTTTTTAGGGATCAGCAGACTTCATGAGAGGAACAAGTTTGTTTATTTTATCAATATAAGCATTAAAATGAACGTTGGCGTCCTACGGTAGTATATCATTTCAAGGAAATCCTCTAATACGGTAGGTATGTCATGTTAAGAAAATCAGTACTTTAGAAAATCCTTTTCAAATTTGCAAATATTAGTTTTTTTAAGAAACCAAACGTCATGTGAATTTTATTTCCGTATTAGTTTAAACAAAACTACAATTTATATAAAAACAAATATAAACTAAACTTGCATTAGCGATAAAAGACATGAATGTGATTGTGTATGTGAAACCTTGTTAGTTGTCTTCAAATGCCTCACCTCCTGGCTTGGGATAAGAAATGAAATTGAAACTGAAATAAAAAGAACAAAATATGTCCTAAATGAAGGACTGAGATGTCACCTAAAACTTTCTCGCTTTGAGTTGATATGTTGTCGCAACAAATCTCAAGATATTGGTCAAAATTCGGAAAATTTGGGGAATTTTTTAAAAAATCGGGCGGAAAAGTGGCCGTAACTAAATGACCCCAACCAAATCACATTCAATTGTCATTCAAGATCTACCACTGTGCCAAATTTCAGCTCAATCGGACAATGGGAAGTGGATTAAATGTAATTTCTAAGATTTAACCTCAAACATACATACATAGTAAGCTAAATAAAAGCCTTTAAAAAGAGTTAGATTGACGAGGAAAGGAGGATCCATGTGTCAGTTCATACAGTTTATCGGCTACACTCGACGACTAAAAAAGATCTTATCAACCCCTCGGTTCAAAGAGATATAATTTTTGGCCGTTTTCCAACTTGTTCATTTGGATATGTACATGTTCAGTGAGTGAGTCTATCGGGGATGTCTTTTATACAGTGCATGAAAAATTAACCAAACTCAAAATCGGGATCGATTTCAAATTTTGAAAAAATGTTGAAACACGTATTTTTATTTTTCTGGACCTCCCCTGAAAATGCCAAATAATTAAGAACCCCTAGAATAAGATTATTTTTAAAATAAATGAACAAATACGAAACTGTCAAGTTTGATCCATTTAATTTAATTATACACATGCTCCCTGGCCGATTCATTCATTCAATACTCGTAGTAGCATCATCGTATCCGATGGTAGACAGATGTATGAACAGTAGCTTAAGTTTTAAATTGTCATCATACATCTTTTCCTGGAGACTGATAATTGACATGAGCCCCCAGAACCATGACAATCAATTAATATAAATTACGTCAGTAACATAAGTGAATGGGTTACATGTATCTTACAGATTTCCCTCTGTGTTATTTTACACCATCAGCTCAGGTGGACTACGCTCGTGAGCATGTCACAATCAACTTCTCACAAACTGAAGTATGATTTACTTTTCCCTATGGAAAGTTAGTAAGACATAAATTGATTGTAAGAAATTACGCCTGGTTGACTCACTCAACTGAAACATCTACAATTCAACGCTCAGTCAAAAAACTATTTATTTTGAGGTTCCTCCTTTTATTTTGTATACGGGCTGACATACTTCTTCAAACTGAGTTAAATGCCTTTCAGTTTTAATGACGAAAGTTCATTTACTTGTCTTGTTAACCATAAAAATATTTATTTGTTAACCATAAAAACTTTTATTTATATATCAAGGACAATATTCCGCATTAAATTCCCAAAGAGCATACCAATTTTAAATCATTAGACAAAAAAATACCGGTAGGTAGTGATGATATTTTGTTAGAATAGGTTAACTCCAAGTTTTCCTGGGACCTGAGAGGGAGACCCAACCATCTTGAGGTCATAAATGCAAGTAAATATTGAAAGAGAACTAATGACAAACAATTTTTGGCGTAGTTTGAAAGAGGCTAGTAATACTGATAATGTGCAGCTTTTAAAAAATAATAAACTGAAGGCTATTGATCTTACTTAGCAGCCCCAGGAACGACACGACGATTAGGTTCAGAGGCTGTGGGTGGTGGAGGAGGACCTCTTTTATCCAATTCTTCAAGATAACTAAGAATAAGCTGGGTACGGTGTTCAGGGATGTGATCCAAACTGAGGAAACGAGCATCTTTCTTCAATATATCTTCTAATTCGGTCATGTAAGTGTCATTTTCTTGCAGGACACTGAAAGATTTATGAGAAATCAGCTTGGTTTCCTGTAAGAGAAAAAGATACAATGAAATCAAAGGAGTAGTCCTCCTAGTCTATCACACTGGCATTGAACTAGTTACCCTCTCACTAGGAGAGCATAAGTAGTCCTCCTAGTCTAGTCTAGTATCACACTGGCATTGAAGTAGTTACCCCCTTACTAGGAGGGATAAGTAGTCCTCCTAGTCTAGTGGGTATCACACAGGCATTGAACTGGTTATCCTCTCACTAGGAGATAATAACTTTTGCATCCCATTCCTTCTTAAGTACCATTAAAATATTTTATTTATTAATAATATTTATTTCATATTTAATTAACCTATATATATTTATTCATTATTAATACCCTATTAACATCAATAAAGAACATTAGTAATTAATATCATTATTTCCAAAGCTTGTCTTTAGCTAGTTTGCCCATCTAAAACTAACTCCGTCGAAGACATTAAAATGCAAAGCTCCTAGGATTAACTTTGGGGTTGCTGCCCCTTTAATGTGGATGCATCCGTCACAAATCTTGGAGAATCTTAGTAATTCTGTGATGACCACAAAAAATAGGAAAAGGTCATTGGGCCTTACCACAAAGAAATTCCTCCATTAATATTTATTGGAAAGCAGAGTGGGTGAATGATATGAAGAAGACAAGATATGTTTTTGTGCATAAATGTTGACGTCACATGAAACCCGCTACTTGTGTTTACATATTTTAATAGGTAAACCTATCTACCAGTTTTGCTGGGTCATTCTGATACGTCATCTTTCAGAGAATATAGGACGGCGGGATATCATTCCTTGTATTACGTATTGTATTCAAAATAAAAGTCCTTTCATAGACATGTTCGCTACATTTTTTTCTTCTGATGCAGTAATACGAAGATATGTGCTTGAAAAGTACAAATTATAATTTCCAAATTGATCATTCCCACTCTTATGTGGAAACAAAACTTTCTTCAAAAATCGGTACCCTAAATCCGTTTTTTGTTACTTTTTATGAAAATACCTACAAGGCTGCTAAACTTACTTGCAATAACTCTCTGAACTCGGATTTAGCGACTAAGGTTTTATCTTTCAAGTAATCTTTGAATTCGCGCTCACATCTCTGTAAAATGATCAAAAAATATTGGTTAAATTAAAAAACACAAAAGAAAACGTAACTAAGGAGGAAACACCAAGTAGGCAGATTGTATTGTACAAATTTATAGACATGGTGAGACAGTCAAACCCCTTTTTTACTTTCTCTTCCATAGAAGATAAAGTATTGTATTCGTGCAGAAATTTTAGACATATTTTGTCTCAAAAAATCGTTTGACGGGAAGCCAAAGGTCAAAATAAAGATCAAATATATTCGGCCATATTGCTTTTGGGCCATATTTTCAAAATTTTGGGTCATTTTTGAATTTTGAAAATATTTGGAGCCATGGGGCCAAAAAAAAAAAAAATTCCGACGTTCCACGTTCGACGTACGTACGAAATCGTGTGCAGAGCTCTGGAAGCCGAACTACTAGTCCGATTTTGATGAAATTTGGNTAAAAAGCAAAGTCCGCAGCCGAAGGCTGCAAAATCTTTTTAAAATAATGGTCAACATCAACGAAAATAGAAATATAACAATAACTAAAATATATAACTAAAAAACTTAAAACTTTAGAAGAACAACATCTGCATTCGGTGGTAGTCTGATTAAGGAAGAGAAAGTCTAGTACGGTTTTCCGTACCATTTATTTACTTTATCTTCCCATATACGAAGTATAGGTAAGTAAAGTATTGTATTGGTGAAAATTTTCGATGTCGTTTTCTTTCTGGACGAACTATGACGACTAGATACCAAAACACTGGTCTAGAAAAAATGTCTCCGTCCGTCCGCGTTCTGGGGTCCATTTATGGGTCAAAAGGGGTCATTTTGGGGTGACCCTCTAGAACCCAAACAGTAAGCGCGATTTGGATGAAATTTAAAACAGTGACCCTTTGTAACATAGCATGGACAAATTTTGGACCTCATGGCTATCTTCATCTGGGGGTTATTTAGGGCACCAAACCTGAAATTCTGGTTACTTCTTAAAGTGGCAATATCAAACCAATTTTGATGAAATTTAAAACAGACACTTTGAATCATATCATCGACAAATTTTGGGTCTCTTCAAGCTATCTTCATCTGGGGCCTCTTTAGGACACCAAACCTTAAATTCGGATCATTTATTGAAAAGTTGCAATATCAATCCAAGCTTGATGAAATTTAAAATAAAACTCTGTGAAACATAGTATCGACAAATTTAGGATCTCATGGAGCTATCTTCACCAGGGGGCCCTTAAAATATTTTCTCTAGAGATCTGTGACAACAGCCGAAGGTTGCAAAAACTAATTCAAATAATATTTTCTCTAGGAAGCTGCGGTCTAATTTAAATATATATTTTTCACAATAGAGGTGCGACAACAACCCAAGGCTGCCAAATCTAATTCCTATGATATTTTCACTAGTGAGCTGTGAAATTCATATAATATTTTCACCAGAGAGATGCGACAAAAGCCGAAGTCTGTCAAATCTAATTAAGATAATATTTCCACTAGAGAGTTGCGACAACGGCCGAAGACTGCCAAAGCTAATTCAAATATTTTTCATTATACAACTGCGACAACAGCCAAAGGCTACAGCTGATAATTGATATAACATTTTCATCAAATACCTACGACAGCCGGAGGCTCCCAAATTCCTAGAATAAATGAAGATAAAATTTAGTACGGTTTTTCGTACCATTTATTTCAAAGTTTAGTGGACACGTAGAAAAACGACATAATATGACAGGGGCACGTGGCTCATTAAAAAAAACAACATATTGGATGGTTTTAAGCGAGGCATGACCGTCGAAATATTGTTTGAATAAATTTTCACCCAACCACAGAGAAGCTGAGATAGATTTTTACTGCCATACCTCGTGTTGATTCTAATTGTATGTGCCTGTCATATGGCGCACTTGACACATTGCATTCAAATTCCCGTACCGGACGGGAAAAAATTGCAATTTTCAAACTTCTTGGAGTACAAAGGTTTACGATACTCTCCCAGCATCGCTACAATCGTAAGTATAGATCCTTCGATCACCAATTCTACAAATGCAATTTTTTCCATTATGACGTTGCCATATACCACTTCAGTCATCCGAATGTCGTTATTTTAGTTCCTGCCCTCTCTGATCTGGCTTCAAAGAAACACTTACACGATCACTGGACGAAAACTTGGTGTATCGAGGATCATCTTTGATAACTTTACGAACATCTTTCCAAGAACTGGACAAAGTTACTTCCGTAGTCTCGTTCAACAATTCACTAAAAAGAAAATAATAATAATTGCTGAAAATATCGACGGAATAAATGAAAATGTAAAAAATATATTTATCGTTACAGCATTATGATGTAGGTATGACACAGATATTTAAATATCATAATGCTTAGCTCAATTCATGTACTACAATAAATGCTACCTCTTATGCACTACTACCATCGCTATTGCATTGTCCTCAGGAACCAGAGATAAGATAGACACGGCGCGGCGCGACGGTAGGCTGTAAAAACTTTTTCTAACCACTTTGGTTGGGAGGAAAACTGAAGATATGAGATTACGTTTTGGAAGCCACATCTTGCAAAAATTATTATTTAAAAAAAAAAAAAAAAAAACGTTATCCTACTCTTAAAGTCAGCCGGGAGTCGTAACCAAAATATCCCCCAAACAAGTTTTAAGTTCGATTACACGCTGCCAGGCGTTTGTTGCTTGAAGTCGTTCGGAGTGGCGTAAGCTTATAATCGCTTAAAAAGAACAATCGCACTTAACCATAGTTAGTTGATGCAGCTGTAGCAACTCCTCTATTATGAATCCTCCGTTTCATTCCTCAATACACTCCGTTTCAGTGGTTATGTTAAAACTTTCTACAGCGTGGCCCTATGCGTCATTGAGCATGGGTACTTCTTGTAGCTGTGGGATTCTATTAACAATGAACAAACTCACCGGAACTTGTCTCTTTTTTTCTTGGTGAGTTCCTCAATATGATCATTGAAAAGTTTTTCTTTTTCGTCTCTATCCAACAACTCTGCAGAATCCCAACGGTGGTCTTTACGAAGTTGACGTTTTGCTTCGCGCCAAGTTAGTTCTGAATTTCGAACCTTTAATTAAAAATAAAATAACACCTTATAAGAGAATGGTCAATGGGACATATTATGTGAAAACCTTTTGTGATCAGGGTCTCATTTTACAATAAACAACAACAAGTTAATAATACTGGACTTGTAATTTATACATCGAAACTATAAAAATTGCACTAGTAATAGGTAAATGAATGTTTTTTTTGTATTATTTTTGGAGATCACAGCATTACAAGGTATTTTTAACAATCACTCCAACATCACTAAGCTATACTTAACTTTTTAATGCTACGCAATTCGCTTAGTATTATCATAGCTTCTCAATTGCCCACATGACTCTGAGTTACACTAAAAACCAACCAGATCAAATAGAACATGGGCTGGAAGAATTTACACATTTCGCTGACCTTCCTTTTTATGTAAACAAAAAATGTGTTGTAATGCCCCGGAACCACTTTCACATAACTTTAGGGCAGTTCTTTTATACCCATGCCATTCCAGAAAGGGAGGGGGATTAGTATTCACTGCCGTCAGGGCAAATCAGTCTCCCGTGAGACTATTGCAATTATCACTGCGGCCTTTATTTAGATCCATTGTGACTAGTATTTTGAAAAGGCGGGGATGGAGTTAAATTCAAACCTACAGACTCCTGATAACGAATCCACTGCCTAAATGTATCAGTGAATAGTGTTTTGAAGCAATTATTGCCTGATTAACTGTCCTTACAAATTTTCTCTTAAAATGTGTGGTAACCATTTCTCAGGTGGTCTTACCAAATCAGCCAGAAGAGCGTTGAAGCAGGCGATGGATTCATCTCGTTTATGCTGTTCTCTCTCGTTGTCTCTGTCCCTCAAATGAACGGCCAAAGTACGCTGAACTTCTTTCTCGCGTTCTCTTAAGCTAGCCTCTTGTCGTGCTTTCTTTTCAGCTTCCTTGTCTACTTCCACAGTTGAAGTGTCGCCATCCTAAAACGAACAGAGAAGAATAGTATTACAAAATAGAATGATCATGTGGAGAGTGTTGATAAATACTACTATTATATTCACAACATGTAAAAGGCTACTTACTCCAGGGCGTTCTCGTGAGGCAGTGTTCTTAGGGCGGAAGCAACGTTTCCCCTCTGAATTGCACTAACATGTAAAAGACTATTTACTCCAGGGCGTTCTTGTGAGGCAGTATTCTTAGGGCGGAGGCAACGTTTACCCTTTAAATTGCACTAATTTTTCGCCTGAAGCATTTCTCTGTGCGTCTATCCTTCGATTCAATACCAAGGCATTTGAGATGCGAGTTGATGGTCCAAAAGATCCAAAAATCTCGCTTCGGTATAAAGTCGTGGAGATATTGTAACATCTTTTTACTTCAGGCATTTCCTTATATCCGCTTGCTATTCACGTGAAACGGTCTAAACTAAAAATAGAAACAGTAAACCTGGCTGAAAGTGCTGATTATGACTAAAGGAATGTCTTACCTCTCCTCCACTGCGAGCGCCGCTATCTTCACGATCATGACGGTCGTCTTTTTCTTTCTCCCTTTCCTTGTCTTTATCCTTATCTCCTCTGTCTTTGTCTTTCTTATCTTTATCTTTGTCTCTTCTATGTTCTCTGTCTTTATCTTTTTCACGTCTTCTTTCTTCTTTTAATTCTCGGATATAATCTCGGAAAATATCTTCTCTCAACGTGCTGGAGTCTACAGCTTTGTAACGCGCATCAGAATCAATTTTCTTTTTTATTTCTGAATATCTTGAGTGTCGATCGATTTCTGATGTTTCACGAAGAAGATTAAGAAAATCTTTACGAATCTAGAAAATCGGTAACAAAAAAAAGACAAGTTAGTTTTTGATGCATCATTGAGAAGTCTAGCCATTGTAGTAATATCGTCCGAAATAGAGATGGGTTGATTTGTAACTTCAAAATATTTTTATAATAAGCTACCAATGTCCTCTGTCCACCTGTATGTATGTGTCGGGAGTTTGATATCTTTTTAGGGGGCCCCGTAAACAACACTAGTGTCAAGACAAAACTAGTATAATCTAATTTAATGAAAACAAGAGAATATCCTTTTTTCCACCAAAAAAAAAAAATCGGAATTATACTGTAGTAAAACTCATTAAGTTCAGGTACAAGAAAGTGTTTATGGCAATGTCTCAGCCATTTCTTTTGTTTTTTCAGTGGATACCACACTAGTGCAGGATATTTACAAAACAGGACTCCGTGACCGAGTTGTTAAGACCATTGACTATTGCTGGTCCGGAGGTTATGAGATCTAATACCAGCCGGAGCAAACAAAAATCTGGTCCAATTTTCTCGTTTCCGGAATGGTATTGGCTGTAAAAGAAAGTTCCCTCAAGTAATAAGAAAGCGGTTCCGTGGATTTTTTTAAATCATATTTGCAAAATGTTTGCTACATTTACTGACTTGGTTTCGTATAATTTTATTTCGAAGTTACAAATGAATTATTAATATGTGTTCGCCTACACTACACTTGGGGAAGAAAATAATAACAAAGGTCCCATCTCTATTCTTATTAAATAAAAAGTTATAGTTGTAACAGCAATCCCTTCAAACTGCTCCTGAAACAAACTTCAATGAATTATTAATTAGCTGGAATCAATAAAAACAGATTCATTACAAAAAGTTGGACACAAACCAAAGTCTTGAACCGATTAATTTATTATTTAGGCGGTTCAATAGGGTAAAATCAAGAACTATCGTTAGCCGTCATACATCACTTCAGGGACTTATGAAATTATTTTGTAGGTACTACCAGAAAAACAATTTCATTTATATATCTTGTAAAAAAATGTGTGATGGCACTAAGCCCGTGTAAATACAGAAGGTTTGGTGTTAGAAAGGGCATCCAGCCTTTGAAAAACTCTACTTCTCAAGCCTGTGATGAAAGATCATCAGCAGTTTCTATGCAAGCTGTGATAAGCAAGCGACGATTACCGTGCCAGGAAGAGATTGCACCAAAAGACAGTAGACACCGAACAAAAGTTTGTGGCATGGTAAATTAAGGAAAACAACGCCGACCTTAAATATCTAAGAAGAAGTAAAAGAAGAGCTTAGATTCGAACCACCAGCACGGTAAGAATCTGTCACTTTACCGACTGAGCTAATATGGCTCGTAATCTATGTTATAAAATGACAAATTATGTTAAACAAGTTTAGAGTAATGTGTATATTTTCGCGCTAACCTAATTTCAGAACCAAAACCATTTTGAACCCTATCACGATAACAACTATTTAATACATCAATTGTAACTAAAAAACTCTCGGGTATAAATTTTTGAAATTAAAAAATGATTGTATTTCAGAGTGCACTGATCTTTGAGAGAACATCAGCGTCTTTAAAGTAAATGCAATTAGTGACGTAATAAACACACACAAAATAATAATAAAAAAAAGTTTGGGAATATTTACCGTTCGAAATAGGCAAATATACGTAAAACGAGGGAGTCTCCAACTGGATTGCAATGACAAACTTGACCAAACAAAGGCTAAAAAACTCTTTGAGTTTTTTTTCAACACATTACAACAATATGTTGGTACACTAGTCTTTATTTGCAATTCATTGAAACATATAAGTACAAATTTATATTTGTGTACATAGGAAAAAAATTTAGTATAATAAACATCCATTATAAAAAGAGAAGAAACAAAGATTAGTGTTAGATGAGTTCAGCTTAGTCTTAAAGCGATCCTGAAACAAGTAAACTTATTAGAAAGTAATTTTTAACAGATCAGAAATTGAGCATGGTTGCATCAATGTGATCTGAAATATAAATAAATCGTTTTTCTCCCAAAAAATGCTTGTTTTTTTTTATTTTCTGATTTAACGGAATTCGAGTCTTAAAAGTGATCCTGAAACAAGTAAACTTATAAGAAAGTTATTCTTAACAGATCTGAAATTGGGAATGGTTACATCAATGTGAGCTGGAAAAGAAACCGTAATCAGTTTTCTCCCAAAATTTGCTTTTTTATATATTTTTTTAAATTCTGTAATATAGTTGAAATATTGATAAAAAATCTCTTTAATTTTAACCTAACTTTTCTATACCTAGAAATAAACTACAAAATAAAAATGATTTTTGTCAATATCAAGCGCATTTTACTTATCAAGCTGTGATCAGATAATTATATTATTTTGTCTATCTATTACGATTTTTTTTCTTTGTTGTATTATTCAACCAGCTTGAAAAATAAGATATTTTTCAACTTATTTTTTTAAAAAGAAATCGATTAAAATAATTTTTTAAAAAAATATATTTTCAGAGGCAATGTCGATTCGTTTTCAAATTAAAATTAAGGAATAGACAATGTTCCTTAAAATATTTAATATTACCTACATATTTTTTTTAAAAAAAAGATCATTTTAATAATTTATTGTGAGTTGAAAGAAACCTTTCAGATTTTATTTGGATAAATAAAATGAACTTTACGACATAAAACCATCCTAGCTATGACAGAGTTGAACGTTTACAAAAAAAAAAAATGTGAAAACACACAAATGAAATGAAATTATCTTTTCTTTTTCTTAAAAAGACTTCCCATGAATAATAATAATTTCAACAAATTTTGTCAATAATCTGGATTCTATATATTAATGATTAACAGGATGAAACAAAAGTTTGAACAGAAATTAAGGGTGAATAAATCTTCCCTGTGATCATTGCTAATAAAAATACAAGAAAATAGCATGCAAACTTAATTGATTTCTACGAAAACCATATTTGTGAAGAAAAAAATCGGGGAAATAGACTAAATTTTATTATTTCTATCCTTGAACAAAAATAATAAGCAAACATGAAAGTGAATACAAATAAATACATACTTGAAATTAAAATAGACCGATCTAAAACGAATGTTTTTTTTATATTTCATCTGAAGAAAATAAATGTGAATAAATATATAGTTCGAGTCCAACACGTTGTGATTGCATAAAAAACAATGCCAATTTATAACTAAGCAGATACAATACTATATCTTCTCTAGCCCATAAAAAATATTAAGATCTTAATTAGAACTGACTAGTTTGCATACTCTCCTGAATAACTTATCAACCTAGCTCTGACGATGCACTCAAAAGAGTATCAAACTAGTCAGCTCTAATTAACATCTTTATAATTTGTATAATCAAGTGAAGATATAGTCTTTATATGCCTTGTTATTCTAATGGCATCCCATATGACATCCCAATTCAAAAAAGAAAAATTATATGATTTTTTAAAATATACAAGTGAAAAAGATTTTCTGTCTTTTTTTCGGGTAATTTTTTCCATTCCAAGTATGACTAATTTCCACAGTTAAACATAGGTCATACTTGAGCATTGCATTGATTGACATGATTCTGGGTAGTTCAAGTTGAGTTTTAGCCTCCGAGATTAGATGTATGATGACAGTTGAAAACTGAAGCAGCGGACTACAACTTATTTACAATGCAGTCTTATACATCGGAAAAAATAATGACACTACATTTATATTAAGATACTATTTACTTAACTTCATTCTGACGCTCTGATTCGAAGCTTGAACGTCATGATTATGAAATTATGGTTTGAATTACGAAAGTTGAGATACAAGAGAAATACACTTTGTTATAGGCAGGAAGAGGGACAAATCTGTCGCTGTTACTTTTCAATACATGGTCATTTGGTCAGGGTTGCTAACATCTATTATGCTGTCTCAACTCTCGTATTTGGTACTATAATTAAAGATTAAAATCCACGAGATTCAAAGACTATATCAAAACATCCATGACTCATTATAGCACTAATCATCTCTCTTTCAATAGGAGTCAGCCCCTACGGAAAGCTTACCACATTCTATTTAAATTATTAAAGCCGGGGTTCTCTCATCCGTGGACAGCACCTCGGTTTGTTAAATCTCGTAAGCATAAATTAATCACAGAGCGTTAAAATAATCTGTAACCAACTCGAATCGCGAATAAGAGAATCTGTCCGACCAAAGTAATTATTTTTTTAAACAAATTATCATTTTGTTTCAACGATTACTAGAAAAAACAATAAATAATAATTATCAATATGTTTAACATTAACTCTTTCCTTGTGTAAGCTGTCTTCCATGATTCACTCATTTTTAAATTAATCCTAGTAGTTCTGTGAACTCATTCACTTCAAATAGACACCATGGGGTCCCCATTGGTGCAACAGGGCTCAACATATAATCAGTAAATTCTTTGAACCTAACACATAGTCATGCCGAGTTTCATGACAAGAGATTTGTCAAGTGAATGTGTTTCTTTGTGTCCATAGATACACTCAGCCGTGATAACTTATCCGATTGATTTACATACATTTTAGCAGCAACGTATAAACACACCCATCCAAATGACAAACCTAACAGAAACCAATTTCAATATAATCGAAGATAGAGACTAAGTATGATCAATATGTTCCATCTCATCTGCGCAAACTGGATAATATCCTTAGACCGCACTCCGCATCGTTGACTCAGCCTCTCCATCAAAATTTTGTTCGAATAGATTCTAATTTAATAGGAAGACTGAAAAATTAATTATTATTGTCATTTCTGATTGTCAATATTAAATAAGATTCAACTCTGCCGTGTATATGTTGCAGTAAACTTGAAGAATCAGTAATTTTATAAAATTCCTAGGGATTTAGTAAAATCACGGAAAATAGACGAATGCGAGGATTTTCGACAAGTTTACTGAAATGCTTTAGGGATTTTATAAAAACCCGGACAATAGGTTAGGTTAGGTTGGGTTATAAAATCCATAAAGTATTTCAATAAACTTGTCGAAAATCCTCGCGTTCGTCTATTTTCCGTGATTTTATTAAATCCCTAGGAATTTTAAAAAGTTACTGATTCTACAAGTTTACTGCGACATATATACAATATTGTGCTAATAAATTTTATTAGACTTTGTATCTGCAAGACACGTCCACAGTAACACGAACATTGTTAATTAACGGTGTTTCAAGAAGATTTTGAAATAACATTTTAATGTTATATTTTGTTTTTTGAATGAAAGATTTTTAAATTTAAATTTTCAACTTTGAGAGAGTTGAAATGAATTTAATAAAATTCTGAATAAATAATGAAAGACGAAAATTAGAATTGAAACATCTTTCCATAAAAGAACAAAATAATGCCGCCAAGGAAAGGGTTTACACTTTCTAGTTGTCCCATAGGATTTTAGATGGGAATTTCGATTTGTGGTTGGTTCTGAACTTAGAACCGATCTTGTGGATCGGTTCCTTCACAGGATAATGGTCAATACTTTTGATAATTTGGGAAAATGTATGTAGAAACCTGGAGTAGACCAAATAGATATAATATTGTTGTTTTTATAAGAAAAGCATAAAACATTAGATATTGAAATTTTTCGTCAAAAATGAAGTTTAGACTTTAAACAATGTCTCGGGCGAAGGCTAGCTTGCTCTAAAAAAGTCAATATGACGTTATATAGTGAACCAAGTTCCACTATCTTCATTTTCTGATTACTTTATGCTACTCATTATTGCTACACGGTTCGAATTTAGAGAATTCGGACCGTGAAGTAAAAGTATTTTTTACTCCCATAAGTATCAAATATGAACAGACCTTTCCAATTTGTCACAAAACAAATCAATATGATGTATAGTAAAAAATGTTGGAAAAGTTTAGATGTCGAGTTATAGTTAAATTTAGAATACAGCATTAGAACAAGATCTTATTGCCTAATAATCGACAATAATGGTTATTTTAATGTTTTTTTTTTTTTNTTTTTTTTTTTTTTTTTTTTTTTTTTTTTTTTTTTTTTTTTTTTTATGTAACAGTGTTATCGTGTTACTATGGATGCGCTATTAGCACAACACCTATCTATCTAATTAATCCTGACAATTAATCTCCTTGTATTTCGCTAGAATGACTAGTTACTGACGCCCAAAAATATATCTTTTTTACATTTTGTGAAAAATAAACTAAATTGTACACTTTAGCATCATTCTGTTATTTCAAACAAAATTTCGAGAAATCTGTAGCTTACAGTTCAAATAGTTGTTTTATGAAGGAAATTTTTTTTTTAATTTTTGTCGATTGACTTTTTCACTTTAGAGAAGAAAAAAACTTTTTTTTCTTCTCTACAGTGAAAAAGTCAATCGACGAAAATTGAAACTAAAAAAAATCTTTCCTTCATAAAACAAAATAAAAAAAAGTTCAAATAGTTGTTATAGTTGCGTTGTTTCTCTCGAAATGAACCCCTCATCCCATTTATAGATTCAAGTTTTTAAATATGGTAGAAACAGGTTGACATGAGGTTACCGAAAAGAAATGGCCCTTGGTTACAACTATGATAATACGTAGAAACAGCCATCATCTGGACGTTAAAATAGTCTGTACCATGAAGTAAGGAGAATTCGGACAGTGAGATAAAAATATTTAGTACTGCCACAAGTATCAAATATACGGAAAGAACTTTTGAATTTGCCACAAAACAAAAAAAAAGTTATATTTTATAGAAAGTGTATATCCCTGATAAGGATATGACTATTATGTACAGCTGTCACACAAAGTCTCAATGTTTATTTTAAGTCGTTCACCACTCAATAATTATCAGGGATACACAACTATGTCAATGTCAGAATAAAAAAAAAATCTAAAACGTTGTATACAATTACCAAAATGAAAATTACACAAAGCTATTACATACATCCCTAGGGGAAATGAACAGTCGAAACACTACGATGTCTTTTTCTTTTGGTATGGATTGTTCTGAGCAACAGTTTTAAGTGTTTGAGTGTCATCAGGTACTATTTATAAGTGTGTCAGCCATATTGCCTGCTTTGAAGAAACTTCAAGTCAAAAAGAAAGTAAACGAAAAAACACACAATGAGATTAATTATTGAGCTAACAAATAAAGTTAAAGAAAGACAAGTTAGGTATAAGCACAGATTATAAAACATAAATGGTTCTATTTGAATACGAAATATACAGCGGGCTCCACACCTATACTATATTGTTTGGGTCAGAGAAATTCGACGTGCGAGTATATACAGATTGCAACAGTCAAACAGTATGATTATACCGGAAGCTTGTGAGGGTGGATTTGGGGGAGAAGATCTTAAGGTTTGTGACATCCTCACACACCACATTTAAACATTCCGAAGTTAGACAAAATGAGAATTAGTAAAGTTAATAGCGTCCGCTTGCCATAAATTAGAAAATCTGGGATAATTTCATACGGATTCAACGTGCTTTTCGGCAAGTTTTAATTTTTTCTTCCTTTAGAAAAATTAAATGATCGAAAATCCACCAAAGATCAATGGCAATTTAAAGGTACCAATTCGCCAAGAAATTAAATAGATCGGTTTTTATTTTAGCCGTATCCATAGATCAAATAAAACCATTTGGCTGCTGCACTCCATATAAAGTTAACGCACCTTTATGAACAGCGTATATCTCATTCGCTATTGCCAATTTTTTTTATGTGAATTTGGCATTCGCCATCATTTGTAATAGCCGCCTCAAACATGACATCCAAAGCACGTGGTAAAATTGGTTATTCAATGACACAAGCTTTTGGTACCAACAGAATATTCGAGAGACAGAATTTGGCATATGATTTTCCAATTTATTTGTTACCACTTCGATATCCTATATGTGATTAAATGTTCACATACTTTTTTTCAATTTTTACCTTTATTTAAAGGCTATGTTAAACCTTCTGGTAATGAGTTACTAGGCGCTGCGTTGTTGTGGAGCCCAATAAAAAGAAATTAAATTATTGTTGGGGGTACGGACCTCATTGGAACAGTGAACAATCTGGTCGAAATGTCATTTCGAGCAGTATCAGAGCGGTATTTATTTCGACTTCAAAGTTCACTGAAAATGAAAACTTATCAAAAATATTATTGGAAATTACTTTGAACCCCTAAATCGCCAATAAAACGTTCAAATTTAGTGAACATCAAAGACCAAACAAATATCCAGATTCCCCAGAGATCTAATTTTCCCCTAAAATCCAGAAAACCACGTCCAATTTGAAACTTTGACTATCTGAAAGTTAACGATTTATTTTTTTCTTCAATTGGATAGAGTGCCTATTTTAGCAAACAAAGGCAGGTGAATAAATTTTATCGCTCAATTTTTAAGAGAAAAATAATCTTTCGATATTCTTTTCGGAAGCAGCTGCTGGATAAAATAATTAATCCGATTTAAAAGGAATTAAAAGTAAAGGTTTGAATAAATTCAAAAAGAGTGGGACACCATTTTACACAGAAATAATTTTCAACAAAGAAAATATTTACCAAGAAGCCCCACACCCCAAAAGAACGCGAAAAACATAGTGTTACCCTTCCGGTCCTTAAAAAGGATTTCTAGACTCGAACCCTTTAACGAATCTAAAAAAAAAAGAGAAAAAAGGGAATGGTAATTTGGTCTACAAAACTGTGTCAACAAATACACATATGCGACCGAAAGTACTGAATCAAATTCAATCAAGATTTATACTGGATCATTTTGTGAACTGGACATTCCAAGAAAATAAGATTTATGTCGAACACGATATATTGACTACAGACAGACAGCAACGAAACCGAATTTGTTCCTTCATTGTTTAAAACATATTTTGCGAATGGAAATTTTCAATTGTGAGGGTTTTTTTTGTTCAATCTTAACATAAATACTATGCTTCTTTCCACATTATTGAAGCAAAAAATCATCTTTGTTTGATTGTTTGTTTTTCACTCACATGCGAAACTGAACACTTATTCTGAATACAATCTTGCCTTTCTAATTTCTATCAATCATCTAGCACTGAATAGTGTCCAATTTCAAAAATAATGGGTCTGAAAATTCCCCTTCTCAGAAAACATAAATAAATATCTTGTCAGTACTAGAAAATCGAAATATATTCAAAGAAAGGTACGATTTTTCAAAACGGTTATCACATGGCCTTAAATAAAGTGGATCCCAAAAGAGTACCGTAAACCTAACTGAAAAGTAACCATAATTTTTTTCCTACCTGCTCTCTTTTGGCAATTTTTTCTTCTTTTTCACGTCGTCGAACGTCAATAATGAACTCATTAAACAGACTTTCTCGTTCTCGCATTTTTTCAATGTTTTTAAATCGTTCATCTTTTCCAAATTTTTGAGAAAAATCACTGAAAGATGATCTGAAATGAAATCATTTTAAATAATAAAATCAATGATAGCAATTGTTGATGATAATGTTATTGTAGCGACATTTCAGAAATAAAATAAAAAGAGGCAATAATACTACACCACAGTTATGGCTATTGTGTTGGTGTTTTTGTTGTTGTTATTGAATTAATTATAAAATTCTCACATGTAAAAAAAATTAATAAACAATTATTAAAAAATGGCTGACGACGTTCAAAATCAGAGCTGCCATAATAATGCTATGAAATAGGTTTTCTAAAATCTGATTTGAAGTAGAAGTAATAGATTCTGGAGGACGAAGGTAACAACAGTCATCTGGCGAGCTTAATACCTAGTGCATTTTCTAGCCCTTGGAAATACTAATCATACATGATATTTTCATCATCTTAGGGTTTGTGACATCCTCACACACCAAGATCACCTAAAGAACCATGTCAATTATTAGCCTTCAATAATAGATGTATTATCACTTCAAAAATATATAAAAAACGTAATAGGAAACCTATATTTTTTTTTTGGATCAGATAAGATCAAAGCTTCTTTAAATCACTATCAAGCTGGCTTAGCTGAAGGAATCAACTATCTTTTCAGATACCGACTCAACCCCAGGTCAACTCAAAATTCAAATCTCGGGTATCATCATGTCCAAATATTTATGTAAGGTGTGGGCGCAAATATAATCACTCCCAATTAATGTTTCTTTAACTTTTTCAGGTGATGATTAATTGCATTCGTAGTTTGAAATTTGAAACACTTGTAGAATTTGTATACACAAATTAAGTTTAAAAAATTGTTAGCCAGCATCTATGGCACGTTGAATACACCAGTTCCCGTTAGATCACTGAATTAACTTCACCCATGCTGGGTGAGGTCAACGTGGGTAGCTGGTTTGTAAAAAAAAAAAANAAAAAAAAAAAAAAAAAAAAAAAAATCGTAATCTCAACAACACTTGTAGACTTTGTTTGGACAAATCAAACAGAACACTCCACTCCCCAGTAAAGGGAAATATTGTGACAATATTCACAGTAGGCAATCTATAACCTTCGTCCAATAAAGATGGAAGAATAAATTGAACATCTCCTTCACGTTCATTGGAAGACTTAACCATAACCACTGCATTAAATTTTGGCGATACAACGTAGTATCGTCGTCGTTCGATGTTCCTCTTACAAACAAATGTTCCCCTATTTTATCAGATTTTGAAGAATGGTAGAAATATGTTGATATGAGATTACCGAAACAATTATAAATTAAAATTGATAACCCTTAAATGGAACAGTGATGATATACGTTCCAGGTCGTCCTGATGCGTAAAGCCGGACATTGTGAGAGTAACAACTTACTTTCCATGTAAATTGGCATCCTCCATGAGTTTTCTATAGTCGTCTTTTCGTTCCTTCATCTTATTCCTTTTCTCTTTTCTTTCTTCTTCGGCTCTCTCTTTGACGTACTTTTCAAACACTTGTTTCCTTTCCTTGGAAGTGAGAAGTAGATAGCGTGGATCAAAGACAATTTTGTGAAGTTCTTTCTCCCATGTACTGAAAGCGGATACCTGGAATCATACATAATTCGTCATTGCGCAGGCAGATAAACAATGGTGTTAGTTTTTTTAATAATAAATCAAATATGAACAGTGTCCGTGGTCTAATGCTGATCACACAGATTCAATCGGCCCAGCTTCAATCCCCTACGAAGCTGAAATTTTCAAGGTTTACAAAAATCTTTGAACATTTCGATTTCGCGTTTGAATGAGTTACAGGATGCACTCGGCCTCGTGGGGACGATTGAGTAGCCAAAGTAAAGGCGACAACGTGGCGACGTTATAGATTAAATTAACACGAATTATACCACTATATAAACGAGAGTTATTGAACCGGCTGTTCCTTGGTGAGTAGGATCATCAATGAGACTCAATAGTTATTTCTTGGGCATCTCTTACTTTCGACTTACCTCTTTTTCCATCAACATAGTTCTGAACGAATTTATTCTGGTCTCAAGTGGAACAATAGCTCTTTCCCTGGCCGCTCTTAATTCAGCTTCCATGGCCGCTTCTTTACCAATGTCAATTTTTTTAATTTCTTCTTTTTGAGGAACAGGATTGATAATTGCAACCGGAGCTTCTGAAATGAAATTTCAAGATATGGAGAATTGGACAATACTCCAAGAAGAAATATAGGGGTTACATTCTACAACTCTCCAGTTATTATACTAATAGTTCTGTGAAAGGAAGACCACACTCAAATAATGGGTCACCATTAGGTACGGGGTGGCCCAATATGTTCTAACAAATAATCAGCTGATTCAATGAACATAAAGAATGTACATGCTGAGTTCCATCAAGGAAAATTATCGTGGAACGAAGAGGCAAACAAACGGACGTTTAAAGAAGTGGAGTTAAATCTAGACCTCAATCACTTCTATCGATCAAAAATCATAAACACTAATTAAAATTATCACTGCAATCTTAGTTTAGATCTATTGTGAACAAAATTTTCTAAAATTCTTCTTTTAACGGCTAAGATGAGAGTAACGTGAAAAAAATGTTTGTCAAATTTGGTTTAATTTTTAACTGTGGGTTAAATAGGCTTAACTTGAGAGTTATTAATCTTAATATTATAAAAAACTGGTTGCAGGACTGATTTTGAGACAATTATTGAGACTGATTGTAATTATCAGTGCGGCTTTTATTTAGATCTATTGTGAGCCGTGTCTGAATCTTCCGACCTACCGGCCAGCTTCCCATAATAGCACTTATTCAGTCAAGAGATCAGCCCCCCCCCCCACACACACACACACAATAAAATATGTCTAAAATTTCTGCACGAATACAATACTTTATCTTCTATAGGAAGAGAAAGTAAAAATCATTAGGTACCGGACATTTCAGTTGAGGTTGTTGAGATTTTCAAGATCATTGGGACATACTTGTAGATCCATTAAACTTAAGATTGCCATTGAAATGTTTTTTTAAAAATAAATACTTTTTTTGAGGAACTAGACACGAAAAGTATTATTTCTAAGAAGAGCTAACTAACGCTGTTGATGTTGCAGCTGCGGCTGCTGTTGATGCAACGGTTTATTCAATTCAACTTTCGACTTCTTGGCTGGTACAGAAGATTCATTTTCTTCAGTAGCATTGTCCCGTTTAAGTGTTGCCTGTTTGTCAGCATTAGTATTATTTTGAGCGGGCGTTGCAACAGTTACATTATCTGGTGCAGAGGATACCATTTTATCTACATCACTTCTTCCAACCAAATCTTCAGGACGTTCCCAAACACTGGTTCGAGATGAGGGATTGTAGAAGAACACACGTCCATCTCCGGTCCATACGACGCACCTGAAATTGACAAATAAAAATTTTGAAAAATAATAAAGGACAAAAAAAAACGCAGCAAGGTTGTTGTTGTTGATAACACTTTGACGACATTCACGCTGTTATCACAGCAAAAGAGTGCCTCAATCACAAAAACATAACTCCAGAACGTCATAATAAATGTTCCAATTTATTGTAGATTATTTAATTAGCATCTCGGACAATTGTTTCGCATTGGTTAATTGATCCTAGCCCTACTTTTACTAAAAAGATATAATTCAATGCAAGATCCAAACAAAAGCATTTGCAGTTGATATCAGTCACTCCATAGACGAAACAAACAGCGGGGTGTTGTCGTCAACAGGAAAGGTAGGCAATCTTTGGTCGGAAGAAATATTCTCTCGTGGACTTTGTAAGTAGGAATAATCGCCTGCCAAACTCTTCTTACCTGCAAGTTCCATCCCCTCTTTTTCTGAATTAAGCAATTTCCAGTGTTTCTAAGATCAATTTTAGGTCTATCAGTGTGAATTTCTGATATTTCAGGTCTGTGTGAATCCTCATTTTAGACCCGCTGTTCTCTCGCACAAGTATCCTACCAAGGTGTCCCCGGAACGGGTGTGCTGGAAACTGGTTTGCTTCTATCTTGTGTGAATCCTCATTTTAGACCCGTTTTTCCACTGTTCTCTCGCACAAGTATCTTACCAAGGTGTCCCCGGAACGGGTGTGCTGGAAACTGGTTTGCTTCTATCTTGTGTGAATCCTCATTTTAGACCCGTTTTCCCACTGTTCTCTCGCACAAGTATCTTACCAAGGTGTCCCCGGAACGGGTGTGCTGGAAACTGGTTTGCTTCTATCTTGTGCCGCTTTTTGCTCCTCTTCTTCTTTCCTTTTTTTCTCTTTTTCCTCTTCTTCCTCGTGTTTGCGCTTTCTTTCCGCTTCTTTTGCTTCTTCGTCATCGCTACTGCTGCTACTAGAATCATCGGCAGCGTTGTCTTGAGAGTTGTCATCGGTTGTCATTGGTGTAGGAACTGAAGAGGAAACTTGAGTAGACGAAACAGCCGTAGAAAAACCTTGGGCAAGAGCTAACTTTGCAGCTGAAACATAACAAAAAAAAAAATATGAAAAAAAATGGTGGTATAATTTCTTTTTGCTGCACCCTCAGGAGTGTTTCACAATTTTCAAATGTCCATCTCAGCGTTACAGGGATTTTCCTATATATCCTATACTTCAAATATCCCCTGTACTAATTTTACCCCACAACGCTGCCACTTATTATCGCCTATTCCTTGGCTCAATTGTTACAGGATGTTCTTACGAAATCTAAATACTCAAAGATTTTAAGAGCCTTGAAAATTCCGAACTCTTCGGGAATTGAACACATTACAGAGTGTTGAATACGAGACAATTGAGGCTACTTCAGTAAAATAGTTGTAACTACATAAGTGCAAAAGTATATGGTCCACTTTATTTAATAACTCTCAACACAACATCACTATAAATTTCAAAACTAATTCGATGATATATCGTGAAGTAGGTTAGTGTATTTCACAATAGAACATTCTAGAGAAAATTTCATGAACCTGGCTACAAAATTGCTGCCACATCCACTTTACTCACTTGACCAGACTCCCTGATCCATTTTTATGTTCCCTAATTTAGGCTCAAGATGAGATAATTAGGGTGCTCGCAGACTGCCGCATGCTTACTGGTCTTATTGCATAGCACATATCTTCACATATATGCAAAGAAAATCATATAAACATGTTCTTATGGGAGTCTGCAAATTGCACGATCTGTGGAATCCCATAAGATCATGTGGTATATGTTTTTCCTTCCATGCGAAGATCATTAAGTATGCGGCTATCTGTGAGCACCTTACTGAAACAAAAAGACAAACACTATTGTCTTTTAGTATTTTTGACAGAAGCAGAGAGCACTGCACCTCAACAAATTATCCTCTGTGGCAACGTGAATGTGATTATCGGATCGGTGATAACGAGTTTTCTGATAAGAAAATATCAAACAGATAACTATAGATCCACCACTAATTGTTCTCTTATCACTAAATTAATAATTAATGTGGTCGTCAAGATTTACGTCATTCATCTTCTTTTTTCTTCTCTTTTTTTAGGAAAGAATTTTAAATATTTTAATTTTCGTCGGATCGACTTTTTCATTATCATTTCTATCTAATTTGAAAAAGTCGTTCGGCCGAAAATTAAAATATTTAAAATTCTCTCCTCAAATGGGTTTACTATATTACTGGCTAAAAAAATTACCCCACTCCCAAAATTTGATATTTTACGTTTTAAGATTACGTAGAATTAAAAAAATCAAATAAAAAAAATCGTTCGTCCCCAGTCAAAACTTTTTGTCGGTCACATAATTATATAGGGTTCCATACTAAATATCTAGTATGGAACCCTAGTATAGGTAAGGAAAAGTTTCGGGGCACAATTAGACCCCAAATGGTATCCACATACCCAATTTTATCAAAATCGATCATACGCAAAAAAGTGCCCATTACGGCGGCGGCGTACAAACGTATTTTTTTATTCAATTTTTGGATTCTGCAAACAATCAACGATTCAAAAGGTTCATTATTGCAAATAATAAATCAATACAAAAATTATTAACCTTGAATGGGCCCTAAATAAACTAGCAGACTCCGCTTAATATAGGGGTACTTTCCGTGTCCTGATGGGCAACATTTTGTTTCGCAGTATATAGCAATCAAAATTTGCTGCTTCGCAACGAAGCATTGTTTCTGTAAACATTGTTCATATGATTCTCAGTGAAATTTCAGTCTTACACACAATATCCTTGAGACAGATTTGGATGGCCGATTCATACGAACACTATCATAATGAATTTCGTCGCAAAGAGATGAAAAAATCATCAGTCTTTTCTTTTTTGGGAAATTGGTATTGTAAGGATTAGGACGTTGATCTTAATAATATTTTTGAGTTTGCACAGGACACTATCCTTTTTATAGTTGTTATTTTTAACTTCTTTCTTATTAACTCAGTTTGTACATCCTTAAATGGAAAAAGACAGTTTGCTTCTTTTCCGCGTGCATCTGTCCTGCTTCGAATTAGAATTCCCTACAAATGAATCTGTGATGTAGTTTTTTCGTTTCTAACTTTCATTCTAAACCATAGGAGCAAATTGTAGTATTCAGTATTTCTAAGGTTAAAAGTTATAACTTCTATGACCCCATCAAGACAGGCTGATTCCCCCTTCTTTCTTATGTTTAACTTTGATCAAGATTGACCATGTTTAGAGCATGACTCATTCTGTGCATCTTATCCTTCACCTTGTACGGATATATTTGAATATCTACTACCTCATTATCGCAGAGACTCGGGAAGCTCGCGCATAGTGTTCATCAGTCAAGTCGTAAGTTTGATTCTAAACATTGTACCATTCAATTAATTCTCAGTGAGGTGCATCATGGTTTCAAACGGCAACATTTGTGTGTGTTTAGCTTTTGTTATATTGTCCAGCTTTACTTTCGTTCAAGGTAATATAACACGTGACTTTATCACAAAATTTGGACTATGCTCAATTATTTAAGGATATTTTTTACACAGTTTTTTTTTTATTTTGAATAAAACCGGAGATTTTATTTATATTCTGATCAGAATATTTTTTTTTTTTTTTGTTGCTCCACATCAGATGCAAATTTCCAGTGGATGAAATTTTCTTTTTTAAAAAAATATAGGATATGAGAAAATAAAAGATAAAATAGTCTGTTTTAATTTGTCTTAGATTTTCATAATTTCGACTACAGGCAAAAAAGTCACAAAAATTAAATTAGAATTTCATTTGTCACCCGATTATTTGGCATTTTTTCTACACGAAATCTTATTTAAAGAAAGAAAAAAAAATTGTCGGCATGATTTCTACCTTTTTCTCCCAACTATTTTCTTAATGATAAGAGTTACCTAGAAAAAAAATCGGAGATCTGATGAGCTTAATTTTACAATTCCACTTTAATCCTTATCACTACAAAATTCGTCTTATTTATACTTAGTTACTATCCTGGCTCAAAAAACCTCAGTCGGTTTATGGAGGCAAAGTAAAATTTTATCCTTTACAGAGATCTTGGTCCTTGGCGTCACTCTCGGTTAGGTTCAACTTTTCCGTGTCCATTATTTGATCCTTCCATCTATTCCTTGGTCTTCCCAACGGTCTTGCTCCCAATATCTCTGTCATCCACACATTCTTCATATTACTCTCTTCAGATCTTCACGAGTTTTCTCTCAAAATTCGACAATTTTTTTACTTCAATGTGATTCATTAAAACAATGTTTGCGAATTATTAAAAAATTACGGAAATATCCCAATAAATCAACAGGCGATTTTCATTAGTGCAAAAAGAATAGTTATTATCTTTTATTATTTTCTTACATAGTGGACTATGGAATTATGTTCATAATAAATAGACCTTCGTCTGCATGTTGTGTTGGGTTTATTCGTATATTCGCATGTTGTGTTGGGTATATTCGTAATATACGAATAGAGCATAGCACACATATTTATTTATATGCATGGAAAATACAACCACACATGTTCTTGACAATATCGATTCAGAGTTTAGTTAATTAAATTAAGAATTAAAATTAATTAAATTCTGAATGGATATTGTCGATTTCTATATATTTTTATATCGATTCTTTTAATAACTTTAACACATGTTCTTATTGGAGTACGCAAATCCAGCTATCCGCGGACTACCATAAGAACATATGTATTTTTTCCTTGCTCATAAATAAGATGTATGCTGTGCTTTAAGATAAGTTAGTATGCGGCTGTCTGAGAACACCCTAATGTAGTTATATGAACTATGAAATTACTTTTTTTTTTTTAGCCAGCGTCTATGGCACGTTGAATATACCAGTTCCCATTAGATCACTGAAGTTAGGCAACGTCCAGCGGGATTGTTCCATGTGGGTGTTACGTGGGTTCACGCCCTCTTAATGCTGGCTATTTTTCAGGCCTAACCCAGGCTGTGCGAGGTCAATGTGGGTAATTGGTTTGCAAGTTTCCAGCGAATGGAGGGTAAAACCTCCGTCTCGAATGACCAATAGATGTTAAAGAGACGTTAGCCAAAATTAAAAAAAAAAATGTTTTTCTCTCCTAACTACATTATGCAAATTACCCACTACATTCATACCCTAGCTATATTTACCTACTGAATCACAATGCAACATCAATTTTGCTAAATTGATGTGATATCATACTCCTCTAAGGAGAGAATATGTTCGCCACATAGGTAGACATTGCGCTTCCAGGTTGCCAACAGTAAAATAGCAAAATATACAAAGTACGTCGATTGAAAACGAGCGAACTCTTTTATTAACCCCTAGCTATTGTTATGATAACTGAATACAAACATTTCCAGCTCACTGATAAGAAGTAGTAGCCTTGACCCATTACAATGGAAATGTTTAAACTAGTAGTGAGATGGACGTCTCCACTCCATGGTAGAATGTTTATCACCCTCGACTTACATCAGGGAGGTTTCGGGTTCGAATCCTGGTCGGGTCGAAAATTAAGGTTTTTTTTTTCGAATTTTCCACATATTCCGTTTGTGTTTGGTTGTAACTCAGCCTTCTGAGGACAATTGTGTAGCTATAGTAATAGTGACAAGTGGTAGCATTATAAGGAATTGTTAAGAGTAGCTAAGAATGAGTGATATTGGAGAGATTGTTAAAGATACCTTGTAATGCTATGATGTCCACAAAAAGATGACATAAAAAACAAAGAAATATACATTTACATTTAAATAAACTAGTACTTCGGTAAAATGTAGAGCTTACTCCGATAAAAGGGCCACCAAGAAAAACTGGATGGCAGTCCAAAAAATAATCAGCAAATTCTATGAACATAATAAATGTGTATGAAAAGTTTCATTGAAATCCGACAAGACTACTCAAAAGACAAAGTCTATTTAAAGACACCAGTTCCCGTAAGATCACTGAAGTTAAGTAACTTCCATCGAGGTTTTACATAGTGGATGACCATGCAGGTTCGCGCGCTCGTGATGCTGACTTTTTCCGGCCCAACCTAGACTGAATGAGGTCAATGTTGGTAGCTGTTTTGTAAGTTCCAGGAAATGGAGGGTAAAACCCCCATCTTGAAANAAAAAAAAAAAAAAAAAAAAAAAAGAATGGCCACGATAATAGCAAACCTTTGTCGCAGACGAAACTGAAGAAGAAAGACAAAACAGTTTGGCCACTACTGAATTATTTTGACGACACCGAAGAAGAAGAGCAAAACTGTTTGACCACTACTGAAGTATTGTGACGACACTGAAGAAGAAGAAGAAGAGCAAAACAGTTTGACCACTACTGAAGTATTATGACGACACTGAAAAAGAAGAAGAAGAGCAAAACAGTTTGGCCACTAGTGAATTATTTTGACGACACTGAAGAAGAAGAGCAAAACTGTTTGACCACTACTGAAGTATTGTGAAGACACTGAAGAAGAAGAGCAAAACAGTTTGACCACTACTGAAGTATTATGACGACACTGAAAAAGAAGAAGAAGAGCAAAACAGTTTGGCCACTACTGAATTATTTTGACGACACTGAAGAAGAAGAGCAAAACTGTTTGACCACTACTGAATTATTGTGACGACACTGAAGAAGAAGAGCAAAACAGTTTGACCACTACTGAAGTATTATGACGACACTGAAAAAGAAGAAGAAGAGCAAAACAGTTTGGCCACTACTGAATTATTTTGACGACACTGAAGAAGAAGAGCAAAACTGTTTGACCACTACTGAATTATTGTGACGACACTGAAGAAGAAGAGCAAAACAGTTTGACCACTACTGAAGTATTATGACGACACTGAAAAAGAAGAAGAAGAGCAAAACAGTTTGGCCACTACTGAATTATTTTGACGACACTGAAGAAGAAGAGCAAAACTGTTTGACCACTACTGAAGTATTGTGACGACACTGAAGAAGAAGAAGAAGAGCAAAACAGTTTGACCACTACTGAAGTATTATGACGACACTGAAAAAGAAGAAGAAGAGCAAAACAGTTTGGCCACTAGTGAATTATTTTGACGACACTGAAGAAGAAGAGCAAAACTGTTTGACCACTACTGAAGTATTGTGACGACACTGAAGAAGAAGAGCAAAACAGTTTGACCACTACTGAAGTATTATGACGACACTGAAAAAGAAGAGCAAGAAGAAGAGCAAAACAGTTTGATCACTACTGAA
>CM022878.1:22354538-22367756 GCA_012654025.1 Pachypsylla venusta | reverse complement strand
AAGGCGGGATATATATATATATATATCTGAGAATATTCCTGGGTCCTAACAGAGATAAAAAGTTGAAAGTTATATTCTCCTGAGACAGGTTGGTTTGCATCTTTTAAAAAATTTACTTAATATATGTGTTCGGAGATTTTTATCTGGTAAACCTAGTTGAAGCCCTCTCAGAGCACATATATATTGGACTATCCGAGAATATTCTTGGGTCCTAACCGAGATAAAAAGTTGAAAGTTATATTCTCTTGAGACATCAAGCGGAGCCTGCTGACTTTAAAATAAACTTATAACCTATATTGAAACAAAATGGTTCAGGTAATCAAAAATAGAAATTTTTGACCTGCCGCTAAATTTCATGGTAGTTGTTACAATACTATAGCTGGCTTGCTGGAGGATTAGAAGCTTTGAAATCGTCGGCGTAATTTCTTCCAATATATTTATGATATACTTTTCCATTAGGAAAAGTATATCATACTTGAGATTGTAAGAGCTATTTGAGGGTGACATCCTCACGAGCCGAGTCCACCCGTGCTCATGATGCAAAATTACACAAAAAGCAACTCTGTAATATCATTATGTTTTTAAGTCATTTTCCTTTGTTACTGATGTAATTATATTATAATGATTTTCAAGATTCTTGGGGCCCATGTCACTCATCATCCTCCAAGAACAGATGTATGATGACAATTAAAAACAATAGCAGTAGACTCTACCATCGGACACGATGATGATGCCCATATTGAATAAATGAACCACAATTAATATTCAAAATTAAAAACACAGATGATATTTGAAAAATAATTGATGTACCCTGTATAAATATGAATTATTCCTTCTTATTTAAATAGGAAATGTTCAGAAACATTTCAATGAGAAATTTAATAATCTTTAAAAACATCAAAAAAAAACTCAACCTTGAGGAAACTATTTGAATTATTTAAAAATGAGACCTCTACCTGTTGTTGTTCGGTCTGGTCTATTTATGAATTACTGGAATTATTCTTTATTATCATCAGCAATGGTGAAATCATCATCTTGTTCGATGGTAGCCACGCATTGATTGCATCTTTAAATACATTTGGTCTACTTAATATTTCTATTATAATTATACATCTATAAGGGTAAACGTCTCCGTGATAGAGTGTGTGTGCGCATCACACTCGACTTTCACCATTTTCAAAAAGGTTTTTTCGAATTTCCTACTTGGTCTGGTTGTGTTTGGGGGTGTCATCCTGCTGAGGACAATTGAGTAGCTTGTGGTAATAACGACAAGTGGTAGCATTATGTCAGCTAAGCCCGTAATAAATATTGAATAAGATTGACTTATGCGGGAGATTTTTGTCGCTCCCTTAAATTTGAGAGAACACAATCAGTGTGTTCACCAAAGTATATCACAATCTCAAAATATCTCACCTTGAATTATGAGATCTAATAGACAATTTCCATTCTAAATAATATAAACACCAACGGTTTTTCTTGTCTGATATCGAGGAGTGCAGTTAAGTAGGAAACCAGTTCTATTTCCGATTAGAACACAATGGACATTATTGTATTGTGATTTGTGATAAGACAATCTGAGTCTATTTCTAATGAGGTTTAACAAATGATTGTAGCTGAGGTCACGAATAGGTCTCAAATATTAGATTAAGATAAGATAAACTGCGTATAACTAAGCGCTTAAAGAAAAGCATAACCAGCATCCATAGGACGTTGAACACACCAGTTCCCGTAAGATCACTGAAGTTAAGCAACGTACAACGAGGTTTTACTTAGTAGTTCACCACGTAGGTTTGTTCCCTCGCGATGCTGTCTTTTTTCGGCCCAACACAGGCTTGGTCAGGTCAATGTGGGCAGCTAGTTTGGAAGTTTCCAGCGAATGGAGGGTAAAACCGTTGTCCCGAATGACCAATAGATGTTAAAGGGACGTTAAGTAAATAAATGGTACGGAAAACCGTACTAAACATTATCTTCCTTGTTTCAACTAAAATTGGCAACCTTCGGCCTTTGTCGCTGTTCTTTAGTTAAATGTTACTTTAATTAGACGTGGCAGCCTTCGGCTGTTGTCGCTACTCTTTAGCGCAAAAAAATATTTGAATTAGATTTGGCAACCTTCGGCTGTTGTCGCTCCTGTGTAGACTTCGGCTGTTGTCAATATGTTACAAACAGTATTCGTTTTAAATATGTTTTGGTGTCCTAAAGGACCCCCGGATGAAGATAGCCCCATGACACCTAATATGGAGGATTCTAGAGGGTCACCCCAAAATGAACCCTTTTGACCCATAATTTCACCACAGAGGGTGCCAGCTCCAATGTAAAGGTTTTGGCTCGAATTATGGCCTCAAAGAATATTGGTGCCAAATTTCATTAAAATCGGACAAATAATAAAAAGGGTGTAGATGCGCAAACACGATTTTTGCGTACGGACGGTCGCACATTTTTTCTAGACCAGTTATTTGGAATGTAGTCGTCATAATTCGTCCAGAAAAGCAAATAATTGGTACGGAAAACCATATTAATTATCTTCCTTTATTCTAGGAATTTGACAACCACCGGCTGATGTCGCAATATGTCGCATGTATTTAATAAAAATATTATATCAATTAGCAGTCGCAGCTCCCTAAGGAAAATATTTTTTAAATTAGAATTGGCAGTCTTAGCTGTTGTGTGTTGCCACAGCTCTCTAGAGAAAATATTATATGAATTAGATTTGGAAGCTTTGTAAAAGCTGCAGATGCGCGAATACGATTTTCGCGGACGGGCGGGCGGATGGACGGAAAGACATTTTTCCTAGACCCATTTTTGGAATGTAGTCGTCATAATTCGTCCAGAAAAGTAAATCGAAAATTTTCACCAATACAAAATACTTGATTTTCCTATACTAAATATGAGAAGATAAACTAAAAGAACGCCATCGAAAATGTTCACCAATGCAATACTTTATTTTCTTATGCTTCGTATGGGATGATAAAGTAAAAAAAAAAAAAAAAAAAAAAAAAAAAAAAAAAAAAAAAAAAAAAAAAAAAAACATGATAAAACAGTCTGCCGTTTTCAAGAGAGCGCCTGACTCCTCACCTTTTTAAAAATTATAAAAAAAAACTGAACCTTTGCTCATATTTCTAAGGAACTATTTGTTCTCCCTAAAAAAGATGTAAATATCACTATTTTAGATGGATTTTGGTTTATTATTTTCAATAATGAACCTTTAAATCGTCACGAAAACTATCCCGCTCAAAATTTGATATTTTAATTTAAATCATTTTTCGCCACAAGTGAGATATACACATTACACACGTCAGTAAAATCCCAATGTTCGCTACTGTCAGTCAAAATAAATGCCACGCAATTTAGGTCGAATGAACTCTCAGGGACGTTTCACCCTCCTAAATTTAGCTTCCTAGCCCCACCTTGGAACTTTTCATTTGTTAAAGATAGCCGGATTTACGCACCAGGACGACCTGGAATGCACACCATTAGTTCCAGCCAAGAGCCTTCAAAACAGTTAATTTCCAGAGAAAGACTACTACAACAACAATACTGTTTGTCTTGGTCTTTTCCAGTGAGTTGTGAAGGAGTGCAACCAATAGATCAAATTTGTTTAGGATGCATCTGTCATGGTATGTCTCTTTGTAACCAAACAATTGGATGTAATGGTGATACTTGTGGTGCATTCAAAATAACATGGGCATATTGGGCAGATGCAGGAAAACCAACCATTAATGGAATCGAACCGAGTTCTTCAGAGGGTAAGTTCCTCAGGGATGCATTAGAAATAGAATATAATTTTTATTTTCAAAATTATAATACTTAAACTGTGCCGGATTACTTTTAAGGATTAAAAATTTTAGCTTAGGGTGCCCGCAGACAGCCGCATACTTGTTCTAATGGGACTGTGAGGATTACCGTCTCAGGAAAGGGTATAGCTAAAGAAAGTAGGCACAAAACAGAAGGTTGTGTCACGGCAGAATTAAGGAAAGCAACGCCGACAAAAGGTGAAGTTAAAGAAGAAGAAGACATGTTTGGAAATTTGATTTTTGATTATCAACGAAATCAAATATTCTCAAGTCAAAGGAAAACAAGACCCCCGCCACTTTTTAATTCAAAACTTTCATTTAAAAAAAAAAACGTCAAAAACTAATCTCAGAGAATAGAGAAATTTTCAATTTTTATAGAATTTGATAGAACCTTTAAAATGTTCAAATATTTGAACAGAATTTTCCCTCTTTTTATACAAATTTCCTGAGAAGTTCGATTATATTAAATAATTAGGAGTTCTAGGATACCCTTTATTCTCACCTTAACAGACATTGACAAGTTTATATGTTTAATTTGAGAGGAAAAAGTTAATATTGTGTACTGTCCCGCCCCAAACAAAGATTTAATTGTCCGTAACAAGTATTTCATGTGATGATAATTGTCTGTCAAAAATAGATACTTAGGTGTAACATCCATGACGAGTAGGTGACGCTGTGTAGGGTGGCATAGGTAATAAGGCAGATTTATATAAAGGGTGGAGCCCAGTATTTTATTGAAATTAACACCTAGATGACCAAGAGGACCGAAGAGGGTTAAGAAAAGATATCGACTGAAGGCAGATTTAGATTTTTTAGCAACAAATATTAGTCGTTAGCATGGATTTTTCAAGTGAAAAATGTATTTTTGCTGTGAAAACTTATATTGTAGCCTATATGTGCTTAATATGTTTCGACATAGACCTCAGAGATATGATCGTTCTGGATGGCTAGTAATATCTAAATTTAATTTTGCCCCATCCCGATTCTGAACTCGTAACTCTATAATGGCTATGTCGTAGATTAAGGATTTAAACAGCTAACAAAAACTTTTTCGTTTTGGGGTGATTTGTTGAAACAACAAAATTTAAGATATAATTTATAAGTCACAACTCACAACTTTGGTGTTCCCTGCAGCAGTGTAGTATTTTTCCAATATCAATCATTATCCAATTACAACTTTACCTACATTGAACAGTCAACCCTTAACTCATATATACATAGGTACATTTAAAAATCTCAACTAATTCGCAGTATATACAAGAAACGCACTTGTTTCTGCTACACCCAAGAATGTATATTAAGTTTAGTGCCAAATCTTGTAATCGTGTGACATTGCAAAATTAATAAATTTGAAATCTCATAACTATAATTATGTCAAACTATTCCAATGGAACAAAAAGCCGTCCAAGTGACTTACAAGGACAACCAATGATAAAAAACAAAACAGTTTTTATACTCGTGGTGTAAATATGTATTTAATATTTGTGTTGACGCAAAATATTACATTGTCAACCTAGATTTGTAGGTAGCACAGCATTACATGGACCAGTACACTAGAACATCATTGTTCTATATGTATATTTCTTTGCTCTTAATGCCGCCATTGGTCACTGCCCACATTAAACTAGCTACTCAATTATCCTCACGCGGCAGAGTGCACCCCGAACAACCAAGCACAATTTCCAAAAAATCTGTTCCGCCAGGATTCAAACCCGAATCTCTAGCATGCAAAGCCAATGTGATACCCACTAGGCCAAACAGGCTGCTGATATCCTCATTTCTAACGTTCTTTCACTTTTGCCTTCATTGCAGCATACAGCAAATGTACAAACGATCCCATATGTGCGGGAAAAGCAGTCGAAAATTATATGACCAAATTTGCACAGGTAATTCGATTTTATAAGTAAACCAATTTTTACCCTGATTATCCTATAAAAAGGAAATTATTGTAATGGGCTGAAATTTTTGATGTCGAGTTTTCAAAAACAAAACACGTTTTGAGGTCCCGAGAGCCCAAATCTCGAGTTTCAGCCATTAGTCCGTGTGTGTGTGTCTGTCGGTCGGTCTGTGAACAAAATATCTCAAGAATGGTACTGCTGGAGGCTTGAAATTTGGTATCTATGTCAGTTTTATAAACGACACACGAAACTTTTGGTTGAAATCGAAAATAACCATGGCGGTTTTTTGCCACTTTTTAAGAAATACCATCATTCAATTGCAAATATTCAGGTTAATCGAAGTGAGAGAAGGTAGGGAATTTATCCTCACGATAAAACCTTTTCGGTAACCTAATGTCAACCTATTTCTACCATTTTTCCTAAATCCAAGAATGGGGAAAACCATTGATTTTGAAAGAAACACCGCTACAAATTAGCGAATTAAAAATACATATTTAATGACAGATAAAAAAAGGGAATACCTATAATATGAAAGATGGACACTTATAATATTAATGTTACCGACAAATATAGGCAATAATGAGAAAAGGATGCCATCTGTGTAACCTTAAAATATCTCCGGGCCTACTGAATCTACCCTGAAATCTGGCAGGACAGAAGAAATCTAATTTGATCAATTCTGATTCTTTGAGACCCCCCACTAAAGTCTCCTTCAATTATCCTCAAAAGGTTAACAATGAATTTTGTTTATAAAATTTACTGATTTAACATTTTCCAGGATTGTAATTCGGATGGTACTGTTGACTGTAATGATTATGCCGCTATTCACCGACTAGGGGGATACGGATGTAGCGCTCCTTTGGATGTAACCTTTCAAGGCAGATTCAGCAAGTGTCTCTCTGACGTAGCTCTCCTCAATGGATAAGAAGATTAATTGTCTTCTTTTTTTACTTCTAACAATTTTTTTCTTTTTTTTTTTACTACTACCTTCTTAAATGAAATGAAAATTTACACATCAGTCTTATTTTTCAAATAATCGTTTTAAGTATTTCGTACCCTAGCCGATATTCGTGGCCGAGTTGTTATGAGCATTGACTCTTGGTCCGGAGGTTAAGGGGTCGAATCCCGCCCGAAGCGAAAATTTTCTGATCGAATTTTCTCGTTTTCGGAATGGCATGGCTGTAAAAGGAGTGCCCTGAAGTAATGCGAAAACGGTTTCGGGGTATAGCTTTATTTTTTAATTTTTTTTTTTTTGTGGTATCTGTCAGTCACAGGGTCGTATCTTTGGAATGGTAAAAAGTAACCAGTTGAGATTTTGAGAAATTGTGTAGGGTTGTGTACTTCATAAACCCTCGGTAGCTCAGTTAGTAGAGTGACAGATTTGTAACATTGAGGTTGTTGGTTCGAAACCAAGCATGGACACCAAATTTAGGAATAACATGGGGACGTACAAGGTGACAAGCATTACCTTAACAAGACTAAATTCTTTCTTTTTAAAAGCCAGTAAATATGACGTCCGTATGGAACCCTATAATAAATTCAAGAAAAATAATTTTGAATTGGGTTTCTGATGTCCTAGTTATTTTTAATTTTACTTAAGATATAATATCTATTTTCAAAATGAATAAAAAATTAAAATAAAAACTTCTGTCATCTATTTTCTTTAAAAAAATAAGTCTTTTATTCAAACCTTGAAAAACGCTGCGAATTTTTTTAAAAAATCCTGAAATATATTCTGGATATTTTAATTTCTGTATACATAACCATTTTGTATTGCAGATAATCTTTATGAAGACTTCAATTTATGAATGCCAGTAATGCTGAGCTTTGAAAACCAACCCCAACATGACCTAAATAGCAAAAATCATTCATTTTGTCAACGTTAAGTAGTAAAAGTGCCTCTTACGACTAACTGATTTTTTTTAATTCGTTTTATGGATTCTATGTATGTACCTTGAAACGTAAAACAAAAACATCAAATTTTTGAAGATTATAAAATATCATTGAAAAAAATTGAATTAAAACTCTAACCGACGCGCGGATGAAACACACGCCCAGGGGCACTATTTTAAAGGTGAAGAAAATTCTAAACCGACAGAAAGTTTTTTTCTTCTTCTTCAACCCACCCACTACGCCAAGGATGCCGAATCTAATAAACAAAATTCATTAGGCGTGTACCAATAATGATTCATCAAGCTTTCAAACGGAATATTTTTTTATATTCTTGTTGACTAAATAAAGTGTGGCCTAGTTTTTTTTATTTAAACGTTTTNCGACAGAAAGTTTTTTTCTTCTTCTTCAACCCACCCACTACGCCAAGGATGCCGAATCTAATAAACAAAATTCATTAGGCGTGTACCAATAATGATTCATCAAGCTTTCAAACGGAATATTTTTTTATATTCTTGTTGACTAAATAAAGTGTGGCCTAGTTTTTTTTTTATTTAAACGTTTTGAAAAACACGTTGTCCATTTTTGATGATTCTTGATATGTGGATATATTATAGAATTTGATTAGTTTTTGAGTTCTATTAATCCACCCGGGGTCCTATGGAGGCCATGCTAACTTAATGGGGTCTCTAGTACACAGAACTGTAGACGTCATTCAGTATGACAAAGGTGAAAAAAATGTTTACTGCCCTTCAAGGTATTAAAAATTAAACGTTTTGAAGGACAACTGAGCTGAAATATGAATAGCCAAAAATTAGAATATTCATTGAAAATGTAAGCACTCTAAATATGGATTTTATGTCGATAATAAGGTGATTTAAGAAAGAGGTCATGCAACATGCAAACAATGTATGAAAACACTTACTTTCTAGATCCTTAACAGCCTGAGGTTTTTCCCATACAGATTCTCCCTTTGCGGCATTATAGTAATAGGCTCTACCGTCCGGCGCCTTGTGTTCTGACCATTCACCAGCTTTTGCAACAATTTGTGGATCAATCTAAAATACAAGGTAAGATTCAAATATAAAAATAGTACTTCAAAGCAGTCGAAAGTACTAGGTCAAATTATAATGGGAAATATTTTCAGAATCCCCCAAAAAAACTCATTAAAATTAGCTGCACTGTATAAGTTATGGCGAGGGAGCTATACCGATAATAAAACTTTAAAACCCACCTGTGGTGTGGTATCGTCCTTGTTAAGAGCGGCAGGTGCCGATATTGATGGTGCAGAAGAAATGGTAGAAGCAGGTGCAACGACCGCTGGGTTAACAGGAGCTCCTCCTGTGGGATTGATCACGGCTGGTACGTTTTGCATCGCAGGTGGTGGCATTCCCCAAGGTCCAGCAGCAAATCCAGGTGGAGGCATGCCAAATGGTGGAGGACCTGCGAATGGAGCTCCATTAAAAGGTGGGAAACCACCTTGTTGTCCAGGTGGTACGTTGGCGAGGTTTGCAGAATCTCCATCTAAAAGAGAAAAATAAAAGAATTAAAAATAACTAGAAAGTATACCCCGAGCTTCGCCACGGAATTTAAACTCCAATTTTTTTATTCTCATTTCGAACCATATAACTTTCTAGCTTTGAGTTGATAAATTATGTTACATCTGGCCAGTTAAAAAAAAAAAAAAACCTATATCGAAAACAGTTTGACGTTTTTGAGTTCTGATAAGTTTTCTGGTATCTCAGTTTTTTCTTTGGAGGGGGGGAGTCCATTCCCGCCAATTTTTCGATAGCTGATACCGTTCTAGCTAAACAATTCGGATAAATAAACATACATATCCACATATATTTTTCTTTGAATGAATGAATGTAACCAGACCAAGAAGAATTCGAACCCGGAAAGCCAAGTGTGATACACACTCCGGCACGAAGATATCTAAGGCGGGGTACACGCCAGAGCATCACGATAAATATAGGCAGATTTTTATCACAAGTAATTTTTATCGCATGCTATGCACTCGTTCACACCAAGGCAACTTATTATATCTGCTGCAGCATACTGACTTTTCCTTCTTATTTTATGTAAGTTATTAAAATACCTAACAATTTATGTAAGGTATTAAAATTAAATACAGTAAAACTACCTAATAGTAATATTTTTAAATTTATTTCACTAATAAAAGAATGAGTTCTAGGGAAAAAGAAGATGTTATTCTAGCTTATTAGAACATAGGATTTTTTTTTTTTTTTTTTATTGNTTTTACCCTCCATTCGCTGGAAACTTGCAAACCAGCTACCCACATTGACCTCACCCAGCCTGGGTTGGACCGAAAAAATGAGCCAACGATACATAGTGTTCCCAAGCGGTCACCCATCCAAGTACTGACCACGCCCGACGTTGCTTAAATTCAGTGATCTGATGGGAACTGGTATATTCAACGTGGTATGATCGTTGGCTAGTGATTTAATTAAAAGAAATTGAAAATAATAAACCAAAACTTAAAATCTGGAGAAAAATAGAAATACCTAAGTAGGTTGCTTCTGATAAAAACGTAAACAACCAACATGTAATATCTCTAGCTATAATTATTGGCCAATAAAAGTTGCTATCAGCCTGGTGTGAACGACTCTAGTATATTTCTATGGTTTTGAAACTTACAATTTGGTGCGCAAATATCGGCCGATATTTGTCGTGCTGCTCTGGAGTGTATCCCGTCTTAGATTTAATATCTGTGATTCAACTTACTAGCAGCTATATTATTCATAGGTGATCCTGTTCTAGGTTTGGATTCGCCAACATCATTATTATCAGACATATTTGATTCTGCTACTTTGTCTACCGAGCTCTGATCAGGGATATTACTGGCTGGCATTATATTAGTTCCCAAATTTGGAGCCACTCCTCCGATACCTGGCATTCCTCCTGCCATAGTTGGTGGTATTCCTCCTGTAGGCATTACTTGAGAAGCCATCATCTCAACCTGAAATACACATCAAATGTTAAGTTAAATTGGACTGATTTTGACAGCTTCTCGTAACAATCACATTGGACTTGCTTTAATACACAAGTTCGACTCATGGGCACAGTTAAGATGTAAGGAATATTTTCTGAATATCTAACTTTAGATTACTAGCAATTTTCTCTTCCGCAGATAAAATCCAAATATCTAATTGAAAAAAAACGTCGCAAGTAGTACATTTGACTTAGCTTTGGCATATATTTACACTTGTAATTCTCTGAACTGTAAACCTCACTCATATGGGCCACGATTGGGCTAAAAAAGCCCATAAATTAATTGTTTTCAGATTTTTATTGTATAATTGTGCAAATAATTATGCGCTAAATAAATAAAATCACCTGTTCTTGAAGAATTATTTTCACGTTGGGTCCTTCTGGTTTAGTCCACGTTGTTTCTCTTGTCCTCGCATTGTAATAATAGGATTTTCCTTCTCCTGATTTGGTTTCAACCCATACTTCTCCATTTAAATCTAAATTATTAGCACCCATCATTGGAGGAGGCATTCCAATACTTGGTGGCGGCATACCCATGTTAGGTGGACCTGAACCCATCATACCAGGGGGAGGCATATTTACTGGTGCCTGAAAAAGGTATAAAATTAAATTTGAACTCATGATTGACACATAAATTAGAGAAACAGGTAAGGTTGTTGAAGAAAGTTGCAGTTACCATGTTCTTCCATTATTCTGAAACAACATCGAACTACATTTTTTTTTTTTTTTATTTATTTATTTTATTTTATAACCGCGAATTATTGTGTGTTTGGTGTTTTTCCTTAAAAAGAAAGAAAAAAATTATAGAAATTCCATTCATTATAATTGAGGTATATTTTATAAACTTTACTACAAATTGCTTTCAAACCTACATACTTTACTCACTTGACTACAAATTGCTGTCACACATACATACTTTAATCACTAGCTCGCAATATTGGCTACTAACGGTGGTCATCGGACAAATTCAAAATTAGTTAATCTTACCGACATTAAAGGTGGTGGTCCGTTTCCCATTCCTCCAAAGCCCATACCCATCGGTCCATTAGGGCCCATCATCATGTGTGGCGGAGGCTAAAATGAAAAAAAAAAAAATCAATAACTTTTTGGTGTACAGACAGTTTGAATTACAAAAGATAAACACTTTACTTAAAAATATGAGCAGAGAGAGACTACCTTATTTTTATCATCGTCTACAAAAGTTTTTGGTAACTGTGGTGTCTCAACTCTCGTTAGTTGAACTATAAAATATATACAAGGAACATGGAGTGTTCTGTCGTGAGGGCAAACATCAAATCAAGCTCGTAAAAGAATAAATTTAGGCCAAAAAGTTACTTATTTAGTTTTTTAAAAAAATAGTTATGAAATAATATTACAAAAAAAAATTATTAACTACTTTAAATTTAGTAGAGTTACGAAGCGTTTTGTTTTCGAACATTTTTTAATACTACTGTGTTAAGGCTCAAAAAGACGGCGTATCATGTGTGAAGGGTTTTATTTTAATCTGTATAGGTAGTGCAAATCGACTGCTCTCAGTTGCTATGTGTCTTTACCGGTGAGATGACTATTTACTAATAAATAATTAGTAAACTATCATATTTGAAGATTCTTGGAAAAATAAAGATTTTCAGGAGCAACAATATTCTAACATCAAATGTAATGATACCACTTAATGATGTGGAATTAAAAAAATAATGTACTCACCCCCATTCCAGGTGGTGGTCCCATCATGTTAGGAGGTCCTCCCATACCCCAACCATCTGGTGGCCCATTTCCCCAATTGTTTCCTCTATCTTCATAATCAAAGTCTCTATCTTGATTTCTTCCACCTCCCCTGTGTGGTGGAAATCCTCCTCGACCACCACCCCCACCTCCTCTGAAGGGAGGAAAACCACCTCTATGTGGTGGGAATCCTCCTCGATTGGGTGGAAAGTTTCCTTCGTTATAATCATCATAGTCATCATCCCTTCCTCGTCTACCTGATCTGCGCCGATTACCACTGAAAGTGACAAAATAACAAAGTTAAAGGGTATAAAAATATCAACACATCTTTCTACTGTACAAGGACTAGACAATGGATAAATCTGCGAAAGACAATCAAAGGACAATGAGAGGTGAGAGACGGTGAACTGGTTTTGCGCGATAGAGCGGGAAATGTTAGATAAGCTATAGGTATAGTTTACATTCAATCCGTTCAAAAAATCTCATTCGGGGACGGTTACTGATTTAAATACGTGTGAAAAACCGCTGCAAATCATATTTAATATAATCGTGAAGTCCATCAAATGTGGTTAGGAAAAAGAAATTAAAAAATCACGTCGAAACTTTCACGTCACAAACCTTCGAATACCATTAATAATTCCAGTAGATCCCGAGATATTTTGGGCGGACATCATTTGCTTATCTATATCTATCTATCTATCTATCTATCTATCTATCTATATATATATATATAAAAGAGAAAAAGACACTGACTTAACACTCATCGCGATTTCTCCGCACTGGTACGTCCTAGGAGACTGAAATTAGGCATGTAGGTCGCACTTAGGTCTTAGATGCGCACTAAGAAAGGATTTTTAAATATTCCAATTGGGGCGCCCGCCGCGGGGGAAAAAGGGGCGCGTTTA
>CM022878.1:22300002-22330550 GCA_012654025.1 Pachypsylla venusta | reverse complement strand
AAGGAAGAGAAAGTCTAGTACGGTTTTCCGTACCATTTATTTATGTTGTACAGAAATAAAATCAAACTTTTTGGGGATAATTTTTCAGTCATTTTTTTGAGTCAGTCGTGGTGAAACTAATATATAAAATACAATTCCTAGAACGTTTTTGTTTTAAACAATTATTTTCTTAGATACTTCGCCAAAAAAGTCGCAGCTACAATACAATAATATACAAAATTATAAATGAATACCACGGAGCGTCCATCCAGTGTGCCAACTCTGTGATGTTGATTTCAGTTGTTTAGTTTTGACTAGTCAACACATCTATTATCATTCGAGGCGGGGGTTTTACCCTCCATTCGCTGGAAACTTGCTAACCAGCTATTGATATTGACCTCATGCAGCCTAAATTGCTATTTTTGTTTTTCAAGGAGAATTGAATTTGGGGGGGGGGGGGGGGGGGNGGGGGGGGAGTGGGTTTGTGTCCAATCTTAAACTTTTCATCAGGGGCCTTAGAGGTACAGCCATTCTATTTAGTATATCCTAAATTTTATATTGCCCGTTCCCGGTTTCGAACCCGTAACTCTGAATGGCTGGTCATACCTTTACAAAAAATGTCCAAAATTGAGGACTAAACAGCCACCTAAAACTTTTTCCTTTTGAGTTGATATGTTGTCGCGACAAAATTTAAGATATCAGACCGTGACTGTCCGATTTTGCTGAATAAATTAAAAATATGGCCATAACTCGAAAACGGCTTGACATATTTTAGTTCTGAGGAGTCCATTTCCATCAATTTTTCGCTATCTGCTACCGTTTGGGCTGTGTTATTGGAACAGACAACCCCTACCACATAGGTACATACAAATTTCTGATATATACGAGTATATTTAGATAATTTTGGTCCCTAAGTATGTCAATTATTAGACAATCATGTGTCGCTCACGGCAAGCAAACGAATTTTTTATTCAAATTTTGAATTCTATGTTCGTTGAAACTTAAAATATTAAAGCTTTAAAGTGGTCTATCCCGGAGGTTCATTATTGAAAACAATAAACTAATATTCTTGAAAAATTGTGATTCCTTTTGGACAGGAGGTGTCACCAATTGTTGATTGAATGGAAAATCCAGATGCAGTCTTCCTGGTATGAAGCAATGAGTGGTCGAGTTTTATTGATTATGCAATCGGGGCATGACCTTATAAATGTTTCCTAAACTTGCTGACTTGTGTAACATTTGTCATTTTGTACTAGGCATTCTTTTTTGTATGAAAAATCATAGATTACTATTAGCACGGAAACGGCCATGTCTCTAAGGCGCCAAGCAAAGCAGGCGCAGCCTACTGGTTAATCATAATATCAATGTCTCATTTACAGACAAATGCTGTCCGAATCGGAACTCGATGAACTGAACCAAGCCTGTGATATGGCTCTCGAATTAAACTCATTTAAAAACATGATCTACGAATATGTGGAAAGCCGAATGACATATATTGCACCGAATTTATCTGTTATAGTAGGAGCATCAACCGCCGCCAAAATGATGGGTATGTTTTTATAATACTAATTATTTATTTATTTTTAAAAACTAGAGTTTACCACTAAAAATACTCTTTTTTTACTAAATAAAAGGCTTAGGCCAAAAAAAATACAAAACGCACTTTTATGAATTATAAATCATTAAACAAAACAGAGGAAATAAATTCTACGGAGATCTACGAAAATAATCAAGCAAGTTTTAAATGATGAACACAGAAAACTCCATTCGTGTCCACAAATCTCCTAGGTTATGCCGGCTTCAAGGGTCTCTCTCTGTAAATGTTACTGCTGCAGTAGTATTCATTAATTGCATTGAATAATGGACGTCACCACGTGTGAAAATCTGCCCAAATGTATGCATTTGTGCAAAAAAAATCGAATCCGACCAATTCGTGGAATTTGCCATAAAAATATTAAATAGTAATTGCAATGAAAATCAAAGATAGGCGTGTTTTTTTTTTCAAATGTTCAAACAGATACGGAAAAAAATGAGGAAACATAAAATTTGGGACACCCTGTAGGTATTTCGATTAAAAATTAGATCGGAGTAGTAGAGCATATAAGGGGTCGGATTGAGGAAACATAAAATTTGGAATACCCTGTAGATATTTCGATTAAAATTTAGATCGGATCAGTAGAGTATATAAGGGGTTGGATTGAGGAAACATAAAATTTGGAATACCCTGTTGATATTTCGATGAAAAATTAGATCGGATCAGTAGAGCATATAAGGGGTTGGATTGAGGAAACATAAAATTTGGAATACCCTGTAGATATTTCGATTAAAAATTAGATCGAATCAGTAGAGCATATAAGGGGTTGGATTGAGGAAACATAAAATTTGGAATACCCTGTAGATATTTCGATTAAAAATTAGATCTAATTAGTAGAACATATAAGGGGTTGGATTAAGGAAACATAAAATTTGGAATACCCTAGATACATAAAATTTGGAATACCGTAGATATTTCGATTAAAAATTAGATCGGATTAGTAGAGCATATAAGGGGTTGTATTCAGGAAACATAAAATTTAGAACACCCTGTAGATATTTCGATTAAAAATTAGATCGGATTAGTAGAGCATATAAGGGGTTGGATTGAGGAAACATAAAATTTGGAATACCCTGTAGACATTTCGATTAAAAAGTTAGATAGGATTAGTAGAGCATATAAGGAGTTGGATTCAGGAAAAATAAAATTTGGAACACCCTGTAGATATTTCGATTAAAAACTAGATCGAATTAGTAGAGCGTAAGAGATTGGATGGAGGAAACATAAAATTTGGAACACCCTGTAGATCGGATTAGTAGAGCACATAAGGGGTTGGATTCCAAATTTTGTCAAGAGACGCACAATAAAGTTGACATACAAAAAAAAAAATGACTCCCCCATCACCATGTTAAGTTACTCAACCTTGTTTAGTTCTTTCTGTTATGATCCAACTGATTGACTCGCAAACGCATTGTTATAGGATTAGCTATAACCTATACTTATAAAACGCAAAGCCCAGTTGGTATACTGATTCGCTGACTGATATATTAGAAACAACTGCCAACACATTATCTTTATTTTCATTAGGAGTTGCTGGCGGTCTGACGAAACTATCCAAAATGCCGGCATGTAACATTCTACTGCTTGGTGCCCAGAAAAAACTTCTGTCTGGATTTTCTCAAACATCTGTTCTGCCACACACTGGATTCATCTATTACTCGAATATCGTACAAGATTATCCTCCTGATTTCAGACGGAAAGCGGCACGACTAGGTAATTTTATCATGATTTTATGTTACCTTTTTTGAAAACACGGAAAATCTCGGTTTTTTACAGAATGATTTAAAAAAAAATCTCAAATATTCATCAATTTTTGGGGCCGAGTTTTTATATCAAATAATGAGGCGTTTTCAAAGTTCGTCGTTTGTTATCATTTTAAGTGCCCTCGGGTATTAGGTGAACCAAAATAACGTTTTTTTTTTAACAAGGAGAAATAATTCAGTTCAAGTTGGATATATTAGGTCTAAAAAAATCCGTTCTCGGTTATTTTGAGATGAAAAGAATACTACTTAAATTACAGATAACTAAATACACTACAACTTAATCTCTCATGACTTCCCCGTAGGATGACTATTGTTCTATTGTTTAATTTTGTGTTCTTGTTTTTTTAGAAAAAATCGACGATTTTCGATGTGCTATATCTCGCGATCAGCTAAAGGCCACAGAGATGCAATTGGACTCAAATTATGGCAAACTATATTTATTCTAAATCGAAATAGAATGATTATTTCCGTACAATTCACGGTTTTCGAGAGATTTTTTTTCGGAAATCTCCGAACGATTTCGACCACCACGCCGCGAGCACAGGTCTTTCGAAATAGCAAACTTTGGGATACACTGCTCCCTATGCATCCCAACAACATATTAAAAAATCTGAACTTCGCCTTTTTTCTAACTTCGATATCTTAGATGACTAGACTATTTTAAGAGTTGACCAATTTTAATGAAATTCAGTATAAAGGCCTATAATTGTCCCAGATTGTAATTAGATGACAACACTCTGATACAAGAGAACAAATATGTTTAGGTTCCACTTGGTGTACGCTTGATATTGCACGATTTGTCTAATTAATTTACCTCTATTTTGAAATGGAATATGCTGCATCAAAAAAGGTTCCAATTTTTTTAAATTGTCCATAGCATGAGCTCGAAACCCCGAATCATTTTTTTTTTAATTTATTTTGTTTTATACATTAATAATATGCATTAAAAAGTAGGTAGGCATTGTTTGCATTTCGCGACAACTGAGCATAACCCAACTTATATCTACCCTCGTTTATTTTTTTTGCTTTGTATCTTTAGTTGCAGGTAAATGTACTCTAGCAGCTCGTGTAGACGCGGCTCATGACAGTCAAGATGGGACAATAGGTAGAACATTCAGAGAAGATATAGAAAAGAAATTGGATAAATTGACTGAGCCACCTCCAGTGAAATTTGTTAAACCATTACCAAAACCGATTGATCCAGGCAGGAAGAAGAGAGGCGGGAAACGAGTTCGAAAAATGAAAGAAAGATATGCTATCACAGAATTGAGAAAACAAGCAAATAGATTGAACTTTATGGATGTAAGTAAAGTCGTGTTTTATTATGTTTCTAAAAATCGGTGCACGGCCTAAGAGCAAATGACCTGCCTCCCCCCCCCCAAAAAAAAACAGAAAAAAGATACCCAAAAGCGCACAGGTATATCCCGTTTTTGTACCCACAAGCACACAACAATGTCACACCCTAGTTTTTGCATCGCCCTGTACATGTCTATTTGAGAGAGCAACGTCATTTTACTATTTCTTCCTTGCACTATTTCCCCCCAATCAGAGAGGTTAGAAAAGGGTTAAACGACCATGCCTCGATTGTATGATCACTAATTTTTATCGTAAGGGAAAGTAAAATTAATTAAATTAAATAAAATGGGATTCCTTGAACCTTTAAAAATGGAATATTATCATATTAACACTGAAAGTAGTTTTATGTTCCAAAGTTCGAAAATTTGATGGTTGCTTAAAGATTGTGGTAATGAGTGAATGAAAATGCCTGAAAACTTGAAAATTTCTTATTTTTAACATGCAATAAGAAATCGCCCTATACATGCATAAGTCCTTCGCCGCTTCTGTCTGTTCGCGTTAAACTACTGAGCGGATTGCGGTAAAAACAAAAACAATAAACAGAGTAATTCCCGAGGAAGGTTTAGGTTTATAAAGAACCGTTTGCGAGTTACGGCCGATGTTATACTAAAGTACTGATTATTTATTTTCCGAATTGTGTTCCAGATTGAAGATGACGCTTATCAAGAAGACCTTGGCTACAGTCGCGGTACAATAGGAAAAGCTGGCGCAGGTAGAATACGTACCGCACAAGTAGATGAAAAAACCAAAGTGAGGATTTCAAAAACACTTCAAAAAAATTTGCAACGACAACAAGTGTGGGGTGGAAGTACCACGGTCAAGAAACAAGTTAGCGGAACAACCTCAAGTATAGCTTTTACGCCTTTGCAAGTGAGTACAGCTTGTTTTTGAGGGGGTTACATTTAACACAAATCTGATCGTGCGATTTATTGTCTCCCCAATTCCTACCCAAGTCTGTAGCCAAATGTATACTGAAGTGGTCGCATATAAAGACATCATTGTGCCCCTGTTTTCGCATTACTTCTAAGCACTCCTTTTTACAGCCATACCATTCCGAAAACGAGAAAATTCGATCAATTTTTTTTCCGGGTGGGTTTCGAACCACAATCTCCAGATAATGTGACCTAGTTGTTAAGCCCATACGGAGATAGGCATTTGATTTTACCTGGGTTACTCCAAATGCTGCTTCTTAGATCTGGCTTTAAATTAAATCTTTATTAAAAACTCATTCATAATGAAATAATTTCTACCACGTACAACATAATACAGGGTGATTTAGAAATCTGTGTACATATGTTTACCACATATTCTGTGGACCGTTGGAGGGGACTCTACAACAAAATTTGCGAAAATGCTTCCTAGCGGAGAACCACACCCTTTTAATATTTCTCCATTAGGAAGAATTTTCGCAACTTTTATGTCGTTGACCCCTCCCCCTGAAATGGGCCATAGAATATGTGGTAAACGTATGTACATATATTTCTAATATATACTATATTGTATTATTGTAGGCATAAGACTGTGGCCCTCATTGGTCTTATGTGGTAAACGTATGTACATATATTTCTAATATATACTATATTCTAGGCACAATACTGTGGCCCTCATTGGTCTGAAAATGGCGCTAATCTTCAAAATCGTCACCCAATGCTGTTGAACCCAACTCAAAAAAACTCGTACATATATCCTTGTTTTATTCACCAAAAATCCTCTCATTCATTTCAGGGCTTGGAAATTGTCAATCCACAAGCTGCTGAAAAATCCAGTGGAGAAACTTCTGCCAAATACTTTTCAAACATAGCTGGATTTGTTAAAGTCAAACATTGAAGTTGTCAACGAAAACCCAATGGCCGCATATTTCTTTGCCATTGTGCAAAGAATATGTGACGTGCGCTTTTATTTAATTTGGATTCATCCTTTTTTTTCTTTCTTTCTAAACACTAGAAAGTAAATTATTAATGAAAGTGAGAAGTTACGATTCAATGATGATGTATAAAATAACTGAGAAACACAAAATTAGAATTGAGTATTCTCTTGAAAAAAAATTCTGCCAATGTGTGATACATAGGCTGAAAAGATTACCCCTCCCCCAAAAAAAGATTGATATTCTACGCTTTAATGTAGGTAACTACGTAGAATCCTAAAATCAAATTAAAAACTCCTTTCAACTAATACTGAAATCCGCTAAAAAGCGACTAAAACCGCTAACGGTATAGTCAATTACATACAAAAGTTACTTTTTCAAGTCTCTAGCACTTATCAATCTCTTTTTAGACAGAAATACTGAAAACCGCAAACGTTTTATTCGTTTGCACCCAAAAGTTTCGTGTTTTAGCAATACTTCCCGTCCTATAGGATGTGGAAAGTAATAACACAAAAAAACTGACCTATTCTATAAAGAAATAAAGTATCTCTAATTTTGATAAAAAAAAGCGTGTACTCGCAAAGCTATAGGAGATCATGTACCATTATTTTTTCCTGATATGTACAATATAAATAAATAGTTCAATAGATTGCTACAGAAAATAATGTTTTATTTTTAATTCAAATCTTGCGTTCTTATTGAAACACTCTACATTTACTTGCAAGGAAATAATCTGAAAATCTGATGCGTCTTTTCTGTTGTTTTTAATTCCTAATGTAGCAATTCTCTTCAACATGTATACCTACGTCTCAAGACTCACGATGACCGGTTCCTTTTCCATAACCTCATATCAACCTATTTCTACCATTTATCCAAACCTGAATCTAAAAATGAGCGAACAGTCGACTATATCGATCCATTACTTCCCATCCACATTATAATAGGCAAATTTAATGTCAGATACGCCTTTTCTACTTTTAACTTTATTTTCCCATGGTCGAAGTATAGAAAAATAAAGTATTGTATTAATGAAATTTTTTTTTTTTTACTTTCTCTTCCTATAGAAGATAAAATATTGTATTCGTGCAGAAATTTTCGACATTTTTTGGCCCAAAAAATCGTCTGACGGGAACCCAAAAACCAAAATAAAGATCAAATATATCATTTCTTATTGCTTTTGGGCCATATTTTCACTATTTCGGGTCATTTTTGAAGTTTGGAAATATTTGGAGCATGGGGTCCAAAAAACCGATATTTCCGACATCGGACGTACGTACGGAATCGTGTGCAGAGCTCTGGGAGCCAAACCGCTCGTCCGATTGATGAAATTTGGCACAGGTCATCTTTAGACAAAAAGACCGACCCACATTTTTCTTTTTCTCGATATCGCCCCCCAGAGGCGGTCCTAGCCCCCCCGAACAGGTTTTTTCGGACCGAATCTCTAAAATCCAAACCACATAACCAATTTTGATGAAATTTAAAATCAGTAATTATGGAATCATTTTATCTAAAATAAAAAAAAACTCCCGAGGGTGTATCACTGTCAGGGGTGCCGCCAGGGGCCAAAATGGTCCTAAAAATGAGAATCCCTTTTAAAATAAAACAAATTAGTAATTTCACATATTTTTTTTTAAAAAACATAATGTCTAGAGCCGACAGGGATCATTCAAAGTACATAGCCACCAAAGTATTATATTTGATAATTTTTGGTGTTTTGCAAGATAAAATTTGGTATGCACCGTTGCCCAAGTACTATAATTGACATCTTTTGGTATTTTGTAGTAATTTTGGTCAGGGGCCCACAAATGAAAAAAAAACGAACATAAAATTCGTCCGATTTTGATAAAATTTGGTATACACAACCACCCAAGTATTATATTTGACAATTTTTGGTGTTTTGTGAATTTTTTGCGTTTAGGGCCCCGGCAGGGCCCCAAATGTGAAAAAACATAAATTTTGTCTGATTTTGATAAAATTTGGTATGCAGCGTTGCCCAAGATTTATAATTGACAACTTTTGGTATTTTGTAGTAATTTTGGTTTGGGGGCCACGGCAGGGGCCCACAAATGAAAAAAACATAAAATTCGTCCGATTTTGATAAAATTTGGTATGCACAGTCACCCAAATATTATATTTGACAATTTATGGTGTTTTGTAGATTTTTTCATTTGGAGCCAAATTTTACTTCCTCGTCTGATTTTGATAAAATTTAGTATGCACAGCAACCCAAATATTATATTTGAAAATTCTTGGTGTTTTGTAGATTCTTTGCTTTTTTAGCGCGCCGGTAGTGCCCCAAATATGATAAAACATAAAATTTGTCTAATTTACATAAAATTTGCCCCGGCAGGGCCCCAAATGAAAAAAACAAAGATTGTCTGATTTTGATAGCATTTGGTATGCAGCGTTGCCCAAGTATTATAATTGACAACTTTTGGTATTTTGAAGTAATTTTGGTTTTGGGGCCCCGGTAGGGTTCCACAAATGAAAAAAAAAATCGTCTGAGTTTGATAAAATTTAGTATGCACAGCAACCCAAATATTATATTTGACAATTCTTGGTGTTTTGTAGATTCTTTGCTTTTTTAGCGCGCCGGTAGTGCCCCAAATATGATAAAACATAAAATTTGTCTAATTTACATAAAATTTGGTATGCACAGTCACTCGAGTATTATATTTGACGATTTTTGTATTTTGTAGGAATAATGGTTTTTTGGAGCCTCGATAGGGGCTCAAAAATAAAAAAAAACAAAACAAAAAAGTTGTCTGATTTTGATAAAATTTGGTAATTGGTATGCACTATCACCCAAGTATGTAATTGACAATTTTTAGTATTTTCTAGTAACTTTGGCTTCAGGCTACTCAGCTCTTTAGTGACAGTATTATTTTGAAAGTTTTTGCAGCCTTCAGCTGCGGACTTTGCTCATTAGTGACAGTATTATTTTGAAAGCTTTTGCAGCCTTCGGCAAAAATAATACTATCACTAAAGATTCAAAACTTTTTAAACTAATACAGTCACTAAAGAGCAAATTCTACAGCCGAAGGCTACAAAATCTTTCAAAATAATACTGTCACTAAAGAGCAAAGTCCGCATCCGAAGGCTGCAAAAGCTTTCAAAATAATACTGTCACTAATGAGCAAAGTCGGCAGCTGAAGGCTGCAAAAACTTTCAAAATAATACTGTCACTAAAGAGCAATGTCCACAGCCGAATGCTGCAAAATCTTTTTAAAATAATACTGTCACTAGCAAGAGCAAGATCTACATTCGGTAGTAATCTGATTGAATGATTAAGGAAGAGAAAAGTCTAGTACGGTTTTCCGTACCATTTTGTTATTTTTTTTTTTTTTTTGCTGGATGAATTATAATGTCTACATTCCAAAAAACGGGTCTAGAAAAAATACGTGTCCATCCGTAATCGTGTTCGCGCATCTACAGCCTTTATTATTGGTCCGATTTTGATCAAATTTGGCACCAATATTCTTGGGGCCATAATTCGAGCCAAAACCTTAACAATAAAGACAGCACCCTCTGGGGTCCATTATCTTTCTGCCAAACGGCAAGCCCGATTTTGATGAAATTTAAAACAGACACTGAAACATATTATCAACAAATTTTAGGTCTCATGAGGCTATCTTCAACGGGGGGGGGGCACTTTAGGGCACCAAACGTCAAATTCGGGTCACTTCTCTAAAAGCGTCCATATCACTCCAATTTTGCTGAAATAAAAACAGAACTTGTTTGTAACATATCATCGACAAATTTTGGGACCCATCTTCATCCTTAGGGTACCAAACCTGAAATTCGGCCACCTTTCTAAAACTGGCAATATCACTCCAATATTGATGAAATTTGAACAGACAATCTTTGTAACATATCATCGACAAATTTTGGGTCTCTTGTATCTGAAATTTGAAACAGATTGTTTGTAACATAATTATGATCGCCAAATTTTGGGTCTCTTGTAGCTAAAATTTAAAACAGATTGTTTGTAACATATCATCGCCAAATTTTGGATCGCAGGGGGCTATCTGCTCCTCGGGGCCCATAAGGGTACCAAACCTAAAATTCGGGTTTGCTAAAAAAGGGACAATATCACTGCAATTTTGCTGAAATTTAAAACGGAGACTGTTTGTAACATATCATCGACAAATTTTAGGTCTCATGGGGCTACCTTAACCTTTTCGGCAACAACAGCCGAAGGCTGCCTAATGTAATTCAAATATTGCTTTCAATAAAGAGATGCGACAATAACCTACGTCTGCAAATGTAATTAAAATATTTCTTTGCACTAAAGAGCTGCGACAACAGTCGAAGTCTTTTGTCTGCCAAATCTAAATCAAATATTTCTTTGCGCTAAAGAGGTGCGACAACAGCCGAAGGCTGTCTAATCTAATTCAAATATTTCTTTCCAACAAAGAGCAGCGACAACAGCCTAAGTGTGCCAAGTCCAAATAAGTTATTATTTTACTAAAGAGCTATGACAAGGCTACCTAATCTAATTCAAATATTTCTTTCCACCAAAAAGCAGCGACAACAGTCGAAGTGTGCCAAGTCCAAATAAGTTATTATTTTACTAAAGAGCTATGAAAACTGCCGAAGACTGCCAAATCTAATTAAATTATTATTTTACTAAAAAGCTCTGACAATAGCCGAAGGTTGCCAAAGCAAATAAATTAATATTTATTAAAGAGATGTGACAACAGCCGAAGGCTGCCAAATCTAATTCAGTGAACATTTGACTAAAGACAGCGACCACAGCCGAAAGCGACCAAGTCTAATTAAATTAATATTTTAGTAAAAAAAACAGCGACGACAACCGAAGTGTGTAGAAAAAAATAGGTAGTAATAATAATAATATGTTAAATAAAAAACAGCCAAATGTTGACAAATTTAGTTGAAATAAGGGAGATAAAGTTTAGTACGATTTTCCGTACCATTCATTTTACTTCTTGGGGCAGTATTCTACGTCCATCTATCCAGCAAGCCTTCTCATCTTAGCGTTCCTCGTCAACATTGAACTGGTCAAAATCAATGACACGATACGTCTTTACTGTTTTTTTACTTCCTGAGACAGCAATCGACTTCCTTCTATCCAGAGTGCTATCTATCTTGACGTAAGCTTCATTACTCCTCGTCGACATTAAACTGTTCAACATCATGGTCAGACAAGCCTTTTCTACTTTTTTTTTTTACTTTCTGAGGCATCCTTCCAATTCCTTCTATCCAGAGTGCCATCTATCTTGACACAAGCTCCATTACTCCTCGTCCACATTGAACTGTTCAACATCATGGTCAGACACGCCTTTTCTACTTTTTTTTACTTCCTGAGGCATCCTTCCACTTCCTTCTATCTAGAGTGCCATCTATCTTGACACAAGCTCCATTACTCCTCGTCCACATTGTACTGGTCAACATCAATGTCAGATATGCCTTTTCTGCTCTTTTTATTTTCTGAAGCACCATCTGTAACCATAAACCCCAATTGATTTTTGAAGAGCTATATTTTTACAACTCTCCCCAACAATTTCGCTACAATTAACTACTCCATTGTCCTCATGAGGCTCCTCAGTGCACCTCGATTAAATCCATACTACAAGGAGTCTTAGGGCGGGCTGCCATTCGAGGTCCGAGTGCGTTTTACAAGCACTAATGGGCCTTACATACCAAATTTCAAACAAATTCGATCCGCGTTATTGTTATTGAAAATAATAAACCCAAACTGATAGAAGGAAAGTCTTATTACAAACGCGTACTTATTGAAAGGACTGACGGCCGCACATCCAAAACTTCTATGTTCACTAAAACTTCACTTACCAGTGCCAAAATATCTATTCGTTCGTTTCCGAAGTTGCTCCACATCATCAGTTTCTTCTGCCCATTCCAACACAAGACGACGTCCGTACAAATGAGTACTTTGACAGAGTGACTTCAGAGCGCGCTGGAAACAATAAAATAAAATGTTAGGTTTATCATGTCAAAGACTATACCATGTATTCAACACTAGTCCTCATCCCAAAATTCATGGGTCACACATATACTTAATACTAGTGCGTCACAAGAAAATTATTTTGCTAGAACGACATATCTATAGTCCGTATAGAATCCGCTAGAGTGAACGAATCCAGTTTATCCCCCCTACTTCATTCAACAATGTACTCCTGAAAAATCACGTTTTTGACTCATGGCGTTCTTATATAGGATTCCATTTAAAATTATACTTTTAAAACACAAAGCCCAGTTGGAATACTGATTCACTGACTGACAATTAATCAACGTAGCTCCACGATGGCTAAACCTAGAGACTAGAAATTTGGTACACAGATTCCTTTTAGTGTGTAAGTGCATAGTAAGAAAGGAAAAAAATCCAATGTTCAAGTGAAAGCAAGTTAGGGCCATAAATGCCGCTTTTCAGCAGATACAAAGTTGTTTCGAAGTACAAAAAGCAACATAAATAGGATCCGTGCTCACCTTGGGGTTCGGTTCCCCCCCAAATCAAAGTGCGTCATAAGTGGCTCAGGGTAACGTTACTCCATACATTTAGTTTTGTAGTCATATCATAACGTGGCTCAGGGTAACGTCACTCCATACATTTAGTTGTGTAGTCATATCATAACGTGGCTCAGGGTAACATCACTCTACACATTAGTTTTGTAGTCATATCAACGTGGCTCAGGGTAACGTCACTTCATACATTTAGTTCTGTAGTCATATCATAACGTGGCTCAGGGCAACGTCACTCCATACATTTAGCTGTGTAGTCATATCATAACGTGTCTCAGGGTAACGACACTCGATACATTTAGTTTTGTAGTCATATCATTTGCAAAATCGTTCGAGTGTCTATTAGTCTCATTATTGTGAGGAAGTTGGAGGATATGTACACCAGACAATCCTGCACAATCCCAGGGCATAAAAAACAGGATTTTAGTTTGTATTGTAAGATGTGTACATGTTACAATCCTCATCTCGGAACATCTACCGTTACAGTAACATTTTATCAACCTGTTTCTACATTTTTATAAACATGAATCTACAACAACTAAAAACTAATTGTATTTGTGTTAACGTAAGAAACGTTGTAACAATGATGGAAACAATGAATTCTCAATACAGCAAAATCTGCGATTACTGTGGGCTCGAACCGCCGGCATGAAACCAACTGAGCAAATTGGGTTGGTTTTACACAGCCTACATGATTTATCAATTGAACTAATTAGATCGGCTTTAGACAGTCTACTCTCTACTGATGGGAACTATACAAATATTTTACCAACGTCTACCTTAGCATCATTTTTGGACACATATTCCACAAACCCAAAACCTCTATGAAGCCCAGTTCCAACCATTTTTTTTGGTAATCTCACAAATTTCAGTTCTCCAAACGCCTTGAACAGTTCCTCGACTTCACTTTCTTTCGCTTGGAATGGAATGTTACGAACTAGGATTTTACTTCCTGTCTGCTGGGCAACATTGTTCACTTTTCTTTTTGTACTTCCATCATCCGTACTGAAATGAGAAATGTTTAACACCAAAAATGTCTCGGTACGTTATACTGGGTGATTAATTTTATTTAACACAGCCTAAATATCTCCTAAAATGTAGCCTCCGAGGGGAGCAAGCCAACTTCCTTAGGCGACGGCCATCAGCCCGTTAAATGCAGAAGGTTTGGTGTTAGGAATTCAGCCTTTAAAAACTCTGCTTTAAACCAAAGATGGAATGCCAGCAGCAAAATGCTGTTACGACGCATGGATACAGAGAGAAGAAGGCGAGTATTTCCAGGAAAGAGTACAGCTAAAGAGAGTAGGCACAGGTTGTGGCAAGGTAGAATTAAGGCGGGCAACGCCGACACCAGATATAATTGGGAAAAGGAGAAGTGAAAGAAGAAGAATATGATTTTTAAATTTATTCCTTATCCATCGTCTATGGCACGTTGAATAAGCCAGTTCCAGTTAGATCACCGAAATTAAGCAACATCCAGTTGTACCATGTGGGTGTCCCCGTAGGTTCACACCCTCGTGATGCTGGCTATTTTTCCGGTCCAAACCAGGCTAGGTGAGGTCAATGTGGGTAGCTGGTTTCCAAGTTTCCAGCGAATGGAGGGTAAAACCTCCGTCTCGAATGACCAATAGATGTTAAAGACACGTTATGCCAAAAAAAAAAATGGTCGTTTTTTATTCTTATAAAATTTGGCATTGGCATTAGATTTTTTATTTAGGATGTTTCTATACAGCCATGAATGATTTTAAATAAAACGACCGGATTTTTTTATATTTTTTATACAAAATCGAATTTTTAATAATTCTAGGTACATTCAATCGAATTAAATAAATTCGTAAAAATGATACTGATTAGTTTTCTCGGTCATTTTTTTATCTCTTATTTTTAGGCTGATGGTACTTTTTTGCTATGTATAACCAACGTGATTGGCGTAAAGTACGAATACACAAGGTTCGTCCTAGCGATGGTTTGGTTCTACGCGTCGGGACGACTTGGAACGCATAACATTACACTTTCAGCCAAGGGCCACCAAAACCTTTCCGGAAAACTCATATCAACCTACAACGACAATATAACGGTTTAGATTACGTTGTACGGCTGTTTCTCGCCAAATCTTTAATCTTTTCAATAGAAATTCAATCCTTAAACACTCCCCGCATGCAAATTGAACGAACGAAGTGATTTAAATCCATCTACATAAATTGCAAACCACATTTTTTCTTTAAACGTCTGTCAGTTTGTTCCTCGATAACTTTCTTGTCCGATTTTAAGGAAATTTGTTATGGACTTTTATTTATACAGAGAGTTTGCTGATTATATTGAGCCACCTGGGGCCTCATTGAGGTCATTTTAACTGAGTGAGTTCTACAGTTCACGGAAGTACAATTTAAAATGTCCGGAAACAAAGTTGTAGAAATCGTCTTACACTGTATTTCTATTAGATCTCTTTAATTCTATTTGATGTCCGGCTAGAGTAGAATTCTGCAACTCTTTCAAAGCTTTATTGGCAGAATCTTGAGCATAGAATTGAACAAATCCATATCCCATCGATAAAAATTGGCCAGGGTTTTTGGTATCCTTCTTTTTGGCTATGGTTACATTTGCTATTGGACCACATTTTTTGAAATGCTGTAAAAAGAAATAATAAGTTTAGGGCCGCCACACGTATCCTACCGATGGTCTTTTTTCCATAAGTCGACTACGCACCATCACAATCATGCTTTAAGAAGTGTGGAGCATTTACTGACGCTGTTTGTGATAGTGTTTGATGAGTGTGTGAGAGTAAATGTATGATGAATGAGAGACGAGGGCTAAATAATGATGGCTACTGGCGAGACTGATACCTGATGATACTAATATAGGTGTAGGTATGATGTATACGGGGTGTTTGATTATTATTCAAAGAGGGCGAGATAATGATGTCGACTGGTGAGAATGATACCTGAGTCACGAACAATGTACCTACTATCCAATTCAACAAATCTTATCACTTACTTGTCGAATGGTCTCCTCATCGAGATCAAAATTTAAATTTTTCACGTACAAAGTACTATCCAATTCCAGGACTCTATTCCCATCTTCTTCATTTTCTTCTATTCCTGATTTATCCCCCACGAGATCAATTCTAATATTGTCTTTACTTTCTACTCCGTCCTCTGTCTGGTCAACATCTGATTTTAATTCACGATCAACTGAAAAAGTAAAAAAACAGAAATAAATAAATCCGATGCTGGGATTCATTCAATAGTGGCATCATCGTGTCCAATCGTAGCCAGATGTATGAAACAGCAGCTCTAGATAAGTCGTAGTCTACGCCACTGACATAACTAGATAGTTTTTGTATGAAAACTCAAAGCGGTCCCAATTGTGCAGGAGGTAATCAGTATTTAAAATAAACTCCTCTGATTTTTTTTTTTTTGAAAAAAATAAAATGATATTATTTTTTAAAAAATAATGAACAATTGATAAAATTTTAGAGCAAATTCAAGAATCTAACTCACTTTAAATTTTTCTTCAGTGTGAATATTAAGGTTTCTTATTATAATTCCTTGAGATTGAGTGGAAACTATGACATGGGCTATTGAGTAGATATCTACCATAATATATAAACATTTAAGTTAGGGTACGCAATAATTAAAATGGAATTGATTTGCATGAAAAGTGTAAGTATTTTATGTTTCTACCAAAAAATATACAAATTTAATATCATTAATGAACTTTAAAATTTAACAAAAAATGTTAACAATGCCATTCGACTTTTGAACAAAGGTCTCCTCTAAATGTTTCCAACATGATCTATCTTGAGCAACTGCCTGTCATCTTGTTCCTGGAACCCTGTATATCGCGGTGGTCACCACTAGAACCGCGACCAAAAACAGAAAAAAAATCAATAGGGTGTTCATACATTTTGGGCCACTCTGTACGTAGACATCTATAAAATTAAACTTACATTTTCCTTTTTTTGCAAAAACGAATTCCGGAGCCCATTCCAAATAGAGAGGTACATTTTGAAATTTGGTATAAGCTAAATTATTGAATGCATTTTTAGCTTCATTTTTATGGAGAAATTCTACGAGCGCCGTGATACCATAGGGAGGTATAAGAACTCTGCCCACATCTCCAAACTTATCAAACAATGGTTTTAAATCAGCTGCTTGAGTTTTATAAGGAAGATTTTTAACAATAATTATTTTCTTGGAACGTTTTTCTGTAACCTGATTAAACGCATCAAGCTGAAAATAGAAGAAAAGGACAGTATTATTTGGTTAACGTCTCTTTCATAAATACTACACATATTGGTCATTCAAGACGGAGGTTTGACCCTTCATTCGCTGGAAACTTACAAACATCTACCCACATTGACCTCACATAGCCTGGGTGGGAGTATCACGATAACGTGAACCTACGTGGTCACCTCATTAGTAAAACCTCATCGGACGTTGCTTAACTGAAGTGATCTAATGAGAACTGGTGTATTTACCGTGCTATAGATGCTGGCAGAACATTGTTTTCTGGTGCACCCTGTAATAATAAATCTACGTAACTTATTGGGGGTCAGCAAACTCAACGTCACTGCACGTTTACCTCACAAAGATTTTAAAAACATAGTTTCAAATGACTAAAATATAGTCATTTAAAAAATATAGTTTCCATGTTGTTTATAAATTTTATTCCATGTTGTCGTAGTTCGCTTATAGTTTTAATAAATGCGCCTGAACATTTTTTACTTGTTTGGCAACTTCAGGAAAAAGAGGCAAAATGATTGACGCCAGATCACAGGAAATTACATTTTATTTCCAACCAAATTGTTAAATAAGAGAAAATACCTCAACTCCATTTTCTTCTAAAAATGATCTCGTTTTTTCAACAATTTCTGTTTCCCCCATGGCTAATCTAGTAGCAGCACCACTTCCTGTTAAAACATCTTCTTTCGTAGCGTTGTATGTTTCTGCCATAGCTTCTGCAATTGCATTTGTTCCCAAAAATAAAGAATTCCATGTGTGGACATGTCCTGCTATCTTCTTTAATTCTTTGATTTTCTTGTTTTTATAAGATGAGCCTTCATTGTGACTAGATCCTATTGAGAGAGTGAACAAATATTAAGTTTAGAATCCTTTTCGAAATTCTAAAAATTTTCGCCCCCCGGGAATAGAAATTGGGTTATCCGCGTGCAATGCCAATACCAACTAGGCCCGGGGGTGGAATGTGAGACCGCAAATATATCATATGTACAAACCAAATTTCAAGTAGGTATCTAACTCTTACCATTCTCTTTTTATATAGCAATACTAAAAAGCGGGCAAAGCTGCCAAGGGTATATTTGATTGCACCCCAAACGGCACCTATATACCAAATTTCATAAAAAGTGGTATTTTTTTTTTTTTTAATGCTACCGTCTACACTCTACCAAAAATAAACTTTTGCGCAGAGCAATGCCTGACAGTAATATTTGCATATAAAGTGAGTGAGAAGACAGATCAAAATAGATTTGGCTTCTCACTCATATTGTTATAGATATTCATTGCAGAGACCAATGGCGATTTAAGTAAATGATTTATGTAGGGTGTTGGGAGATTAGGCAAACTGAAAAAGACGTTATTGTTGCGCCTCAACCGAGGATCTGGGACATTCATTTCAATTTTATGAACTAAATATGAACTACTTGTTTGACCACTGCAGATTTTTCTTAACAGTTTGATCTGTTCGAGGTGTCTCCTTTGTGAGAGGATTTCTAAAGGCAGGTTACCAACAAGCAGTTCGTATTCTATGTATGCCGGATACAAAGGATAGAATTTATTTTCTTTTTGGAACAAATTCCTCACAAAACACGCTTGTACCCGTTCTATTGATTTTTTTTCCACAGGTTGTATAGGGAAGACATATAGGGGAGCCATATTCAAGAACAGGCCGCACAAGTGCGAGATATAACATTTTTATAACATCAGGATCAGGGATGGATTTAGAATTTCCGATGACCATGCCTAGTCTTCTATATGCGTTTTGTCCAATCTCACTTCTGTGTGTTTTGAATAATAAGTCGTTTTGGAAAATAATACCAAGATCTTTATATTGGGTTACGTATTGCAAGGGTATGTTATTGATGGAATAAGTGTATTGAATGGGGATTTTGTTAGCAGTATAGGACATCATAGCACACTTAGCTGGGTGGAAGTTAAGTCCAATAGTATGAAGCCATTGTGATACCGAGTTTATATCTTCTTGTAGGAGTTGGCAATCGTAATGGTTTTTTATTTTTCTGAATATTTTTAGGTCATCACAATATAGGAGAACTTCGGAGTGTTTTACGTGGCTATGAATATCGTTGTAGGTTAGGATGAACAGCAAGCTGCTCAGCTTACTTCCCTGAACTACACCTGAAGGGGGATTGATAGGGTCAGATTTGTGGTTTTGGTATTTTACATGTATTTTTTATTTTGTAAGTAGTTGGCAAAAAAAATTGTATTAGAGATTGAGAATCCTGCTTTGATTAATGCTGTTATAATGGCATCATGGGAAATTTTATCAAAACATTTTTCTATGTCTGTATAACAGGTATGGACTTGGCCTTTTTCAGACATTGATCTGGCAACGTAGTCACTTTCAGTGGTGGATTTTTTATTCACAAATCCATGTTGTTGGGGGGATATTTTACTAAACACAAAGGAAGAGATGTTATTGTAGATTACTCCTTCAAATAATTTAGGTAATACATTTAAGTTAGAAATGGGTCGATGGTTTGTGATATTTGAGTCACCCAGTTTTTTGGGAACGGGTGTGACATTGGACACTTTCATTTAGGATGGGAATATTCCAGTTTTTAGGGAGTGATTGAAAATAAAAGTTAAAGGAGTTTTTAATTAAGCACTGCATTGACGATATATTTTGGGGGGGATTTCATCAGGGCCGGGGGGTTTGTTTATTGGCATCTTTTTTAATTTCATATTCAACATCGTTTTCTGTTATAGAGTGCAAGTGGAAGTAATCTAAATTCGTGTTTGTATCAATATAAATGGGAGCGTAACTTGAGGTATTTTGGTTATATGCATTTCTGAAATGCTCAGCGAATGAGTTGACTATCTGTTTGGGATCTGAAATTTGGACATCATTGTATGTAAAGGTTTTTTTGGGTGGTTCGTTACCTTGTTCCTTGGTAAACTCCCAGAAGGGTTTGCTATTTCCTTTTTTTTAACTAAGGCTGTTGTTTTATTTATATGTGTTTGGTAATCTTTTTTTATTTCTATTTTACAAGTTTTTCTTAGTGTATTGTATTCATATGTCTGTTTTGTTGTTTTTCTTTTAATTTTTCTGACGCGTTCTTTCTTTTTGAATAGTTTAATGGTATTTATGTTCCAGCACTTGGGGAAATTTTGTTTTTTTGTGTGTGTCTGTCGAAGGGGAACGGACGTAAGAAATGCCTTGTTTATTTCATTATAAAATATTTCGGTTTTCCTATCGGAAGTTTCCGCATCGATTAGACTTTGCCAATTGATTTTAGCAATTTTTTTTCTAAGGGATTCAAAATCAGTTTTATTAAAATTAAATGCTAGGCTTTGTGAAGAATTTGTTGTGCTATTATTATTGTGGTTGCTATTGTTATTCACTGAGTTATTTTTTAGTACAATGTCAGTGGAGGATGTGATCGTTCATCGCCACAAGTCCTTCCGCTCTCTCAATGTGACATAAGGTGATTCTTTTTCTTGTAACTTTGTTCGAATTGTAATTGGTTAGACAAAGGTCGAGTGTTCTATTGTTGTGATTTTTTACTGTATTTATTGAGTCAAGATCAAAAAAATTAATTATTTTATGCAAATGAAGAAGGGCACCAGTAGGTTCAATATCGGGAGTAGGGGGAAGAAATCCAGGAATATTGAAATCTCCTAACAATATCAGTTTATTGAGTGTGAGCTCTTGCCTTTGACAAATATTTTCGGCGAAAGCTTCCATTGTTTCCGGTTTTACAGTTGGGGAAAAGTAACAGAGAGACAAGAGAATGTTTTGACCATGAAAATTGCATTTTACCCAAAGGGATTTTATGAAGGGGCTACATTCATTCAGTAGGGTTTGCGGTAATGCACGCAAATCGTTATTTATAGCAATTATCAGACCGCCACCTCTTGACTTTCCGGTTGATATAATATTTCTGTCTTGTCTAAACACCTGGTACCGGGAATCAAATAACTCCCCAGAATTAACTCCAGGTGAGAGCCAAGATTCTGTGATGGCTATGATGTCATAGTCTTCGGATACAACACTCAGGTAGAATTCTTTTGTTTCGCTGTTCAAACCGCGAGTGTTCTGATAAAAAATGCGTATCTGATCGTGGGTATGGAATGTGGAAGGGGAAGGGGAGGAAGAGGAGCCTGTCCGTGTATTTTTTAGTGAGGGTATTTTATTTTGAGTTTTTCTCTTTACACAAGAGTCGTCCTGACGTGTTAAAAATTTTGCAACAGACGATAGTTATTTGGGCGAGAATTGAGATTATTTAATGTAACGTCACGACACGAAGGTGGGTGTCTGAGATGTTCTAACATAGGTGTGGGTTTGTTATAGGGTGGTGGTATTTGAGGGTAGTGTTTTTTTTTCTTTCTTGTTTTGGTTGTTGTTGTTAACGTTTGCATCTACATTTTGGTCACATCACTTCAAGGTTAAGGAATACAGCCACTTCCACGGGATTCGTCCAGAGGGATGTTGGGTCTAGATTTGTAGAATTTGGAATCGCCAGACATTCAAATAAGTGGTGTACGTCGTGAGTCTCCGCTTGACATGATGGGCAAAGGTCACATTCTGTGGGGTCTATTTTGGCCTTGTAGTTCTGTAAGATTTTACACCAGCCAGAGCGAAGCTGAGCTAGGGTAGTTCTTGTAGACCTGGGTAAGGATTTTTCAGAGTCATCTACCTCAGGTATTATGTTTGTGCCAAGAACTCTGTTCGGATGGTAAGTTTCAATGATATCGCCCACTGTGTTAGCATGTATTCTTTGGAGTAGGGATTTGTAATTAGCGTTGCAGGGTGTATTACCAAGAAGGTGTCTTTCATACAACAGTGGTAGATATGTGTTGCTGATACTTTTCCTTACAATTCTTGGTGGTTGGTTAGCATTTGCTATTGCATTGCATGTATGGTTCGGTAGTAAACAACTTGTTAGGTACTGTAACGAAAGCATTTCATTGTGCGCTTTTATGGGGATGACTTGTGTTTCGGTGTGAAGATGATGCTCATGTGTCATCAGATGACATCCTGTGGCTATGCGAGCTGTGTTTTGTGTGGTCTGTAGTTTCCTCCAGTTGGTCAAACAGGTGTGAGGAGTCCATATTGGGGCAGCATAATTAATGACTGATCTGCCTATTGCCTTGTAGGTAATTGTTATAATTTACTTCTCTTTACCCCAGGAGCTGCCGGCAAATGCTTTAAGAACGTTGTTTCTTTTTTGTATTCTAGTGCGTACGGTTTTGGTTGTTGTAATCTATGGTTGGTACAGAAATAAGGGGTCTGTTGGAAGAGATTTGGTTTCTTTGATGGTTGAATCGCATTACAATTCATCAAAGAGGGCAAAGGAGGTCTGATCAGTGTTGGGATTCTATAAGGCTGTGTTTGTTGAGTCACACTATATCTATTGTCATTGTCATTGTGAAGATGATTTGGTTTTATTTGGTTTATCTTGTTGTATTGTGAATAAGCATTTCTATTTCTAAACACTCTACCAAATATTTTTGTGACTATCTTTTTAGATATTAAAGATTTGCCCTTTAAGTTCAAGTGTACTGCGTCTTCTTTAAAATGAGATATTTGAATGAATTTGGTGAGGTCAATATGTTGGAAATTTTCAAAAGAAGAAATTAGATGTTTTATCTTACTGTTGAGTTTGATAATGTAGGGGTTCATGTGGCGGCGATCGTATCTTGGTGGGACAAGAATTAAGAGGATTTTATTTTGTTTACATTTGTTGTAGATTTTTTGTAAAGATCTTGTCAGATCTTCAAATTTGAACGCATCATTGGTACCCGCAAAGATACATATCTGAGTATTGGGCGACAGCTTAGCAGGTTTTATTGAGTTTATAATGAAATCTAATGTTTTACCGGGCTTAGAGATACAATTTACCCTACACTGTGGTTTTACAAATTGTTTAATACAAAATTACATATCCCTACAATGGCTATCCCCAATTAAAAAATATTCCTTATCTGGATTTGGATATCGTTTTCGGTCTGGTTCTCCACTTGAGCTGTGACATTATCTTCTGAATTTACATGATGTTCAATGAAGATTCCCGTTGTCTAATTCCTCTTGAAGAGAAACTTCGTGTCTTCAGGTGCTGGTTCCGGTGGCTAGGTCAGTGTGAAGAATCTCTGATGAGATTTTTCTTAAGGTCTCCTGTCGCTTGTGATTCTGTAGAGAGGATATTTTCTCATTGTTCTTAAGTTGCGAGACACGAGATTGCAGATCTTCAATTTTCTAAGCTTGTATTTATTTTTTCCATCTGGTTATGTTCTTGCAGTTGTTTATCGGAATCTGCTGTGAGTTGAATTTTATATTGTTTTTCAAAGTGAGCTCTTTTGTGAATTTCTTTCTTCAGTAGTTCTGTTGTGTCCTTGGTACTTTTCTTTCATTTGTTGCAACTCTAGGTACATATCAAATGCATTATCTTGAGTTTTGTCATGAAGTTTGTCAAGGAAAGATAGTTCCATTTTTTGTTTGAGTGCAATTATGAGTTGACTTCTATTACTCATTTTGTCACAAGCAATAAAAGTTAAAATTTAAATTAAAAAAATCATGAGATAATTGTCTAATCTTAATGATAATGTTTGGTCAGTGGTAGTGAAAGTGTTTTAGTTTAAGGTAGAATATTTAGAGAAGTGAGGTCCAAAGTTCAATTTAGTTTTTATCAATTAGGGATTGACTACCTGAGTTTATTGTATACCTATATAAATAATTATAATGAGATAGGTACACTCGCGAAAAATCGCAAAAATCACTACTCACACACGATATTATGAAAAACAAAAATCGTATTGTTATTCAGAGTTAAAAATTACTTATATTGATAGTTTGAAAAAAAAATTTTGGTCAGTTTTTACTGCTTTTATTTATAAAATTCGGGAGAGAGATTTAAAACGTTTATCACTTTATTTTGCTTTTTTATTTTGTATTTTTTTTCTTGAAGATTCATAAGTTTCATCGTTGAAAATAATGAACCAATAATATTGCAAGTCACTTACCATCCTCGTTATACGTTGTCTCCTTAAGTTTGCCAGGTATTAGATGTAACATTCTTCCTAAGAAACTTGTCCCATCTAAATTTTGATATGCCAAGGATGCATGTTCTGGCATCATGTACGTTATTAAAGCAAATCCTTTTATTTGTCCAGACTCTTTATCTACAGGTAAAATAACTTCAGAAAGGGGACCTGCAATGAAAGAAAAATTACTAGGGTAACAAAAGTAAGAAATATGGAAAAATTAGAAAAACTGATTAACACACGGACCAATAGCTGCAAATCGAGATTTTAGCTCTGGGAACCTCAAACGTGCTTTGTCATTGAAAACTCGACATAGAGAATTTCAGCCTATTACAATACTTTCCTTTTTATAGGATAAAAGAAGTAAAAATGATGGATCCCCCAACAAAATTAAGAAAAGAAAAATGTATATTTGTTGTGTTAGCGGTGATCCTATTAAAAACAACTACTCCCCATTTCTAGATTCAGGGTTGGAAAAATGGTAACAATAGGTTGATATGATCTTACTGAAAAGGTTTGGATGGCGCTTGGCTGGATCTGATTATATTCCATAGAACCAACCATCAAGGGGATGACTATATTTTGTTCCGTATTTCAGCTATGACAGATTTTCCGATATTTGTAAAGAAAAATATCAACAGTCACGAGAAAGAACAAATATGAAGTTGCGAGTATCAGCCCGCTGCTAGTCTTACCATATTTTTCAAATAACTTTTGTATATCATCTTCTGTGGTTGTGTATGATAAATTTCTTGCAAATATTCTTCCTGATTCAGCTATGCCTTCTGCAAACTTTACACTCTCTTCCTGGGAGTTCCAATTTCTTTTTGACAACTTATCATTATTATTGGAATCACCAGCTTTCTCAGAGAAACCAGGTCCACCCTTTTCTTGACTATATTTATAAATATTTAACTGTTTGCCCTCTATAAATCAAAGAGAGAGAGAAAAAAAATTAAAAATAGTGCAAAACGAATAGAACAGAAAATAAGGAAACTTGGTGGACGGTAGGAGAAACCCTAGCGCTAGTGTAAAACAGGAGACAGTTTGTTATAATCATTGTGTACAAAAATGACTTTATGACACCCGTTTTGATTTGGCGTGTTCTAACGACTCGACACTTTCTATTCTATCCATTATGGTTAGTGCACCATTTGTTAAATGGTTCACTTTCTCAACGTAAAGGATCTCCTCCAATGGTACTGTCGTCTAAGGGTGAAACTTATGAATAGAGCCGACGCATTTTATTTATTTGACCCGTCAGCAGGCGATGATGGGTGAATCTTATGATGTCATTCAACACGGTTAATTCATTAAATCTGTCTGAGAGCTTTAACGGTTTAAACTTAATGTATGTAAAGCAGAGGTTCCCAAACTGGGGGGCGTGAAGGCAAGCCAAGGGGGGCGCGAGACCAGTTGAATTATTATCATTTAGTTGAAATATAAATGTACACAATTTTTTTACAAAGGTAATTTTATTGAACATGATGTTTAGAAAATTTGAATGAGATAGCATTCAGCAACAAATTTGCGTTTTGAATCAGATAGCTTTCAGTAACACATTAGCGTTTTGAATAAGATACCATTCGGCAACACATTAGCGTTTTGAATGAGATAGCATTCAGCAACACATTAGTGTTTTGAATGAGATAGCATTCGACGACACATTACCGTTTTGAAAGAGATAGCATTCAGCAACACATTAGCATTTTGAATGAGATAGCATTCAGCAACACATCAGCGTTTTGAATGAGATAGCATTCAGCAACACATCAGCGTTTTGAATGAGATAGTATTCAGCAACACATTAGCGTTTTGAATGAGATAGCATTCAGCAACACCCATACCCATTTATAATGTAAACGGGAGGAGGGCGTGGGAGGCTTTCATTTCAAGAGAGGGGGGGCGCGGTACCAAAAAGTTTGGGAACCCCTGATGTAAAGAATCCTGCCTAAAAAGAGAATGGTCAGTGTTACAGACTTGAAATTTGAAATGCATGGCAATTATTTATACATAGAACCAAAAGATTGCTCCAAATCAAACTACTCTTGACGATTCATACTAATCCTGCGGTTCAAGAAATAGACACCCACAAACGGACCAATAGCTGAAACTCAAGAATTGCGCTCTGGGTACCTCAAAGCGTATTTTAGCGTTAAAAATTTTAGCTCATATCAATAATTTCTTCTTCTTACAGTTAGGGAAAGTCGTGTGATTTTCACTCCAATTTTTTAGTTAGAAACCACAATATTTTCTAGATTTCTAAGGTCATACGTTTTATTGGTCCACATCATCCAACTCATGATATCTGTGGGGTGAGTAACAGGCACACTGCTCTGACGATTTTATACATAAAAACACATTTACATCCGCGACACGTATTATTTATTTATTTAGCGATGTTACATTAAACGAAAAAAAACGGAAATACGGTTACACAGATACGGGGATCAATACATAAAAACGCGAATTTTCGGAGGCTTGACTGCTCTCCTTTATCAAGCGATGTATTTTTTTTTTTTTTTAAAAAAAAAAAACTAAAATCATTGTTATTATTTTGATTTGGTTTGGTAGGTAAGTTCTACATCTCGGTTTCCCCATGGGCGGACCCCTAAGTCCGGACATGTGTGACATCTTCATGGAGGACTTGGAGTCAAAGGCATTTAATATCATAAAGCCTAAAGCATTTAAACGGTATGTAGACGACGGCTTCTTAGTCTGGAGTGAGGGAGAGGACGCTCTGATAACCTTTGTGGAAATGCTGAATAACTTGGAGGAAAAGGTGAAATTTACCCTTGAGACAGAACAGGACAAAAAACTAGCGTTCTTGGATGTTCTTTTGGATCACAATAATGTGTCCTTAAGAACAAACATATACAAAAAGGACACTAACAGTGGTATCTATCTGAATTTTAAATCAAACCACGCTCATCACCTAAAACTGAACATTATAAAAAACGAAAAGAACAGGGTTGAAAAGCTGTGCAATAACAATTACGAAAAAGAGAAATCCGAAATATTCACCCTACTCAAGAACAATGACTATCCGGAGCACCTGATTAACAAAATATGGCAGGAGGAAAACAGACGTCCGGAACACAGACAGGAGATCCCTTACCTTGGACATATAACCATCCCGTATGTGAGGGGAATCTCAGAACATATACAGAGGGTATGTAAAAAACATTACATTAGAACAAGCTTCAGAACTGTCAACCAACTGAATGCTTTATGTACTACTGAGGAAAACATAAATTCAGAAAAAAAGAAAAATGTAATTTATGAAATTAAATGTGACCAATGCGATAAAAAATATGTGGGGGAAACAAGTGCATGGCTGGAAAAACGAATAAGCCAACACAAGTACAATCTAAGGACAATGAACCAAAACAGTCTCCTAGTAGTCCACAAAGAGAAGGAAAATCACAACATAAGTGCTACAAATAGGACAAGAAAAGGATTGGTACAAACGTAAATTTAAAGAAGCTGCAATTATGAGGTACCAGTATAATAATAAGACCATAAGTGACCCCTCAGTACATATTAGCAAAATATACGACAAACACCTCAAACCAATCTTCCAAAAAAGACCGCCACCAGGTTCCCCAGTCACTACTTAATCTAGTGTCGAGATGTAGAACTTACATACCAAACCAAATCAAAATAATAACAATGATTTTAGTTTTTTTAAAAAAATGCATCGCTTGATAAAGGAGAGCAGTCAAGCCTCCGAAAATTCGCGTTTTTATGTATTGATCCGTATCTGTGTAACCGTATTTCCGTTTTTTCGTTTAATGTAACATCGCTAAATAAATAAATAATACGTGTCGCGGATGTAAATGTGTTTTTATGTATAAAATCGTCAGAGCGGTGTGCCTGTTACTCACCCCACAGATATCATGAGTTGGATGATGTGGGCCAATAAAAGGTATGACCTTAGAAATCTAGAAAATAGTACCTACCACCATCACAATCACCAAAGAAATACATTTCAAAACAAACCACAATATCAGTAAAAAAAAAAATCATGCGTCCGGTTTTATCCTTCAGGTGAACGAGAGCTCCAAAATATTCAACACAAAACTTACTCCAAAATGATTTGCTCTTATTCAATGCTTTACGGAAATGATTTTCATCTTTGAATCCAACGTATGCCATACCAATAAATGTTTGAGGTACTCGAACACTTGCAAGAGGTAAAGGTTTAAATAATGCTTTCAAATCTTTCTTTTTAGTACCCGGAGGTAAGTTTTTAATTACTATTGTATGATATTGACGTTTGTACTGAGGTAATTTATTGCTAGTAGTCCGACTGCTGAAATCTATAGATTTGGATCCCTGAGATTTCAATTTTAAATACTGAAAAAACACAAAAGTTCTGATTTATACACGTAAATAAAAACATCTTGTATTTCCCTTCGTTACACACTCATCATTAACAGACTATCACTCACAAACTCATCAACTACTCATCATTAACAGACTATCACTCACAAACTCATCAACTTGTCCATACACGTATACATGGCCATCAGTCACTTACTCCCACACGCACACTCATCGTGCACCTCTATCAACACTCATCATTCATTATCTCCAAAGACATACTTAACATTCAGTTACTCTCACACACACATTACTTCCACAAAATCATCATATCCTCTCTTTTTCACACACTATCACAAACAGCGTCAGTAATTGCTGCACTCTTTCTGAAACATAAAAGTGATGGTGCGTAGATGGCTTATCAAAAAAAGGTTCATTGACGTCTCCGTAGGAACTAGGTACCAAGTTCAATCCCTGGTCGAGCCGTAGTTTGAAAAAAGGTTTTTTTCCACTTGGTCTGGTTATGTTTAGAGGCAACTCAACCTCCTGAGGACAATTTAGTAACTATGGTAATGTTGTTATAGTAGCAGAGTTTCTCCCCAAATCAACTATACATCTATTTATAATTGAATCTTTTTTTTAATAATAGAATCGTTCTTCCGCCTCGAGTGGCACTTTTGTCACTTAAAAGTTGATCGAAATAAAAATTTGGACCATATTTTACATATGTAGGTCACATTTGGGCTCTAGTTTGTCCTTCGTTCTTGGTGCTACTGCTACTGTTAGTTTTATCGAAGGAGTAAAATATAGGTTTTACTACTTATTCTTCAAAAGGAACCATTTTGTTAAAAAAGATTTTTCTCAAATGCCGTTCTCGTTCTTTCTATTATTTTCGGCTATCTCTTTAACGTCTATTGGTCATTCAGGGTGGGGCTTTCACATTAACTTACGTCAAGATCAGATATATCAGCGTTCGCAATCAAATTGGTCAATGTTTCGGTCTTCTCATCCTCAGTTTCGTCATTTGTCTTGGATAATATACCACTGAAGTTTTTTCCATGTACTTCTAAGAATTCATTGAAACTTGGATCATCTTTATGCTGAAAAATTAAAACATTTATTTCATAAATTAAAAAAAAAATATTTTTTGTAGTGATAGACATGGTTTTGGGGCCCCAGTGGTCGCTGCTCACATTAAAATATCCACTTGATTGTCCTCGCAAGGCTGAGTGCACTCCGAACAACCAAGCACAGTTCCGAAAGAAATCTGACCTTGTCTCCCGCAAGCAAGGCCAGTGTGATACCCACTACGCCAGGGCGGCTGCTTCCAGCCAGATGGCTACAATCGGAGGCGATAATGCTACCATTGATTGATAAATTGATAATATTGGTTTATTATTTTCAATAAGGAACCTTTGGAAATTAATAATATTGGTTTATTATTTTCAATAATGAACCTTTGGAATAGTAACGAAAAAAAATTGTACCCTCCTTCAAAATTTGATATTTTACATTTCAAGGTACGTAGAATCCAAAAGTTGAATAAAAAAAATGTGATGGGCTCTTAGGATATTTAGCGTTGACCGATTGGGATGAAATTTGTATGCAAGTCCCTGGGCTAATTGTGCCCCAAAACTTTTGGGTGCAATCGAATGTAACATAATGGTATGAGCTAGAAACTTTAAATTTGGTATGTATATCAAATTTAAGTTCTTTGTAAGCTTCGAAACTTTTGGGTGCAATTAAAAGTTTACCACTGGCGGCTTTCATTTATCTAAAAAAAAGACAAATTAAACAAATCAAAAATGTACTAAAAAATAAAAAATAATTCTCACCTAATGTAAAATTAAAATTCTCAAAAAAATATTTGCCTACAAATAAATACTCATTTTAATCAATTTTGTCCAGTGTCCAGATTTATTAAAAAA
>CM022878.1:22262062-22298724 GCA_012654025.1 Pachypsylla venusta | reverse complement strand
AATGACCCCAACCAAAACCAAACCACATTCAATTGTCATCGAAGATCTACCACGGTGCCAAATTTCAGCTCAATCGGACAATGGGAAGTGGGTTAAATTTAATTTCTAAGATTTACCCACAAACATACATACAAAGCAAGTTAAATAAAAGCCTTTAATAATAAAAAGAGAATGGTAAGAGCCAGATACTTGAAATTTGGTATGTATGTCATATTTAGGGTCTATTTATGCCCCAAAACTTTTGGGGGGATATTTTTTTAGTCAGTAAAATAATAAACCCATGAGTCACATTGGCAGAGTTTTGTACCTGTTGAAGAATCAATGTAAAAAGCTGCTACCGTGGCCAACAAATTACAAAATCCCCCTCAAATCTATTGAATTTTTAACCCTAAAATTTTCACATTTTAGGTTCATTTAGTTTAACCAAAAGTATTCTTTAAGGTGACAATTAATTTCATTCTGAGTTGGAAATTTGGGATCTAAATACTTCTAGAACTGGTATAGACAAAACATGGAACCCTACATTTCTCCGGACGGGACTAGTTGTGACAATGTTCTTGACAAATAATCGTTCATTATTATTTTTTAGAAAAATTCATCCTCATTGCAGACGTGTTAAACAATATAACTTAAAAGGCCGCCGTTACAGCACACTTTGGCGGAAGACGATGACTCCATACAAATTGCAAATATCACATCAGCTTATTGCGTACAGATTTTCAATTACTTGTAACCTATTTTAATAAATGCTCTTTTAAACCTCGCCTTCGCAATAAGGATAATTCTTTTAAAAATCAAAATTAACGATTTTTGGCAAAAACATCCTGAGGAGTGCAGTGTTTCATAATTGGTCTATGGAAATTCTACAAGTGTTTAGATTAGACATTTTAAACGAAATGTGAAATTGATTGTCACTTGAAAAAATAAAATAGAAAACAAATAAGGTCAACTTTTGGCCCACCCTATTAGATTCCTTTGCATCAAAGTGATCTTGAAGTAAAGCAACTTGTTCACTTTGAAGGAGACAGTAGTCTAGATAAGATGACTAACCCGTAGAGATGTCACCCTTGAGGCCATAACTTCAGATTAAGATAAATAAATGCAGTTCTGGGAGAGTGGTGCGTCGAAAGCACCGTGGGCCCATTACCTTTTAGAATATTTTAGATAAGCCAGGAGTCCCTCATGTCCAAAACGATCCTAAAATGACCGCGAATGACCCCTCCCCTCCAAATTCCTTTGTACGTTCCAATTTTTTGTATTTTTAATCTCAATTAATATCCTCTTGATCCCATTTATTTATATTGACAATAAATAATGACTACTGATAAAAAAAAATAAACGATTGGTTTATTTTCTTTAAATATTTTTGTTCGATGCCCATCCCAAAATCCGAGGCCTCGTGGTGGCGAGTTTAACTGAGTGAGGTCTACTAGTACTTACTTTTTCTACTAATTCATTCAATCGCGGGTCTACAGATTTTTTGTTACGTTTCTTATTGGCACTGTTTGATGGTACTTCTTTGTTGTGTATTTTTTGATATGCAGAACTATCTTGTGCATACTTACTCCACGATTTAGGTTTATTGATGTCACCTGGTATACAGACAAAGACAAGTTAGTCATAAACCAGATGTATCTCAAGAAGAACAGAAACTTCATGCTGCATCTTTTAAATGTGTAGAAAGTTGATGCCGCAACTTCGTATGCGCCTTAACCCTTGGCTGTACTGGAAATATCAGTAAATCTTCCATAACTGGATACGAACCAAGAAAAATGTTATATATTTTTTCTGAAAATTTTGGGTATGATTTGGGAGGGTAATTTGATATCGCTTCCCATGTAATTGTACCGCGCATTCTATATGCGGTCTAGATCCGTGATGTTTAGCCAGAACAGGGTCACCTCGAGTAGGACATGATTTTAAATCACGCATAACGGTCCTGGTTGAAGAGTGGAGAGGTTAGTTAAAAACTATATTGCGCGTCATTCAAACTTGTGTTTCTACTTAACCTCCTAACACAGTACAAAAAGAAAAAGAAAATAGTACAAAATTGGTGCAGGGAAAACATAGAATTTAATGTTCAGCAGACATACCTAAATTGGAACACAGTTCAACTTTGATTTTTGAACTGAACACAAATGTATTATTAAAAAAATCTATGGCGGCTTGAGCCTGATCATCTCTGTGATATCCAATAAATGCAAAACGTCTAAATTTTCCTTGATCTGTATATTTTAATTGAACATCTGTAACAGTTCCCTTATCACTGAATTTTACTTTCAATTGATCTGCTGTAATCTGAAAACAAATTAAATGGATCGTCGTGTATCATTCGAACAGTACGACTTTTCATTTAGAAGCGTAATGATCTCGTACTCATGAGCTCGTAGTGAGCTCATGTTTCTTCAATGGTGATGGGCCATTTGCCCATCTGAGTTTTACATCAGTATTCCAGTCAGTGGTTTGCATGATAAAAGTAGTTGCAAGATAGATGTCTGGTGAGGAGAGCAAGTCACCAGCAGTACGTGTGGGCTGCTGATCATCATTTAGCATTCCGAAATCAGATTGTTCTACCTCATTTGCCAGGTCCTCACCCCTTCGGTCTTGTGGCAGGTTTGAATCCCAGAGGTTCTGGTGTCCATTGAAGTCACCAACAATGATGGTATCATTCCAATTCAAGAGATGGGAAATTCTGGCTCGATATCTACCGTCTTCCCTGTAATAAACTGTAATATGATTTATAAGAGGTTCATTTTATAAAAGAGTATACTTACGGATTCGTCCGTAAGTATACTCACGTAGCCGGACGACCTGGAATGCTCACAATCACAATTCTAGCCAAGGACTAACAAAACACCTTCGGTAATCTCATACCAACCTGTTTTTACCATTTTTTAAAACATTAATTTAGAAATAAATGCGGATTGATTGATTTCAAGAAGAACATCTCCACAACAACTTACGGGTTCACTAGAAAGCTATCATCATCAATCATCCACACAAAAGGTTATTATAATCTAATTAGTAGGACATCATTACTTACTGTTCTTGGTAAGTTTTTTACCACAATACGAGACATTGTTATCGTTACAGTTCTAATAGAGTAAACCTTTCCTCTAAAACATTGAACTGTATTTGATGTTTTACATGTTTATCTATTTATTATCGTATCAATATGAAGAGATGAAAATGTTAACTTGTAAACTACGTGCAATAAGACAAAGACAGAATTTCGAATGTCCAATGAACCACGGAATAGAGGAATAAACCAATAATAAATTTGAATAAAAATCTATTTTTATTTTAACTCAAACAATTTGCCTTACAAAATCTATTTAACTTTTTAAGTATCTGTACGAAGTAGGTACGATAATCCGAGTACAAAATTATTGGAAAATTGATTTGAATGAAAACACATGGACAGATTTTGAAATTTAAAAACTACCGCCTTAAAAAATAATAGACAAAGTCTTAGTCGTTTACATATTATTCGAGTCGCAGAACTCTGGTCAGGCAGTGCGGCATATCACATGAAATCCTGGACAAAAAGTATTTCTTTTTTCAAAATTCCACCACTTTTAATCCCGTGATATCCTTAATATTTTTCCCCTTTTAATCTTCTATACTTTTGAAACGCAAAGCCCAGTTGGTATACCGATTCACTCACTGACTGATGAAAAATATTTATAGATACCATTCCATTTAAATTTCTCGAAAAATCGATATTTTTATAAAAAAAAGTCACTTCCGGGATTCGAACCTAGATCTCACCATAATCATTGGATTGGCCCCGGATACATTCCTATCCCTACAGATTTACAGAAAAATAAAGGGTACCGGGAAACACGTACTAGACTTTTTCTCTTACTTTGTCTAATACCTATAATATGAAAAGATAAAAAAAAATCTGGTACACGACTTTCCTTATCTATAAAAAAGAAGAAGAAAGTATTGTAAAGGGCTGAAATTTTCGATGTCGAGTTTTCAATGCCAAAACACGTTTTGAAGTCCTCAGAGCGGAAATATAATTATATATTACACTTTTTGATATATTACACTTGAACCTAAGTTGTATTTTTCAATTCCTTATATGAAATTGATATAAATTGGCACCAAATTTCAAGTTCTAGCTCTTTCCATTCTGGTTTTAGGCGGAACCGCCAAAAAAAAGCCTTCAACCGCTAATTAGCCGTCAACAATATACTAAACTTCATCCTAAGTTGTATCCTTCAATTTCTTGTATAAAATTGATATGAATAGGTACCACATTTCAAGTTCTAGCTCTTTCCATTCTGGTTTTAGATGGAACCGCCAAAAACCGTTCAACATTTCTAGAAAATACTGAAATTTGTCCACCAACTACTGGGTGGGCCAAAAGTCACCATGTGGTTTAAAAATTTAATATTTTTTTTCGTTTATACATATATATATACCATAAAAACCTATTCGCAGACCTACCGAATGTACATACAAAATTTCATTAAAATCGGTTAAGCCGTTTTGGAGGAGTATGGTGACAAACACCACGACACGAAATACGAGAATTTTATAGATATAGAGAAGATATATGTGGTGACTGAATATATATATATATTCAGATTATAAAATATAAAAAATGGATTTTTTTTTTACATTAATTATGGAAAATAATGTCACTGGAAAATAATGTCACTTAAATGACCTCAGTTTTCAGCTTCGCAATGATGAGCTCGTTTTAAAATTTTCCATAACATCTTCTAAAATTTGTGGCTGTAGCGTTCGAATTTCTGTAACAATTTTGGCCTTGAGTTCAAGGATTTTCTCGGGCTTGTTCACATATACCTACTCCTTCAAATAACCCCAAAGAAAATAGTCGGGTGCTGACAAATCTGTCGAACATGCTGGCCAATTAATTTCTGGAAATTATTCGCTCTTTAAAAATTTGCTTTAAAGATAATTGATTGCCGATTTTAATAATAAAATTCTATTATTCTGGTTCTTTCTTTAGTTGTGAATCTGTCCATCATTTATTCTCCAGGTGTTATTTATATAATCTCAAAAATATAAATATCTAGAGTATAAACGAAAAAGATTTATATATAAACGAAAAAGTTTTATTATATATAAAAAAAATTATATATAAACGAAAAAGTTATTAAATTTTTAAACCCCGTGGTGACTTTTGGCCACCCTGTACTTGCGTGACCTTTATATTTTACATTTGGGGGCCTCTGCCGCGGCCCCAAAACCGAAATTTCTATAAAATACCAATAAAATACTCAGGTGACTGCATACAAAATTTGATCAAAATTAGAGGACTTTTAATACATTTACTCGTTTTTGGGACCCTCTCAACGGGGCCCCTGGTGATGTTACACCTCCACGGACCAATGTCTTTAGGTAAAATATTGCTTTGATTACAAGATTTAAATTTCATCAAAATTGATTACGTGGTTTGGATTTTAGAGATTTGGCCCAAAATGTGACGTTCTTGGTTTCTTGTTCTCGAACCCTGGGAAGCCACTCTGAATATACAGTTATACATATTTCAATAATCCTTGTAGGCTATAGGCATTATATTTAAATATAGAATAGTGTCATAATTACTAATTTTAAGTTTCATCAAAATAGGTTTATGTGGTTTGGATTCTAGAGATTTGGCCCAAAAAGCTGTTCCGGGCCCTAGGAGAAAAAAAATGGGTCGGGCTTTTTGCCCATTAGATGACCTGTGCCAAATTTCATCAAAATCGGACCAGTGGTTTGCCTCCTAGAGCTCTGCACATGATTCCGTACGTACGTCATACGTCGGACTAATTGGTTTCTGGGTCCCCATGGTTCCAAAGTTTTCTAAAGATAAAAAATGACCAAAAATAGTGATAATATGGCCCAAAAACAATAGGGAATGACATATTTGATCTTTATTTTGGGGTCGCGCCGTACAATTTTTTAGGCCTAAAAATGTGAAAATTTCTGCACGATTATCTTCTATAGGAAGAGAAAGTATAAATTCAATCCGTTCAAAAGTTAAGGTTGTTGACCGGTCATTCTGGGACTCACATTATTTTTTTAATAACGTAAATTTTTGGAGTTTTTTTTAAAAAAAAAAAAAATACTATTGACAACTTGGAGGAAAGAAATATAATCCCCTTCTTTCCTCCAAGATTCACAACCCTTCATATTTTATTTTTGACAAGATGTTTCCTGAAAAGCAGTCAAAAGTCTCAAAATCAAAAAGTGATAAGAAACCGGAAAAAAGGATTTTAAAAAAAAATGTATAACTCTTTTCATTTTTTAAATAATGTAGGCAAAGTTTATTCCTAATAATAGTAAATAATATAATATTATAATTTAGAGTAATATTTATCATTGTAAAATATATTTCTCTTGTTTTTTTTTTTTCACAAATTAAATTCCCTACAAAAGTTTTTGAAATAAAGGAAAAATATGTTGTTTGTTGGTCGAAAGACGAGAAGAAAAGGATTAACAGAAGAAAAAGCAAGATCGAGATTTTTAGATTATTATAATTTGAGTTTATTATTTTACGCGGCATACCTACCTGTTGCGGATTGTGCCTCTTCAGCTATTTCTATCAAATGTAAAATTAAAAATCTATATATAAGATTGAAATAATTGATAAGATGATAAGCTTTAAATCTTGGGTTGTCAAATTTCTATTTAGCCAAATTTGACAGGTCAGGTATTTTTTCGTCCGTGGACTCTATAATGGGTTAGATATTTGGGTCTAGTAAAAAAAAAGAAGAAAACTACTTTTCTTCTTCTATAAATATTTTGTAATTATTTTAATAATATTATACCTAAGTAGGTACCTAGCTATACTACTCTCGCAATATCTCTGTTCCCTGTCTGTCCGCTCCAGGATAACTTTCAAATGGACATTGATTAGAGATTAGATTAAATTGTGTGAGGTTTACAAAACTAGTAAAAAAAGGACAAGCTCTAGTATTTCTTTACTTTCTCTATTTTCTAAATTGCAACTCTGTCAAAGAGGAACGCTGGTTATGGAACCGAAAGCTGTACATTTTCAGTGGGNTTTTTAGAAAGTAGTTTTTTAACTTTTGATCTAAATTTATTTAAAAATCTCTATTTTAATAAAGACTTCGTCGTCTTTTTAAGAACTCTAATGGTTAGAATAATTAAATAACTTTTTGCGAATTTTGTGTGTTTAATAAAATAATTAAAGAACACATACTTAATTAAATATTTTCAAAATGTGTAATGTCAATGTTTTTAGTGTGTTAGTTCATTTAATAATTAGATATTAACATTCATTGTAATATATGACTATTATTTTGTGTCAGTGCTATAATAAGTAATTAAATATGCATTTTCACATCAATTAAATATGACTAGTATTATAAAAACTCATTCATTTAAATGATCACTAAATTTAACTAATACAGTTAGTCCCAACTTACGTGAACACCTACTAATTCAATTTAATACACGATGGAGATCCACATCTTCTTTAATAAGTGTGATTTTTTACCTCTTGTTAATGCGTGATGGCTAGTTTAAACTCTACGATTCATTTGTAAATCCCTGTTTCTTTTACGATAACTCCGAAACGCCTTCCCCGATTTTGATAAACTCTGTATGGGCATTTATTATGTTTACAAAATTTTCTGATTTTGGTCCAATTTGGTCACCCGGGTCCTCGTGGTGGACATTGTAACCGAGTGAGGTCTGAAGTACATAAAACTACTACGTGTAGTTTTTTTGTGAACTGTAGATTATGTTTAGTTAAAATAGCCACCGTTAGTCCCCGTTTGGCCCAATCGGACAATTAATCTTGCAATTCTATGAACTTATAAATGTCCATACAAAAGTTTCATCGGAATCGAGAAATGTCGTAGTATTCGTAGTACAAAAAGACAAAATAAAAATTGTCGAGTTAATACAAGACCTGACTTCTTTCAGTCAATTAATGAGTATCATCCAAGTAACAGGTTAAGTTTTACTCACTTTCTTTATGGTGTTCACGTTTTTTGGAACATCCTATATTTTAAATAAATAAATTAAAAATTGTAAAGTCAATTGGTAATTGTATTTTGATGATTTTTTTATTGTTTGGTGTAATATTTTTTTGTTTTGTCACATGTCCTTAAGGCTGTCAGTGATTTTTTTTAGAGAGATATAAATGCCTATTAAAATAATATTTTTTCTTAAAAGAAGTATTTTTTTGTGTAACCTATTATATTAGATATGTTACAATTTTAGGGGGTCTCATGGCATTAACTTCACAATTTTTATGAGAAAGTGAAATCCGAGTGGAACGAGCAATCATCTTGTTTTATTGTATCAATATATTTTGCCTTTTTTATTTGTCTTTTCACGAATTTCACGAAACTGAATCATTCCTGAAGACCCGAGCATGACTTTGGGAATCACTCAATATCCACATGTGGTAATACCTTTAATATTGTGATGCCCATTAAAATTGTGACCTAATAAAGTAAAATAAATATAATTAGTGCTTTTTAAAATAGTGTTTTTTGTGTGTTTTTCATTTATCCGGTGTCTGGTACATGTTGGTCAATTGGTCACTCAGGTTACAAAATGAAGATGATTTTCTGATTCCTCTTTTAAGGTAGGCTTTCATGCTCTTTCTTTTATTATTGTTGAACTTATTGCAAATCTCTGTTGAGCCTGCAATTATCACTGCGGCCTTTATTTAGATCTATTGTGAACAGCGGCGGGGATGGTGTTAAATTCGAACGAAGTGAGGTCTAGTTTTAACCCCACAATTTTTCTCTAAGCATGTGTTTGTATGTTCAACAAGTTACGAACGTATTGTCCGATTTTGATGAAATTTGGTATCGACATTTATTATGTTAAAATCAAACTTGCTGATTAGTTTTGGCCCTATTTGCCACGCGAGGCCTTATGGGGGCCCTTTTAAATGAGTGAGATCTACAGTTTTCAGTATTACCAGTATTAATTCATTTTTGTCTTTATTTTCATTTCAGATTTGTTCAGAGGACAGAAATCTCATCAGGGGAACGGTAGGATTTTTATGCATGTTAAAATTTAGTTTTAGTTGGTGTCGGGCCATTTGTGTAAGATTTCCGAATTGGTACTAATATTTTTATTTACACAGTTTTAGGTACATTTTCAGCTGGGCCTCACGTCAACATCATCATCATCAGGTTCCAACAATCGGAAGTAACAATCAAGTAGGTAATACGGTGAGTTGTGAGTGTATCTACATACCATACCAGGACGACCTGGAACGCCTACCATCACAGTTTCGACCAGGGGCTATCAAAACCTTTTTGTTAAACTCATATCAACCTGTTTTACCATTTTTTAAAACGTGAGTCTAAAAATGGGAAGAACAGCACGGTTAGATTCTCTAGAAAGGAATATCGATACAACAACTTGAATTAACTCCTGTGCTATTTTAGTTAAATGTGTTAATGATTAATTAACAAAATCATGTATTACGCTAATGGTAAATGGCATTAATGAAGTGATGTGCGATCTTTCGAATTAGCGTTCTTGCATTGACGGGTTCTGTGGATGAGGACGACTTGGGACGCCCATCATCACAGTTACTAACATCAGTGACGGGGGGTATTACTAATATTTTGTTTCACTCAGTTTTAGGTATTTGTTGGTCAGCCGTGCTGAGGCACGTTAAATCATCATCATCAGGTTTATCTTTAGTGAAGGAAGTATCTCAACTTGATCTTGGTAATACGGTGAGTTGGGAGTTTCGGATAGGGTTGCCACATAGAAATCTTATATCGATGTCCGATATTATCGGTTGGTCAAATATCGTTATTCCGATATATCGGTTGTTTCGATATTCTTGAATCTTGACCAATTTTCGGCCATCTTACTATCCTAGTTCCCAACCGTGTAGTTTATTTAGCCTAATCTGTATCTCACTGGGATTGTGTACATGAGGTGAAGCAAACAATCAGAAGGTAGTCGACAATACGGTGAGTTGGAAGTTCCGGAGTAATAAATGAAAAACAATAAGTAATTTAAAACGAATGACGATAGTAATTCGGAGTAATATGCCGAATTGTGAATTATTACTTTGGGTTAGGAGAGGCACAGAGGGATGTTTTTAGTTGAAACGGGTGATCAAGGCTTAAACTCTGGATATCTCCACCGGTGTCAGTAAAATATATTAATGATTAATAAAATCATGTGTTACGCTAACGATAAATGACATTAATCAAGTTAACTGAATTATGTGCGAGCTTTCCAATTAGCGTTCTCTCGATGACAAGTTCTACGCACCAAGATGATTTGGAACGCCTACCATGGGGCATAACTTTGTATACACCTCACGGGGGTAATGTGGTTAGGTTGGAGTTGAATGCACATGAGCTTGGAGGGGGGGGGTGATACTAATAGTTTATTTCACTCAGTTTTAGGTACATGTTCAGTTGTACCACATTACTTATATAAGCGTCCTCATTATCAGATGCATCTTTGGACATGAGGTAAAGAAAACAATCAGATGTAACCCTATATCAAGTTGGTAATACGGTGAGTTGGGATTTCAACCCATCGTAAGAAAAGCGGACATTAAGCAATAACAGAAAGGTAATGACGTAAGTAATTCGGAGTAAGAAGACGAGTTGTGAATTATTACTTTCGATAGGCAGGAGGGATTAATTCTGAATTTCACCAGCATCGGAATTTAATAAATGAATGAAGTATTAATGAAAGTAAAGCATAAAGCTTGTAACTAACGCTTCTGAATTATCTGCGAGCACTTTCTTGGTTGATATGGTAACCTCATATAAACCAAACAAGCGTCCTAATAATGACCGGTTCTACGCAGCAGGACGACCTTTAACGTCTACCATGACAGTTTCATCAAAGGATCCTAAAAACCTTTTTCGTAACCTTATACATATGCGTTTCTACCTTTTTACTTTCCTTATCCTATAAAAGGGAAAGTATTGTAATGGGCTGAAATTTTCGATGACAAGTTTCGTTTTGGGGTCCCCAGAGCCCAAATCTCGAGTTTCAGCCATTGGTCCGTGCGTGTGTCTGTCTGTGAACAAGATATCTCAAGAACGACAAGTGCTAGAGACTTGAAATTTGGTATGTATGTCAGTTTTATGCCATGAACGCAAAATTGGCGACCGCTTTTTGGCGATTCCACCTAAAACCAGAATGGAAAGAGCTAGAACTTGAAGTTTGGTGCCTATTCATATCAATTTATTACAAGAAATTGAAGAATACAACTCAGGTTGAAGAGTATATTGTTGGCCGCTAATTAGCGGTTGAAGACCGCTTTTTATAGATAAGGAAAGTCATGTGATGAACTCACCAGATTTTTTTAATATATGAATCTAGACATGGGGAAAAGAGTTGATTTTAAGGGGATCGTCGATACAACTTAAATTAGCTCTCATATCCAAGATAGTTCTACCAGAAAACAATCCAGGAATGATTTTTTTTTTTTTTGGCGCTCCTAGGTTGGAGATAAATGCACGTGTCCATAGGGGGTGAGGGGAGGTTAATAATATTATGTGTTCACTCAGTTTTAGGTACATTTTGAGATGCATCACACATCATCATCAGATTTATGTTTGGTCATGAGGTGAAGTAAGCAATCTGGAGTAGTTCAAGATCAAGTTGATAATAGAGTGAGTTAGGAGTAATAAGGTGCTATCATGGATTAAACTCTTAATATCACTATCGGAGTTTGTAAAATGAATGAAATAAAAAGAATCTCTTGTAAATTATATTCGAACGGTAAATGTCATTATTGAAGTCTTCTGATTTACCTGCAAGCACTTGGTAACCTCATATCAACCAAACAAATTGAACTCCGATTTTAAGGGGTTCCCATTAAAACCGTTGCAACAACAACTTGAATAGAGTCCTCTATCCCATAGATAAAAGGTTTTTTTTATTCTTCAATTATGGAGGAGGGAGATCGTAACATGTAGTTTCAGGGGGGTATTACTAATATTTAGTTCTACTTAGTTTCAGCTGCACCACGTCAACATCCGCATCATGTAGTTTCAGGGGGGTATTACTAATATTTAGTTTTATTTAGTTTCAGCTGCACCACGTCAACATGAGGCTTTTCTTTGGACATGTGGTGAGTATGAGTATGCTGATGGTTAATGACATTAATGAAGTCAACACAATTATCTGCGAACACTGGAATAAGCGTCCTCACGTTGAACAGTACCGGTTTTACGCTTACGCTCTAAGGACGCTTAGCATCACCGTTCCACGTCCAAGGACCATTAAAACCTATTCTGAAACTTCTTACACCCACCTGTTTCTATCATTTTTTTAAACATGAATATAAAATTAGAAGACGGACACCGCTAGAGTCTAGAAAAGATCTCCGATACGACAAGTTGCATTAGCCCTACCATCCCAGATAATTCGAACAAAAAGCAATCAAGAAATCTTTTTTGTTCCTGTATCCGCAAAGGGGCCTGGACGAGGGGGGGGCTACTAACATTTCACTCAATTTTAGGTACTTGTTCAGCTGTACTTCAGTGCTAAATCATCATCAGGTCTAGCTTTGGACATGAGTTGAAGTAAACAATCAGAAGTAACTCAAGATCAAGTTGGTAATACGGTGAGTTGGGAGTTCCGGAGTAAGAAAGGAAAACATTCGGGCAGTAATATGTAATAGAAATCTAATGACGTAAGTAATTGGAAAGTAATAAGGGGAATTGTGAATTATTACTTTGGATTAGGAGGGAGGTCTTCAGTTGAAACGGATGATCATCAAGGCTTATGCTCTGCATATCTCGTTAAATGACCTTAATGAAGGCAATTGGATTATCTACGGGCACTTAAATTAGCCATCTCACGACCGGATCACCGGTTCTACTCACTTGGAACGCGTACCATCACATTTCCAGCTAAGGGCCATCACAACCTTTCCGGTAATCTCGTATTTATCAATCTGTTTCTACCATTATTTAAAACATAAATCTAGAAATGGAAAGAACAGCGCGGCTAGATTCTCTAGAAAGGAACACCAATACGACAACATATGTTAGTTCTATAGATAATTCTATGAAAAAGGTTTTTTTTTTATTTTTCAAATCTGGAGGGGAGGGGTCGCTCCTTATAACTTTCTCTGTATCAGCTATAGGGGATACTAATATAGTTTTTACTCTGTTATAGGTACATTTTTATTGTAGCCACACATCATCAGGTTTATTAATAAGGAAGTAATAGGGATGAGTTGAGTATTAATACAGGGAGCTGGGATTGACAAACTTTTGAGCACTAGAAATATCTCCTCTCCTTTTTCAATTATTAAGAAAAAAAACACGTAGTTCTTAGATTTTATTTGGGATCATTTCGGTAGTAATACGAGTACATTGTGTTCCGCAAGTTAATGTTTTATACCATTAAAGGGCTATCTGCAATTTTCCTCAGGTCTCCCAATATATAGCCCAAAAACTAATCTGCTAATTCTATGAATTCCCGTCACGCTCTATGAACTCAGTTCCGCACAAATTATCTTAGACTTGTGTGCGCCTTATATTTATAACATGATACAATGTGTTATACAGATAAAATGCCACTATGAAGTCACTGGAGGTCCAATGGTTGCCGCAAATTTGCTTATTCCATGATCGTAATTACATGCCCATACCAATTTTTATCAAATTTGGACAAGGCGTTCGAGAGTTATCGTGTTACGAAGACAAAGAAAATAAAAATTGTCGAGTTAAAACTAGACCACACTTCCGCCAAATATGACTTTTTTTGTTGAGAAAATTACTTCTTTTTTTAATTTTTTTTTGCTATTAATCATCTGATATTGGGTAATCATTTATTTGTTTTATTTATTTATTCCTATTAATCAGCTCTTGCAGATATGTCAGTATATGCATTTTAATTTTTTTTTGCAGTTAATAATTGTTTCTCTTGCAAATATTAAGTGACAATTTTTTGTTATTGTTCATTGTTTCTCTTGCAGATACATATTAGGTAATCATTTTTTTTTTGTTATTAATCATTGTTTCTCTTGCAGATATTAGGTAATCATTATTTATTTTTTGTTATTAATCATTGTTTCTCTTGCAGATATTAGGTAATCATTTTTTATTGTTAGTAATCATTGTTTCTCTTGCAGATATTAGGTAATCATTATTTATTTTTTGTTATTAATCATTGTTTCTCTTGCAGATATTAGGTAATCATTATTTATTTTTTGTTAGTAATCATTGTTTCTCTTGCAGATATTAGGTAATCTTTTTTTTTTTTTTTTTTTTTTTTTTTTTTTTTTTTTTTTTTTTTTTTTTTTTTTNTTTTTTTTTGTTATTAATCATTGTTTCTCTTGCAGATATTAGGTAATCATTATTTATATTTTGTTATTAATCATTGTTTCTCTTGCAGATATTAGGTAATCATTATTTATTTTTCGTTAGTAATCATTGTTTCTCTTGCAGATATTATAGGTAATAATTATTTATTTTTTGTTATTATTCATTATTTCTCCTGCATATATTAGGTAATAATTATTTATTTTTTGTTTTAATCATTGTTTCTCTTGCAGATATTAGGTAATAATTATTTATTTTTTGTTATTAATCATTGTTTCTCTTGCAGATATTAGGTAATCATTATTTATTTATTCCTATTAATCATTGTTTCTCTTACAGACATTATTAGGTGATAATTATTCATTTTTTGTTATTAATCGTTGTTTCTCTTGCAGATATTAGGTAAGAACTATTTATTTTTTGCTATTAATCATTGTTTCTCCTGCAGATATTAGGTAATAATTATATATTTTTTGTTATTAATCATTGTTTCTCTTGCAGATATAAGAAAATAATTATTTATTTTAATTTGTTTTGCTATTAATCATTATTTCTTTTTCAGATAACAATTACAATTTTTTTTTTTATGAATCGGTGTTTCTTTTTCAGACAATATTAATTATTTATTACATATTGAAATAAGTTGTTAAATTGTACCAAATATATTAAAATAACTTTAATTCTCAATGTGTAAGTTTCTTTCTTTTATGACATAATTGTAAGTACCAAATATTTTAAAATAAATCATATTCTGATTGTGTAAGTATCTATGGCATGTTACATGTTGGTTATGTTTTCTTTGTTGCATGTTTGTGTTCCAACACCTCACAACCATTTGCATCTCATATTATGATTTGTGACTTTTAGATTATCTTAAATTCGATTACGCGCTTGGTACCAGACAGAAATATTCTGGGGTCGCAAAATTTGGAATTTGTCTTTTAAAAAAAACATTTTTTTTTTTTTTTTGCGAAGTACGACCGTAAAGTTGTTGCTGAAAATTAGGTTACATTTTTACTGACATGCCTCGCTAAAAAAGTGTTTTGTGAAGATAAATTTAATTTTTGACGACCCCATATTTTTGCCTGGAATCCAGTTCAAATAATGAGATTTGAGAAAAACGTATTGCTAAAAAAATGCTGCCGTTTATAGAAGATGATAGCAATACGTCCTGTCTTGTATTGAAAAGTAACGTCGAAAATTTGCCTGTTTTTTTAATTGAACTGAGTTACTTTATTTCTCACTTTTCTCATGGGAAATGTATAGCGAAATGAGAAATAAAGTAACTCTGTTATACAAAAACAGCCCTAATATTGCCTCTCCTCCTGTCTATATTTGTAAACAAAGCGGTTTTCGCTTGTTTCTCCGGTGTCATTATTCGAACTCTACATCCTTTAAATTTCAACTCATATTATGCGTTGCTTTTTTGTGTTTTGTTGGGGTGGGGACTGAGTTCAATGCATAAACTCAGTTTTCATCGGGTCCCAATAAGTGGCCACCTCCTCGTGGTGGGACCTGGGTTACGCCAAGAGCCACTTGAAACATTTTACTGATGTTATATGCACATAACTTTTTAACGTGAAATGATTTTTCTCTTCTGTTTTCAGATTCTGTGAGTTAATAACCCTTGGACAATCTACACTTATAAATGAGAAAGTCGATCACTTGTCACTCATCTCGATTTCTCCGCACTGGTACGTCCTAGGGGGCTAAAATGGTATGTAGGTCCCTCTTAGGTCTTAGATGCACACTTAGAAAGGATTTTTATATATTCGAACTGGGACACCAGACGCGGGGGAAAAGGGGTGCGTTTACATATGAAAATCACCTTTTCATTACTGTTTCTACGTAAAGGTACATTTTCGGTGGCAGAAATTTGGTATGCAGGTTCGTTTCATGTTCTAGATGTGCAATCAGAAAGGATTTTTATGAAACAATAATAAGTACACGTTTTTAATAAATTCATCATAAAACTGATTTATTATAAAATTTGAAACTGTATTCTCATTCGTTTAGTCACAGGTACATCATGGTCCATAGACTACTAAGTATAGAAGTTTGTCGGCTTTGTATACAGGGTGGTCCATTTTAATTTACGCAGTTATCGGAGATATTTTTAATAAATATCTCTGAAACTGTTAAGAATGTAAAAAATATATTCCGACCAAAATGTACCGATATTAAGGGGAACATATTGTGTTGACCTTGGTAGATCTGTCAAAGTCGTCCTTGACATGCATATGTAATGCATCAAACGAAAGGTCTCGTTATTCTGGAGCGAATAAATAGTAACAATGAATAAAATAATAAAAGGAAAAATACTACTTTTTGAGGCGTTATAGCCTATTCATAATAAATCATAGTCCGCATCATGTGTCAGTGCTATTAATGGTCTGAAATATCAATCATTTTTATTTTACTGTTCCCATTCGATTCAGAATGGCGGGACCTTTCGTTTGACATGCATATTTGGAGTTGAAAATTTCTCGACACTGAATAAATTATGGCAAAAAATAAAATACATATTCGGTCGAATGAAGAATTTAATGGAGAATTCCATTATGTAAAACAATTTAGGTTGTCCAATTTAAAAAACAAAAGTTGACCGTAAAATAACATTGATGCTAAATAAAATATCAACTTTTTAATTTTAGAAACCCATGATAGCAACTTTTATCGTACGATAATCATCGCCAGTAAATTACTGGCGATGATTTCTTACGATAAATATCGTAAGCAACCAATGATCCCCATTATTCTCATATTTCAATAAGCTATAACAATATCTTCTTTCTCACTAGAACTCATTCTTTTAATTTACCAAGATATGTAGTGAAATCAATTTTAATGAATTACTATTATGCTTTTGTATTTATTGTACAAAATGAATATATCATATACCTACATAATAGATTTTCATTTTTGTATTAATCGGAAGAGAAAAGCAGTATGCTGCAACAGATTAAAGTTGCTTTGATGTGAGTCAGTGTCAGTGCATCGCACGCGACAAAAATCACTTGCATATGATAAGTATCTGCCAATATTTATCGCTTTGCTCCGGTGTGTACCTCGCCAAATATATATATATTTTTAATATTCCTAAGTATATTTTAAGAACCTTTCAAAATAATTTATTCTGAAGAAAATAAGGAATTTGTGTTGAATAAAATTCTTTCACAACGCACTTCCCTATATTATTATTAAATTGTATGTCTTTGCTTGGTTTTGAACCAACAGCCTCTCTTGATTACGAATCTAATTCCAACTGAGCTACTGAGGCTGTTTTTTAAATATAATAATAAAAAAAAATTCCAAAATAATTGCATCAATATTTTTATTTTCTAAAATTAATAAAATTATTTGTAAAATTAATACAATTTATGGATCGATTAACGAATACTATACGTTAGGGTGCTCTCAAACAGCCTCATACTCACTGTTTTCTGAAGCACACCACCCTCTTTGTCTGAGAATAATCCAGGATGATCACGTCTGAGAACGAGGCATATTAATTATTTCAAAGTGATGTATTTTCCGTATCCTATTGTTTTTCCATTAAAATTTATCGACTATTTTAAAAAATAATATTATTTTTTTCCTAATAATTATTCTCAATAATAAATACTATTTTTTTATTAAAAAAGATCAAAGTACTGACATCAATTATTATTAACATACTTATTTTGAATATCGTAAATCAGCAAAACATTGAACTGTTACAGTAAATGTGCTCAAAAATATTTTTTTTCAAAAAAATTGCAAAGTAACATTCATTATTACACGACAAGTATTACTCAATCTGCGGGCTCCCAGAAGAACATGTGTACTTGTTTTTTCCTTGCTTATAAGCAAAGATGTGTGTTATGGCATAAGTATGCATCTGACTGAGAGCTCCTTTGGTTCGATTGCTGATCACTTTGTAAAATAAATAATCTATATTTCATAAACAAAATGTAAATGAGAAATGAATTGTTATTGGTACATGAACCAATCAAGAAATGAAAATTTGAAAAATCTTACAATCGCCAACCAGACAAGTTAAGGTTTTACGGGCTAAAACCGTAACTTCTCTGGTTAAAACTCAACCTCACAAGAACAACTGAATAGCTCACAGTAAGAGATCCTTCAAAATACTTGAATAGAACATGAAGTGGACCATAACGAATAGAAAGTGCGAGGAAACTTGCTTAATTCGGCCCATGCGGCATGGCGATAGGACAGTGAAAACTGGTGTTAAAAGTGAGTCGCTGGGAGCTTGTTATCTGCATATCAGATGTTTGAGTGTGCACAATCGTTCCACGATAACAACAGAAACAAAAATGATGTACTTAGTATGGTCACTACATCATAACATATGGTTACTACTTTGGTGTGTCTTAAAGTTATCCTAATACGATGAGACACACTCTAGCTGCTGTCCACATGTAACTGCATAAGTTTTCTCACTTTCTGAGCTTTTCGTTATGATAGGACTATAAAATACAATAATTGAAAATGACGACAACATTTGACTTTATATTAAAATATAAAACATAAAGTTGTATTTTCGTTATATTAACTGTTGCTATATTCACCTAGTAGTAAAAATAGGGAGTGTGCTTCACAAAGCCATGCTTTAAACTTTAAAATAGAGTGAATACAAATAATATATCCAAAGGGGGAGTTGATTAAAAAAAAAAGAGTTCAACCCCCCCACCCCCCAAAAATGTGAGGCACTAGGGTTTCTTCTCCTTTTGTACGTTATCAATGCTTTTCACATAAAATTTCGGATTGCCGCCATTTTGTGACCACAGTAAACAGAAAGGTATTTTCAGAGTAAAAAAAATCTGTATGCTCTTGTATTTAGGTCGATACGGACGCATAACAAGTGTTCACCACATTTTTAGATTCGGGATATGAACACCAATCTCAAGAAAACCCAATATTGGATTTCTTTCTAATGCCGAATTTAGAGCCTGGATTTCCTCCCGGATGCCAGACTTAACTCCTTATAATTGTATCCTAAGTCGAATACCCTTCAAATCTTCTCTAAAAGAACGTGTTAGTCGAGTTAAACGAGCTATACTAATTAGAGTTTAGAGTACACTTAATATTAAATATCAGGGTATCAATAATTAACTTTTCTTTTAACCTAACTTCTCAAATGGAATATTCTTAACTTTTAATTCAAATGAGTTTGTATTTAAATTGATATGCTTTCGGAATAAGGAGGGTTCTTCGATTTTTTTTTTTTTTTTTTTTTTTTTTTTTTTTTTTTTTTTTTTTTTTNTTTTTTTTTTTTGAACAGCATCTTATTTTATATCTATAATGGATTTTTTTTCATTTTGATTTTTTTGACTGGTCACACACTCTTTTGCATTTCCCCGCACACGTATACATTATCGAATTTTATTTACATTGCTGCGTAGTCTAATTGTACATACATTTGTTTAATGCCAACATTTGCAAATATGGAATGTGTATGACTGACGATATATTTGGAATCAGCGGCTTTGGCCACTTCCAGTTTCACAGCACCAACAAATACGCTGCTACATAAAGTCCAAAAATGTGGTTCTTGTATACTGTAGACTCCTGCAAGCTGTAGAAAAATAAAACGGGAAATTTATAAGCTCAATCTGATTTCTGAATTCCTTGACCACTTGGCGCTCTGGGTATCCCAAATTCCAATTCTTAGCGTTTTCTTTTATGTGTTTCTCTTTTTGTACCACGAATGCCTCGGAATGATAAATCGGACGATGATCATTCCAAACCAAAGGTTATTTAAGTTGTACCCTTCCTCAACAAAACAAACTCGTTTCAGCCACCGTACAACCCACCAAATAAAGATCAACAGGTATTTTCTATAATGAGATGAAGGGATTGGACAACATGACAACAATGAAAAACATTAGGAATTACGTCCCTAAATAACTCAATATTTGCTCTAATTTACATACCTGCATTACTTTTTGATAACATCCTGGTAATTTATCATCTAATTCTCTCGGCGACCTTTGCATTAAAATTAACAAACTCTCTTTAATCAATGAATATATGCTAGCAATCACAAGTACTGCAATAAACATAGAACATATTGGGTCAGCTATCATCCATCCAAACATGTGCATTAGAATTGCAGATATAATCACACCCACACTGCCCAGAGTATCCGCTAAGATGTGTAAGAATACGCCGCGCATAATTTGACTGTTACCAGAATCACTATGAGAGTGGCCGTGGGAATCGAAACTATTATGGGAATGACCGTGATTGTGACTGTGTCCGTGATTACCACCTGAAAAATAGAAGTAAAAATTTCTGTTAGTATGAGAGTGGCCGTGGGAATCGAAACTATTATGAGAATGACAGTGATTGTGACTATATCCGTGATTACGACCTGAAAAATAGAAGTAAAAATTTCGGTCAACTATCTAATAATAATAGACTTATTATTTAACAAATTTATATTAAACATCCTATTGGTAACTTTAAATAACGGTAGTGTTTTTTTAAAAATAATAGACTTATTATACTGACTTACTAAGTCCCTTAAGGGTCTTGGTCTGCCCGAAATAAGCCCAAGTCGTATTATTATGTGGTCAAAATCTCATATAGAGGATAACATACCATAACCCGGCTGGATTTCGAACCCATAGCCCTTTGATTACCCGGCAGACGCCTCGACCGCTGATCTACCGGGGCTGTTAACAAACTGCCATTTATTTTTAATTATAGCGTTTGCACTACACAGGGGCGTAGTGACTGGGGGGTATGGGGGGTGACCCCCCCCAACATTTTCCAATATTGATCAGTCGGCAATTCGCGGATACTTCATCCAAAAAATTGTGAATTTTTTGGATGAAGATGAAATCGGATATTTTAAAAAATTTCCGACATTAATATTGGAAAATAAGACGTAAATTCGGATTTCGAACAGAGCGCATATTGTTCTTACAAGATTTTTAAAATTTCATCATCAATGTCAAAATCAGTTCCTGTAACGTCAGCAACTTGTGAACGATCATCTAGGCCCGATCCTACCACGACGTATTTTCAGAGATTTTCATCTAACACTGTGTCAACCTGTGTTAATACTATACCCAAACCCGAGTGTTTCAAAACTCGGCTTTTGGTAGGACCGGACCTTAGTAAATTAAAATTAGTTTTATATCATTTGCGAACAACAATGGGAGATGATCGTTTGAATGCATTGATGATGCTATATTCTTCGAAAGATAAGGTTGACGAAATTAACGTCCATGAAATCGTTGAGAAATAGTAACTCTTAAAATACCGCAGAATCCGAATCTGCCGTTGAAAAATCTGTCGATTTGGGACACATGGATTCATGAGTCCGGAAAACCGTACTAGACTTTCTCTATCTTAATCATTCTACCATCGAATGTAGAGGTTGTTCTTCTAAAGTTTAAAGTATTTTAGTGATATTATTATTACATTTTTTTATTTTTTTCTGCTGACGTTGATCTTTATTTTAAAAAGATTTTGCAGCCTTCGACTGTGGACTTTGTTCTTTAGTGACAGTATTATTTTAAAAAGATTTGGCAGCCTTCGGCTGTGGACATTGCTCTTTCGTGATAGTATTATTTTGAAAGATTTTTCCAGTCTTCGGTTGAGTACTTTGGTCTTTAGTGATGGTGTTGGGTATTTTAAAAAGATTTGGCAGTCTTCGGCTGCAGACATTGCTCTTTAGTGATAGCATGAGTTTAAAAAGATTTGACAGCCTACGGCTGCTGCCATTTCCCTTTAATAAAAGTATTAGTTTGAAAAGATTTGGCAGCCTTCGGCTCTGGACATTCCTCTTTAGTGATAGTATTATTTTGAAAGATTTGTCAGTCTTCGGTTGCGGACTTTGCTCTGAAGTGATAATATTGGTTTTAAAAGATTTGGCAGCCTACGGCCGTTGACGTTGCTCTTTAATAATAGTATTATTTTGAAAGATTTTGAAGCCTTCGGCTATGGACGTTGCTCTTCAGTGATGATATTATTTTAAAAAGATTTGGCAGGCTTCGGCTGTGTACAATCTTTTTTGGTGATAGTATTATTTTAAAAAATATACCCATGTGTCACATTAGCAGAGTTTTTTTTTATTCTTAGAATTATACAAGGCAGTGGCTGAGTAGGCTGGAGCCTAGAATGGCAGTTTTCAGAAGCGGCAAATTTCAAATTTCAGGAGCCGAAATTTCTACAAAATACCAATTATTGTCAAATATAATACTTGGGTGACTGTGCATATAACATTTTATCAAAATCAGTAAAATTTTATGTTTCTACATTTGTTAAAATACCAAAAAATATGCAATAAATTACTCGGGTGACTGTGTATACCAAATTTAATCAAAATTGGTTATGTGGTTTGGATTTTATAGTTTCCGTCCCAAAAAAGATGTTCGGGGCCCTAGAGGCGATAAAAAAAAAAAAAAAAAAAAAAAAAAAAANGATACTTCAGGGTTTAGCAAGGATTTATATACCAACTCTTTGAGGAAGTATCTGAAGCAGCACGGCTGGGTCCAACGGAGGAAAAACACAGTGAGTTTTGTCGTCGGAATATGGGTCGGGCTTTTTGCCCATTGATCGGACCAGCGGTTTGGCTCCCAGAGCTCTGCACACGATTCCGTACGTACGTCATACGTGGAACGTCGGACATATCGGTTTTTTGGATCCTATGGCTTTAGAGCCATGGATATTTCCAAACATCAAAAATGACCTAAAATAGTGAAAATATGATCTCAAAGCAATAGGAAGTGACATATTTGATCTCTATTTTGGGTTTCGGGTTCCCGTCAAACGATATTTTTAGGCCAAAATATGTCCAAATTTTCTGCACGATTACTATACTTTTAGGAAGAGGAATTTCAGAATAAAAAATACCACTAGAATGGGAACTAGTTAAATTCATAAATTTGATTTGTGCATTTTCCTTCTCATCTTCAAAGAGTCAAACCGGAAGGGATCAATCAATAACACATACTCAATGTAGGGGTAAAGTTATTGTCTTTGTTGAAAAGATTCCTGACAAAGCGAGCCTGCAGTCTTCCTATAGATTTTATGGCAAGCTTGGTTTGCTGGGTCCATACGATTGATACGAAAAAGAAAAATACCAAAGGCGTATTTTCTTCCAATTAACAGATTTTTTCTAGGTACACATTTTTAAGAAAATAAGCGAACATTTTACACGATTAAATAAATAAAAAGCACAATATTGAATTTTTCCAAATTTGTTTCACTGTTTTAACATCACAATTTTTCTTTTGTCTCTCTTCCGCTAGACGTTACTTACCTCCGTGGCCATGTCCATGGCCATGTTGAAAAGCATATATTCCAACTAAATTTACCAATAATCCCAACACACTCACAACAAACATTCTCTCATGTTTGACTTCGGGCGGCTCTATCAATCTCTCTACAGATTCTGACAAAAGAAATATTGCAACAAAAAATAGAAAAATTCCATTTGTAAATCCGGCGAGAACTTCAGCTCGAACATAACCATACGTAAATTTATCATCTGCCTTCCATTTTGTAATTATAGATGCTACTAAACCTCCTGAAATCAAACGTGTAATATTTTCAATAATGAGTCTGCTTTATAATCAGATACTAAAACCAATATGAACCTACGATATCCAGCTCTGGGTAATTAACAGCTCAGTAGCTCACTTGGTTGAGGCGGTAGATTCGTAACCAGGAGATTGTTAGTTAGAATCTAATTCCATCCCCGCCTCTTTGAACTCTTGGTCACAATAGATCGAAATAAAGATAGCCGAGTTGATTGCAATCAGTTTCAATAGGCCGCACCAGTGATTCTCATGGGAAAATAATAAAAATATTCCAGAATAATGTTTTGGAAACCATTATATATGTTCCTTGGTACATTTAAAATGAAGATATAAATCATGATTTGGGCGTAGATGTAGGTAAAATGAAAAAGAATGCCTTTGCCCAATAAGAAAGTCTCCGAGGTCATGCCAATCTTGATGATTTACATAGTGAGTGACACCTAGTGATACTGGCTATTATCGGCCAAACCCAGGCTGGGTGAGGTCAATGTAGGTAGCTGGTTTGTAAATTTCCAAGCAGATGTTGAAGATATGAGGCCAAAAAAGTACGTAGAAATCAGAAATTGAATTAAAAATCCGCAGTGATAGAGGTCACTTTTGTCACTTACCGTCGATCGTTTTGAATGAAATTTGGTATGTAGGACCCAGTACAAACTTACTACGTGTAACAGAAGAAAAAACATTTTCTATTTATTATGAAACTGGTTGCAGGCCTCCCCATTGGGACTGATAGCAATTATCGCTGTAACGCCACCAATGCCCGTAATAATGTAACGCCACCTATGATCGTTTATTTTTCCTTTTAACTTAATCAGAACTTTTCTGAATACCGAACCGAGTGAGTTACAGCGGTGCACATTAGCCAGCAGTTAGTATTTGGATTTGAAGTGTAGAGATAGTTTTAAACGAAGATATTATTATTATAGAAGAACGTAAGTTTTCCATCCCATTCCCTCTTAACCCTAGTATGCCGTTTCGGGCCATTTCTGACCCGACGTACCAAAAAACTTTCATAACTTTTTACCGATTTGAGATCAAACCTCCAGAGCTTAATGTATTCCTCAAAAATATAGTTCTTCATATAGAATGCTAATAAAAAATAATTAGAAAAAAATTATTTCATTATTACATGATTTTTTCTGAAGGTACCCCTAAAACACCGATTCGGGTCATTTTTGACCCGGACCATAATGCATGCGTTTATACTGTTGTACGTGATTGCAGCTAGGGACATGATGTCTCGTTCGCCTAGAACATGCTGACGATCTGTCTCTTGTTTTGATTGGAAAGCGAGCTCAGAGTTATTCGCAGGTACCATCAGACAAAACAAAAGAGATGTACCAAACTGTATGAAACCAAACAAAACAAGACCAAGACATTCAAGCTGTTTTGGCTTCCATGAAAATATGACAATGGTTACTTATGTTCCAAAACAATACAGAATTGTAGTCCTCCTCAGCACAATACATCAAGGTACTGACATTTCGGACGCACCAAAACAGAAACCAGAGATAATAAACTATTACAACTCTACAAAAGCTGGCGTTGACACAGTAGATGAAATGTGCCACGCCTACACATGCAAAAGGCAAACTAGAAGATGGCCCCTAACCATGTTTTTCAATATGATTGATGTTGGAGTGGTCAACGCTTTTCTAATTTACAAGAAAACGCACCCATTTTTCCTAATGAAATCGACTGGACAAGAGAAGAATTTTCCTGAAGGAGTTGTCAAGGGAACTTGTCTACAGTCAATTACAAAGACGAGCACAGTTCAGCAGAGTACCTTTAGACGCAAAATAAGCTATGAAGAAATGTGGTGTGAAGTTTCCTTCTCAAAATCTGCCTGCTGAAAATCCTCAAAAAAGAAAGCGTTGTGCCTTCTACCCCAAAAACATTGACAGAAAGACAAACAAAACGTGTTCAATTTGCGAGAAATATGTGTGTAACTTGCATTCCACACAACTGCCTGGAATGCTGAAAAATGAGTGGTAACCTTTGTTCTAAATTAATGTCACTCAAAGGTATGTTCACCATTATGTCCTCTGAAGTAGGTACCTATTTCTTTTTTTTTTTTTTTTTTTTTTTTTTTTTTTTTTTTTTTTTTTTNTTTTTTTTTTTTTTTTTTTTTTTTTTTTGTAATAAAACCATGAAAAATGAAAGAAAAAACTTCTACTTTTAATACCTATAATAGTACCTCATTTCTGTTGTGATTTCATACAATGTTCAGCCCCAGTTATCAATATAAAATAAAGTATAACCAATCCGGGGTTCAAACCCTTGGACCTAGACTCCAAACGAATGATATTTATACGACACAACAAACGCCCTGTGCTTAAAATACAATAAAAGAGTGTGTCTTGTTATCGGAAATAGAAAAATATCTCGAGAAATCTTTTAAAGCATTAGTTTTCCGGCTTATTTAAATACGGGTCAAAAATGACCCGAATCGGCATTATACGAAAAAAAATTGGCCCGGCATACTAGGGTTAAGTAACATTTAAATATTCAAATTATTAATAACATATTTAATTAACATTTTTATATATTATTAATACCCTATTACCATAAAAAAACATTAGCAATTAATATTATTATTTCCAAACTATTGTCTTTATGCATTCCTTCCATCTAAAGCTAACTCCGTCGAGAGAATTTAAATTAAGTATACACAGCTCCTAAGATTAACATTTGAGTTGCTGCCGCTTTAATGGGTTTGCATCCGTCACATCACTACGACCTTTGTTTGGATCTAAATTGCACATAAGCATCTATTCATATCTCTTATTTAGAAACATCCCTATCCCTATATATCATAAAACAAAGTCACCGCCGTGCCTGTCTGTTCTCCCGATTGAGTGTTTCCCGAGGAAGGTTTGGGTGTAAAAAAAAAATCGAATACGTTGAATCGTTTTTAAGTAACAGCCCATTTTTTGACCAAATTCCGGAAGTCACGGTCTGATATCTTTAATTTTGTCCCAACAACATATCGAATCAAAGCGAGAAAGATTAAATGGCCTATTAATCCTTTATTTAGATTTTAGAACATAGTTTTCATAATTATAACTGTCCATTCCAGAGTTACAAGTTTGAATCCAGGATCAGGCAAAGTAAAATTTAGAAAGTAATTGTCCAACCAAATCGGTAAGAGATATCGAAAAATTGATGGAAATTGACCCCCCCCCCCCCCCCNCCCCCCCCCCCCCCAATCATAGACTGGGACCCCTACAAATTTATCAAAATTGAAAACTCTTCAAGTGTTATCGAGTTATGACCGATTTTTGTATGGGAGAAATCATAGAAGATCGAGATCTTTGGCTGACAAAATTTATCGAGTGAATTGCAAATGAAAAACTTTAAACAAATATTTTAATACTCACCTAATAGACCCGTACAATCAAAAAACATATGAAATGAATCTGATATTAAACCTAAACTATTTGACCACCATCCATAAATAAGTTCCACAAATGCAAATGAAAAATTTAATATTAAAAATAAGAATAAATTTTTGGAATTTCTGTCTGCAAATATTAATCGTATGTAACTATTAATTTTATCTTTTAATCTATGAATATAGCCGCCATGGGAATAAGGAACATCGCGATGAGATAAAGGAATCATTGCAATCTAAGCACACGATGATAGACCTGAAAATGACCAAAATAAATGGTGATAATAAAATAAAGTGGACCGACATTCTTCCTCCGTAAGGAAGGTTGTCTAAATGATCAAAAAGAAAACTAAAATGTATCAATTTTTCATTTTTTAATTTTAATAATGAGCATTTGTTCCAATGGTTCAATGGTCACTGTACTAGTCTTGCACTCGGGAGACCTGTGTTCGAATCCTGGCAGGGGCAATAATTTGCACAATAGTTTGGTACACCTTCTGAAGACATCGAGAGATAAATGCACAAAGCGACCAGGTGCCAGCATTAAGCATAGGCAAAGTTGGAAAAAAAAACGAAGTAATTGGATATTGGGAAAATCCTACAATGTTGCAGTGAGCACAAAAGTTTTGACATAAATAAAACACGAAGAAACAGAAATTATATTATATTTTAAAATGAGCCTCTGGAATCCACTATTTTTTTATCACTATTTTTTGCACACCTTTTAAAAATTTGGTAAACTCTGTTCATCTGCCGTACACTGTAAGTGACACGTTTACCATTTACCGTTAACCTAAATGAATACTTGGTATGCAGATAGGTCCCCTTCGGTTTCTAGATTATCCTCGAAGGTCGACAATGATGTCAATCATATTCCAGGAATTCTATACAGAAATACATTAAACTGACATTTGATGTTTCATGACAGGTGCTAATTTTAAAGAAAAGTAAACTTTCCATTTTGGATAGCTAAACTTATATAATTTACTAAAGTAGCATGCCTCTTGGTGATCGCTCCTGATTAGAAATAAACATGTATATTAAAAGCCAGTTTTAAGATTTGCATCTTGGGCGTTACAAAAATGGCCGTTTTGATACAGGTCACAACAAATTGTTAAATCTTAAAATCAATTGCACATAGCTCTTATTTAATAGCTGAAATAAAATTACTATTGGACCGAACATAGTGGAAGTTTTAATACCACGAATTTCCTTTTGTTAGTCTTTCTGCGTCACATTAAGTCCCGACCGCCTCACCTAATTTAAAATTTAAATAGAATTTGTATGGTAATTTATACTTATGGGACTGTATGGTGGTAATTTAAAATGACTGATGAGTACAGTTCACAGAACTACCTACTGTTAATATTTTTTAATCACCGCTGGGAGATTAGTGCATTTATTCCTGACTGGTAATATCATTGTAATTAAGTAATTGTTTAATACTGGGCGGGGGGGTTATAAATATTCTAACGGTTTATAAAGAATAAAAGATTTCAAATAACCTGAAAGAGAACATCTTGGTCCATATTTATCAATGAAAACTCCAAAGTTTACATTTTACCTATTTCTATAAAACAAGAAATGTTGAGAACAGCCGTTATTACTCACCTTTCTTTCTGATCATGTATTTTGAAAATTCTATTATTCTTTGTGCACATACAAATGAAAACAAGAAGATTCATTCAAATTCGGCTTTTGATTGAATTCTGGTATAAATTTATCAGATATTAAACATTTTGGGTTGAAGCGGTGGCAATTCATTTCATATTCCCTATCACAAGAACTTCCAAATTCCAAATATTGATTGAGAAGTTAGCAATGAATAGATGGGTACTAGCAACTTTCTGAGAAGTCGACACAAGACCCGAATGAGAGAGTAAAGCTGTGACGTAAGCCAAAGTGGCGGTGGTTATTAACAAAAAATTGATAAGAAATTTTACACACGATTTCCCATAAGACTTTATTTGTGACTTTTTAAATTTAAATAATATTTTCCTAAAAGCCTTGTAGAAAAAAATATTTTTATAACACGATTCAGTGATAAATATGCTTTCTAATGATATGTTTTTATAATATTAGTATGATTAATTACATTTCTTCTTTTGTGTTTGTAAAATTAGTGAGATTAATATGAACGAAAGAATATTTCGTTCCTCGCTAGGAAATAAATATATGACCAGCGTATTAGTGGACAACTATTTCTGGTCAAACTTTTCTATTTTTTTCAGTTGAATTTTACGTTGTTTATTACTTCAAGCACAATATATTCAAAAGAAATTCCATTTGATAATGCTTACTAGAATACTATGTAAAGATACACATTAGCTTGAGAATAACGCATGGACCCGAATCTAAATTCCGCTTGCGCCACTCAACCTACGGAGCAACGAAGTGAAAGTTTTTATATATAGGACAACATAAATAGCTTCTATGAGCAGCAGGTATTGCCCAAACTAATGGCCTGATCAGAAGAATTGTATTTTTTTATACATAGACCAAATACAACTGGTGTTTTTCCCCCAAACAATGCTAAATAAACGCCATCCTACGACCAACAAAACTTTACAAAGTGTTAAGAGGAGGATAACTGTATTTCTCTTCTCCAAACTCGGTTTGTAGTTACTAGCCAACAGAATTCCAGTTGTATTTTTTGCTTATATTTGTGATATTTTATGTACCTATATAGCATTCACATTCTGTAGTAGTGTAAAAAAATAAAATATTTTTTGAAAAACAAAATGACTCAATATCATGAGAGCTTTAATTTTATTTTCATTGATTACACGCATGCCTGAGGAATAAAAAAAGGCCGACCTTGCGAAAACTAAGAAACTTTCAAAATTAAATTAACAGAAGTAAACAGATATATTCTGTATATAATTTCTTGGCTCTCGATCGGCTCCCCTAACTGCAATTTTCCATTGTTTATAAGCCTTGACATCCGATAAAAATCTAAAGAAACTGCATTGCCCTCAAGCATGAGACACTTATGTGAATCTTTACCGCAGTAAGCAATAACAACATGGAACAGTATACCAAAAATTATTCCGAGTAATTCAGTAGGATATAGATCTACTAATGGTTGCCCTCCTTTCACAGAATGAGAAAAAAATAATTTTATCTCTCTATAAAAGCTCAGTGGAAAGCAGCAGATTTTAGCCAGTTAAAATTTATAGAAATAATTACCTAAGTATTAAACTTACCTATATAAAATTATTTTAAAAATCAAATTTCAAACGATAAGGCAATCAACAAAAATTTGGGTTAGCCGAACAAAATTTAAACTGATTGCCACGAGCTAGAAAAATGAATTGCATATCATTAGAAAGCATATTTATCACTGAATCGTGTTATAAAAATATTTTTTCCTACAAGTCTTTTAGGAAAATATTATTTAAATTTAAAAAGTCACAAATAAATTCTTATGGGAAATCGTGTGTAAAATTTCTTATCAATTTTTTGTTAATAACCACCGCCATTTTGGTACGTCAGACTTTATCATTAAGTTTTTCCGAATGGTGCAAAAATTTTTAGGCATAAACTTCAAGTTTTTACCAAAAAACAACTTCAATACTTCATCATCGAGACATGGCCTATCAAAACGTTTCCAAACTTCTCTAATTTGGGGGACATTCATCTTAACCCTTATATTGATAAAATAAACGAACTTGTTCTTCTCATGAAGTCGCTTAAATCCCTAAAACGTCATTTTCTGAATAATTACCTAATTTATGAGTGAGGGTGAAAAAAAACGATACACAAAAAAAGTTCTATCCCCTTGCCAATTGACATAATTATCCATGTCAAAACATACAATAGCTCAGAAAGAAATTTATTTACCTGCCAAACTTTTTTCAATCTGAACTGGTGTCTCCTTAAAAACAAAAAATCAAAATCAATAAGTTCTCATTTTTCTTTTCTTTTTCTCATCATTCTGTAGACTGTAGAAGTTTCATGAAAATCGGAGAAGGTTTGCAACTATTTTATAAAGGAAATGCAATTTTAGCACATAATTAGGAAACAAAAATCAAAGACCTAAAACAAGGTACCTATATTAATTTCATTGTTCTATCTATGTCTTGATTGTAAATTTCCTTCCTCTTTTTAATTAGATGGGTATCAGATTTTCCTTTTTGTATCTTTTATATATAAGTTAGTCCTTAAGAATATAATGTTCATTCTTGATAATGGAGTAAAATCCGAAATACGCGTATCGAATAATATATACCACGCTCGCTTTGTTTTTCTTGGCGTTGCAAAACTACCGTTTTGCTTGATTAAAATTGTAGAACATACAAGTGTTTTTTAATCATTTTCATTTCTTGTATTTGATAGTTCTACCAAGAGTCCTAAAGGTTTTCTTCTTTGATATTCTATTTTCTTTGTTTTTCTTCCCCCCACGATATGGAATGTTCCATGTATTGTAACCAAACTGTCTCCTCAAAATGACAATTTTAAATAATTTTTTATGAACTATCAAATATAACTACTTTTTTTAATTTTTTACTGAACTGTTTTCCCTGGTGTACCCGATTTTCATGAAAATCCGATTCCCCGGATATCGCATGGATATAGGCTATCAGAAAATGTACACTTTGCCGTCCTCAAACGTACACTCTAGGCTGTGGAGGCATCGAAAAAATTCTTTTGTGGAATTCTAAGAGTATGAACGAGAGGGAGTAGACTTGGAAAATTATTTTCGTGTATTTTTCAGCTACACTATTTGTTGAAAAACTTTCATTCCGGATAAGACAAACATATATGGGTTTTCTATAAATGTAACCAAAATGGACCCTCGGTGAGGCAATTTCGCTCAGGAAGCGTCGAAATATCAATTTGATTTTTTTAAATGAAATGTTTATTAAATGTGCTTGAAATTCAAATACATTAATTTATCAATCAATCCGATCAGTGGTGATTGTGATAGCCAAATTATGTTCAAGTTGAGAGCGGGCCTAAGATTGTCTGAGGGATATTTTATTAACATTTCGAGGCATCGTTCATACGAGTCTAAAAAATCCCACTTCTCAATGTCTTTCGTCAGACCCAGTATTTATGAGGTGCGAGAAAAATATTTGTAACTTCTTTGAGCGATAATGGAGCGATTATTTGACATATTGCAACTTCACAAGTGTAAACAAAAATAAAAATCAATTATCAATATAAATTTGAAATTTGCCTTCGCCCCTTTTTTATAATTAATTATTTATATAATAATTTTGTATTAGTTTTGTCTTTATCTTTAATTATTATTTCATCGAGAGTGATTATTTATCATATCTGTAATTCTGCAGAATATATTATCATAAAATGGTAAGTGCACGTACGTCATTCATTCAGATTATTGATTAGCTTAAAAATCTCCATTTTTTTCTTTTTATGCAGGCCAATTTCGTTTTAAAATTATCAATGATAAAATTTGATTTTTATCATTAATAATATCTGCTCCTTTAGCAGCTTTCTCTCTGGAGTACATCCAAGCTCCGAGTTACGTTCCCTACCCGGGACATTGTGTAATATCTGAGATTGCCTTCATTACGGGTAGATCCTACAGCAGAAATAATTGCCAATAGGTGATTTTTTTATTAGCAACTCTTCAAAAGAGTTTTGCCGTACAGCCAATGTGAAGAATTTCAGCAGATAAGTAAACATTTGTGTTATGTGCCTTCAGTCTATTCCATGTGTTTTCTTTCCAGATACGTTTCATTTTAATTCAGAACAGAGCTGGTAAAACACGATNCAAAAGGTGATTTTTTTTATTAGCAACTCTTCAAAAGAGTTTTGCCGTACAGCCAATGTGAAGAATTTCAGCAGATAAGTAAACATTTGTGTTATGTGCCTTCAGTCTATTCCATGTGTTTTCTTTCCAGATACGTTTCATTTTAATTCAGAACAGAGCTGGTAAAACACGATTAGCAAAATGGTATATGAACTTTGATGATGATGAAAAACAAAAGCTAATAGAAGAAGTACATGCTGTTGTTACCGTTAGAGACGCTAAACATACCAATTTTGTAGAGGTAATGCATGTGAAAATATTTTGTTTCTTCTAGTAATTATTTACCATACATGCCCATTTGTACAAATTGCTTCATTAAGGAAAATAGGGCATTTTTGAAGAAGAAATAATATTTCTGTCGAATAGTCAGTAGAATTATCATCTAAATACATTTTTTCCTTGTAAATACTTTCTTCTTTTATATATTTGTTTTTACTATAATTATAATAGATAATTATATAATATAGCTGTTTTTCTGTGCTTAGCTATGGTTACGTAATTCAACAACAATTTCGAGATTGCGAAATTAAAGCTTCTCAATTTTAGATTTTTGGTGGAATCGAGCCCGAGAGTGAGCATGGCTCCCATCTAGAAAATTCAATATTTTACTCAAGGATATTAATTTTTGTACTGCGGAACACCTTAGTATTCAATTTCGGCTTTCTCACTCATCCCGATGTGGTACTTCTTATTTCCCATTTTTGACGGTGAAAACCGGCCATAAATCGGGGGGAAACCGGAAAATTCCGAATTTTATATTTTCTGTGGAGTCCTTATATACTATTTGGGGGGGGGGCATTCTCGGTAATTTTTTCTTATCTTCTTTAGTTTGACCGGAAAAAAAAACAAAATAAACGCTAAAGAGCGACATTTTTGGCTGTAACTTGCTTCCACTTGAACTTTTGATTTTTTTCCTTTCTTATTACGCACCCACTTGGTAAAAGGAATCTGTGTGCCAAATTTCAAATCTCTAGGATTAGCCATTGTGGAGCTGCGTTGATTATCAGTGAGTCAGTGTACCAACTGGGCTTTGCGTTTTATAAGTATGGATAAAATTATATAAATGTATATACTCGTAATAGATAATTTTACTACATTACGTATTCCGACTCAATTAGCACAGTTGATAAATTATAATTTAATTTGTTAAATGATAAAGGAAGTTAGTAGTCATAATGAAATAATATTCAAAAATTAATTTGTCTATGAACTTATAAAAGTTTTTATAGAGAAACGGACCGCTTTCGTCCATTACGAGAATTATTCTGAGAATGTCGTAATAGACGAAAGCGTTCGGTAGCTATATATAAAAACTTTTAGTAGTTGATACTTGATACACAAATTAACAAGCCAACGGAGGCGACCACTCCATCGGGATCTGTCCATAATGCTGACGGTCCATAATGCTAGATTGGTTGGGTTTGATAGACAGTTGAATCAATAATTTACATCATAAGCATCCAGCATATATAGAGGACTGCGATCCGATACTTCAGGGTTCAGCAAGGATTTATATACCAGCTCTTTGAAGAAGTATCTGGAGCAGCACGGCTGGGATAAACAGCTTCAACGCAAGAATAGCACAGTGAGTTTTTGTCCGAACGGTGTTGATGGTGTTTGGCCGTGCCCAAGGGCACGGGTAGCCCCAGTGCGAAGAACAAACCATCTTGAGGCCCTCCCCAAATTAGTATGGCACTGCAATCAAAGATCTAATGCGAGTTTTCTCTTCCTCCCCACATAGTGTACAAAATGGGTTTTCCCTAATGATTCCCATATTGTGTAGGTGTTTTCTGAGACCAGTCTCATTTGTTTCCGACATAAGCGAAGGAGATTGCTGTGTCGTTTTCCAAAAGTTTTAGTCCCGTGAGACCCAAGACTCTCCCTCATAAATTGTCTCACCGAACTGCGTGCTTCAGTTTTGCTGGTACCAATTGCCGGTTCAGGACCAATGAAGGGGATTTCAGACCCCTTCCTCGCCAGTTGGTCAGTGTGTTTATTTCCTGCAATCCCCTTATGTCCTGGTACCCGTTCCAGATATATCTTGTTGAGCCTGCCCAGTTATGTTAGGGTTTGCAGGCACTCCCAAGTTAGCTTTGATCTACTGTGGAAGCTACCAATTGCCTTTATAGCTGCTTGGCTATCAGAAAATATATGGATTTCTCTACATGTGTAGCCCCTCCTTAAGTTTTCCCGTGCAATAAAAGCTATAGCCTGTATTTCGGTCTGGTACACAGGAGCATGTTTCCCCAGCGGTATACTTATATCTACCTTGGGTTTTACACAGTGTATTCCACCCCCGGACCCTTCTTTTGTTTTCAGTATACCACACCAAACAACCCTCCGAGATCAGTTTTTTTTCTCTTTCTACCCATTCTAGTTCCGGTTTGTTTGTGGCCAGTTTTGATGCTTTTGTGAAAGGTTTTGCTGATCATAGAGTCACTGTCCATCACTAGTATGGGATTGTGCCCTAATTTTGTTATTTTGACATATCCTTGGTCCTGGGTTTTTCAAATATCAATTTTCTGCAGCTTATAAATCCACCATTTTTGCCTCGCCCTTGATAGATATCCAGTGACGTAAGGTTCAGCATGGCTTCCATTGCTGCAGTTGGTGTGGTTTTCATTGCAGTGGTGATGCACAAGCAGGCAAGCCGTTGGAGTCCCCAAGGTTCTTCTGTGTTAGTACCGCCTCCACCTTTGGGTACCACGATAAGCCCCCATATATAATCATGGGTCTTATCACTCACTCTTCCAAAAAAATCCGCCCATGAAAGTAGTGATATCTAGTATTTAGGCCAAGTTTATTTTTGCTGCATCCCTGTCACTTACATGCCTTAATTCTGCGTAATCTATAGGTTCTAATTTCAATTGACGCGTTTTTATATCAATAATGACAGTTTCCTGGAATATTGACTTTATTCAAATTCCCTAAAAAAAAGCAACTAACGAAAATTCAAATGCAAAATCCGGCGCCTCGAGTATGGGATGTTAAACTCAGTTTTTTTAGTAAAAGAAATAGTTTAAAAAAATTGTTGTTTGATTGACTCAATCTTTTATTTTGTTTTCAGTTCCGAAATTTTAAAATCGTTTACCGTCGATATGCAGGCCTCTATTTCTGTATCTGTGTGGATGTAAACGATAATAATCTCTGTTACTTAGAAGCAATTCATAATTTCGTAGAAGTTCTCAATGAATATTTCCATAACGTGTGTGAATTAGATTTAGTTTTCAATTTTTACAAGGTAAGTCCTTACATAATATATTATAAGACAAAGACCCCCGCCGCGCCTGTCTGTTCGCGATAAACTCAAAAACTAATGAACGGATTTTCATTCCATTTTCACCAATTGATACTGTTATTCATGAGGAAAGTTTAAGTGTATAAAGAATGTATGGGGGCTTATCGTGCTCTCCAACCAAAAATCGCATAAAAAACCGTATTCAAAACTCTTCAACCTGAGTGTATTTTTCGTAATAATTACGAAAATTAATATTAATTATAAAAGAAATAAGAACGGCATTTTAAATTTATTAAGAAGGTTTTATTTTGACGGAGATTAATGATGAACTGACTTAAAATTACATAATTAAAGATACAAAGTAGATTATGTAATTATATAACTTGTAGATTTGAGTTGCATGATAATT
>CM022878.1:22234300-22258966 GCA_012654025.1 Pachypsylla venusta | reverse complement strand
CAAAATATATTATTGAGAATTATACTAAAACAACACAGAAAATACAGCACTGAACAACTATATAAAGAACTTGAGATATTTAATCTAACACAATTATACCTTCACAAATTAATTTATTTCATAAACAAAAACGACACACACAACACCATACAAAGAAGACAAAACAACACACGACAAACAGGAACTGCAGCCTACCTCAGAGTAGATAAAACATTTGTAAAAGACATCTCATATATCTTGCCCCAATATTAATCAATACATTGCCTACCACACTGGCACAGATACCTAATATTAGGTTGAAGAAAAGCCTAAAACCGTTAATATTATTCAATACCAATACTCAGGAATATCAACAAATTCTGGGGATGCTCAGGTGATTGGATGATGAGGTGTTCTCGACGGACTTGATATGGACCTTATACTTCTACTTCTTTTTATTAATAACTAGTACGTACCAGTGCGGAGAAATCGCGATAATGTCACGTGAGTGTGTTTCTCTTTTATATATATAGATAATAATAACAACGAGACTCATATCGATGTTCGTTTTGAACACCTCTGCATACCTTTGCGTGGGTCTCCCTGGACCTTGTTGATATTCCTATCAATCGCTCCGGCTGTGTGATGATCTGATCTTACTCTTTTATTATTTAATATTTTTCTGAAATAATTCCTTGCAATAAATATAAAAATAGAAAGCGAGAGAGAGAGGGAAAAATATTTTTTGACAAATATGACGCTTCCCCCCCCCTCCCCACTTCGACACAAGATTTGGAAATACTCTTCCCAAATCTTTAGAAATGGGAGTATCAAATATTATTTTTTCTTATTTATTTGTTTATTTTTGTTATATTCAACAATTTATTATTTTAGTATATAAAATAAATGACTGCAAGGTGAATTACATTGCTTTTAAGGATAACGAATTGTATTATCAAAAAAAAAATCTTTTTGTCAAAATCATAATTTCAGGTTTATACTGTGGTGGATGAAATGTTCCTCGCAGGAGAAATTAGAGAAACAAGTCAAACAAAAGTTCTTAAACAACTGCTCATGTTGAATTCATTGGAGTGAATCTATGCAATCATATTCTACCATAAATCCGGGATTCCAGGAAGGACTCCATACAAATATATTCAAAAGACTAAAATTTAAAAGTGGAGAAATCGTTTCATAAATTTGTACTACTTTCTAAATTGGGTCCAGAATTGATAATTCTGATTCAGATTTACCAAGAATGCCGAAAAACTTAATCGTCAAGTGGTTCAACAATATTACAACGTATTGATTTCTTCTATAATTTACTAGCATGCTCCACTCTCTTCGCCTGGCGTCTTAGAGGCATGGCCGATCCCGTGCTGTTGCCATGCCCACAATAATTTGAAATAGTTTAGCACCGATAGTATACAAATGCGATGCCTTTAATTGTAAGATGATAAGTAATCAATAATACGACATGAAACTATGCCATGGCATTTACCATTATGCCAAAAATGACGTAATAATTTAAAGTTAAATTTTATAGTTTCAAATAGAAATCTTAATAACATCTGATTGACGCAAACCAAAAGGTAATATAGAAATCCATTTTTAAAGTTTAGTTTAGTTATCTTTCTCTCAATATAAATTTAAAATATTAAAGGTGAATCATTAAAAGGCCCTAACAAATTATTTATTATTTAATTAGTGTGAACGAAACTTGTTATTTATTTATTTTTGTAAATATTCCCAAATTTCATTATTATTCCATATTAATTTATTGTTCTATTTGGAATAGGATTCTTTCTCCACCACTCAGGTATGTCAAAACGAAAATGTAAAAAAGTCCAATTGCACGAATACAATACTTTATCTTGTTTGTACTATTACTAGCATGAAAAAGAAATTAATGACAAATATATATATTTTATCGACAACAAAAAGTAGAGTAATGCATAGAATTCAACATTCAATTAATGCCTCATTATTTTTTATTTATTTTACAAAAACCTTCCTTTATAATATTTCGCGATAGAGTTGATTTCAAAATATATTCGGTCTAGTCAGAAATCCAAATTGGAGTAGACATGAGTAGGGTGGAGTGAAAAACACGATTTTTCTCATTTTCAAAACGGGTAGTGCTCAAATTCCAGAAGACGGCCATACAAGAAAATGTTATAAGAAGAAGAAAAATTGCCCAACTTCATCTTCTGTTGCCGCATCCCGCAAAATTTGTAAATTTTCCGCCAAAATTATTTCTTTCCAATTTTTTTTTTTTTTTTTTTAACAAAAAAATACCCGATTATAATTGCAATCTAGGCACTTAAATCTAATGAACAATATTATTCTAATTTAAAATATTAAGAATAATAAAAGAAAAAACAGTTTATGTACATAACATAAACAGACTCATCTTATGATGGTAGTTGCAATCTGCTGCACCTAGGAATGGAGCTCTATGTGAGCTCGTGAGGTTTTCTTCTTTTTAGACGTCTATATAGGTTGTTAATCGCGAAGAGATGGACGGCCTCAGGATTGACATGACCTCGGAGCCTTTCTTGGTGGGAAGAGGCTTTTTTTAAATAACATCTGTTACTAGTTCTACCATCCAAATGGCGATGTAGGTCTTCATTTCGAATGTTCCAAGGAGCATTGACATTAGTCCTTAAAACGTTATTCTGGAATCTTTGTATCATTTTCCTACCATGTTTCAGGCGTAAGCCTCTGATATAATTCAGTGGACCAAGATATTAAAAAGGACGCGAAAGTAAACTTGTGTCTGCGTCACAGATTTTCTCGATAACTAAACTTCGCGATTTCCGCAACGGCTCTTATATGCAAAAAAATCTCAATGGGAACAATTTTATTTTGGACTTTCTATGAGAATTTAATTTTGGTCTTTCAATGACGCAATGCTATGTTGCTATGTATCGCCAGGTCTTCCATAAAAAATATAGTTCTTTTGAAGTGAACAACTCAGACAACATCGTAGATTTTAAAAATATTAGTTGGAATGTTATGAGCAGTTTTGCACCCAACGGTCATATCTTCAAACACGACGCCGACGCTTACGATTCAATCAATTCCTTATAATCTAAATCTATTGCTGTACTTTAATCAGTTAGTCCGCTTGTGCAGCTAAAGCAGCTTTTGCCAATTCTTTTTTCTTTGCTTTGCTAAGACCCATCTTAACTTTAAATAATGGAGGCGCCCCATTTCTGTCACCAATCATTTTTGTATTAAACATATAACCTTGTAAACATTCAGGGATATTGATGGTTCCATCCCGATTCTGTTGAGTTTCGACAAGCGCCATTAGAAGTCTTGGTATCGCACAGGCAGTTCCATTGATAGTATGAACAAAATTGCCGTCTTCAGATTTTATGTTTAATCTACGAGACTGAAATTATAAAAAAATAAATTATATCTTTTGGAATACGTACGATCAAGTTAAAGGTCCATGATAATATTTTGCTTTATTATTTTCAATAATGAACCATTATAATCGACAAAGAAAATTAAATAAAAACATAAAAATTAAATTTATGTTTTATGTTTCAAGGTATCGTAGGTCTCATTTGTAGTTGGTCCCCAAAGTACTTCGTCACACTCATATCTAAGTGGCTCCACACTATAGACCTTGTATCCTCCATTCGGTGCAGCTGCCCAAGGGAATCCCTGACTAATTCGGGGATCACACAAAATTCTTTATTTTTTAAATGAACCCTATTATTCAATGTCATCCGAGACAGGTTTTATCCAACATTCGCTAGAAACCAATTACCCACATTAACCTCATTCAGCCTGGGTTAGGCCGGAAATAACCAGCCTCACGTGGGCTTGAATCTACGTCGCTGATGTTGCTTAACTCTAGTGTTACGGGAACTGGCCTATTCATCGAGGCATTGACTCTGGGGCTCGATAAAAAGTAAACTACAAAATATTTTTAACAATCACTCCAATATCACCAAGCTATACTTAACAATTACCTCACCGTTATCACCATAGCTACTTAATCGTCCTCAGGAGGCTGAGATCCCCCCGAACCCAACCACACCAAGGAGAAAAAACCTTTTTTAAATTTTCAACCTGACCAGGATTCGAACCCGGTACTTTCCTGGTGCAAGTCGAGTGCCACGGAGACACCTGTTTTTGATTTTTATGAAAATTTCACTCTACATATGTACCTGATAATCTGTACAATCACTGCAGCTACTTAATTCTCCCCAATTTTTTCTACCGGGCATCCAAGCTTCTACGTCATATTTTCTATGAGCTTGAGCCCCCAATTCGTGTATACCCATATCTAAAGTTCGAATGTGCAGTCCAAACGAAGAAAACAGATTTTCTTCAAAATTTCGAAATTCTTCTAAGTTACTTTCAGACTCTTCAGGTCGGGTCACACCAAACATTTCAATTTTTGTGAAACAGTGAACCCTATAAGAAACAAATATGATTTCAACTTTAATTTTTTTACCTTTTTTCATCCATGAGCAATTATTATTAATAGATTTACTCATAGAGGTCCGGTTTCATTTACAAGAGTCGGATTTTCTAGTGTGTCAAATAATTTTTCATACATTAGAAAATCAAAAGTTCTCAACACGATCAGATCATAAATTTGGTGTACTTCGTTTATACTTAGTCCTTCTGCTGGACTAGGTGAAGTCTACTAATTGCTAAATTACTTGTTCTTTTATCAGGTTTGAGTAGCATCTCCTCCACAAAAGTACAAAGTTAGTTCCAAAATTGCACCCGGATTAAGGTTTGTACTCAATACCTTTTGACCTCGAGGTATTTATGTGCCTACAAAAATAGATCATTTTAGCGTCCTCACCATTTTATCTCTGTAAACGAAATTATTTTCATATGAGTTTCATTAAATATGAGTCTTAGGTCATTATTAAAAGAAAACTTTCGGCTCCAAAGACCAGTTACAATACGACTAATTGAAAGAAAAAGAATAGTTTGAATAGACCAAATCGGACAAGCCGTTATCGAAATAAAGGTGAGGCAAGAAGAACAAATATTTATGCTCTGGACTAAATTAATAAAATGAAAATCTCCAAAAAAAATTCATTGAAATCGGATGAAATTGACCACAGACATGGAACCACATTTGTTGCTTGACGTCCGACACGCCTTTTGCTATGGATATATTTTTAACCTCTACATAATTGTGAACGTTAGTGAACTCCACTTTTGACCCCGGTATACATCCCGAAATGCACTTGTATGTATGTTTGCTACGCGATACGAACCACTATTTTCATCTGATTTTGACGAACTTTGGTATACATTTTTAGGACATGAAGGATATTTGCTGTACAGTTTTTGGGGCCACTGGGCCCGATATTGTGTTTTTTAATATGATTTTTATCTTTTTTAACGGATTGTTGTAGAAACGTAAAATTTTGATATGTTATGGCTGGTGTTTGATATGTTATGGCTGGTGTTTGATATGTTATTGGGGGCCCAATATTTTGTTTTTTGATTTTTTTTTTTTTTTTTTTTAAATTAAAATATTTTTTTATAAATGACTACAACACTAACGTGAACAGACCTGGTCATCTTGATCCAATAGTTACAAAGCTTCTCCAAGTTCGGAAGCAATATGAGACAACAATATTATCTAGTCTAAGCTTGCCAAAGCGCGGGTCTGTAGCTTTTTCTACTATGGTGCCGTGTCCCTGAATCAGTTTTCATGAGGCCGAGTATATCTCAAAACAGATGACATTTGTATTCAATCGCAATTTTTTTTGTTTACTGGCCATGCCCAACGTTGCTTCACTTCATTAATCTGACAGAAACGTATTTATCGAGGTAAGACATTGGAACAAAACTTGTGTGTTTACTATTACCTAGTGATCTACGCGCCACATCGCCCATGGGGGAACGGTTCCATTTACCTGTAAACACCCTTTTCATCGCCTGTTTCACTGATTTCAGCTCTATAACATTTGCTCATCGCAGCTAATTTTAATGGTAATTCATTCAAAGGTAATGTTCGATTCATTAAATATTTATTTATCCCCATTTCAGCAGTACCAGACAAACACCAACCTTCTCCATAAAATTCTGGCTCCAAGTGATACACCTGACTTCTTTTACCTTAAAAAAAAAAAAAAAAAAAAAAGAAAAAATGTTGAGCATGTGTTCGACACTTCACTGAACATTTTAACATACTCTGCTAGCATGTCACACCAAAAACCTCTGCCAACTTAGCACATGCCACATAGGTTTAATATTTTTGTGGAACGGAAACCCTTTCGTTTACTTGCCATTACGCCAAGCTTCAATGACCATTTGATTCCAAATGACACCTAAATACCGAATTTCATCGAAATCGTGAACGTTAAGTGAATATGCGTATTCACGGTAGAGGTGCGTTTTTTATTTATTTTTTGGATTTTGGGTACCTTGAAAAGTAAAAAAAAAATTGAGGAGGTAAAAATTTGTGGTAGATTCCAAAGGTATATTAATTATTAATACCAAAATAATATACCCACTGGTATGTCGTCATGCGCAGAACCTAACAAAATTGGGACCCCCCCCCCAAGGTGCGCCACTGCAGGACTTACCCCTTGTAAGCATCCCACTTCTCTGAATAATATTTTCATTTAAAATATCTGAAACTGTTAAAAATTGAAATTGATTTTGTTTCAGCCTGTTCAGCACATGCTGAATAATAGCATTTTCTAATAAACATAGATCAGCACTAAAATAATAACTTCGATTTCCAAGATAATGTGCAATATTTTCACTCCTACTTAAACCAATTTTATTTGTTAAATTTAAAAATGATTTTGGTTTAAAATCAAATGTTTTCTTTTCATTAATGGTTTTAATGATTTTATAACTTTCATCTCTCGGTGACTCAGGGTGTGTTGTGTTGGGTATGTTTGATCCTATTTTTATAAGATTAGCTCGGACTGATTCATCTTTACTGTGTTCGTATTGATCAACTAATTTATAAAATTCATTCAAATCAATATAATTTTTTCTTAATTTTAAATTGTTCTCAATAACATTTCTATTATTTTTGTTAAATAAGTATTCAAAATTTAATGATGGTTCTTTAATATTAATATCTTTTTCATAAGATTCAAATTCTTTTATTAAATTAGCTCTCTGACTGTAGTGTTTTAATATTTGATTACATTTACTGTTGTTTAAGAAATTTATTTTTCTCAAATAAGACTTCATTTTTGAAATGTTATTCTACTTGTGATCCTGTAACAGACTGAAATATTATTTAAAAACAAAATTATCATTTTTTAGCACCCCGGGGCTCACCAGTGGGGTTCAGATGTTTTTATGTTCCACGCATGTGTGACAAAAAGTTTTCTCAATGTACCAGGTGTCCATAAATTACAAATTAGTATTACTAGTGTTGTACTTGTACTTCGCCATACAAATCACAAATACAAGTCTAGTAATACTAATTTTTAGTTTATCGTGAAATGGCCCCAGAGAAGGGGTTGGATGAAAAATATGCGTGTGTGACGATTTTTTGTTCTGTTGTCTTTCAACTTGTCAGTCTTCAAATGTGAAGGGAAATATAACATTGTCAAATTTCTTGAGTAGGTTCTGTGTTATCACCCTTTAACCAAAACTCAATGGGGAATTTAAAAAAAAAATACTATATCTTCACTGAACTTGAGAAAATACAAAGCTTCCCTATCTTTGGTAATAAAATAGAAATATCTTAATGTAGCCACCAAAGGCTTCATTAGTTGACGTCCTAAGCCCGCGTAAATACAGGTTTGGTGTTGGGAAGGGCATCCAGCCTTTAAAAACTCTGCTTCAAACCAATGATGAGAGATCATCAGCAATAAGCGAGTTTCTACACAGTTTCAATTGATACTGTGAGAAGCAAGCTAGGCTTACCGTGCAGGAAAGGGTTACAGCTAAAAAGAGTAGACACCGAGCAAAAGATTGTGTCATGGTAAAATTATGCAAAGCGGCGCCGACCCCAAATATAATTGGAAAGGGTGGAGTTAAAGATTTTAATAATGTTTTTCTTTCCAGGAGAAATAATTATTTAGACTCCACAGGTGCATTCAAATATATTTTTGAACTCAGAAAGCAAGGGTTTTGGTTTTAAAATGTTCCCCGGCTCATTGGAACAAATTTGAATTTGGCCGATAATAATTATTTATATTCCATTACTTCTCATAAGGTTCTATTTGATGTAGGGGTACGATACTACATCCTCCTTTAAGTGATTATTTTTTTTGAATTGAATTATATTTATTTGTAATATTATGTTACAAGGAGTTTGACAAAACTAAGTTTTACAAAGCAATAATACTTAAAATAATATAAATAAAAAAATAAAAAAAAATCAATTTAATAACCATGCGCCTTTATCCACCATAGAAGTCACATTTCGTATCCATTTGTATGAAAAGTAATACAATAATAAATAGTAGTTCACTGAGGATCCAACGCATCCAATAAAGACCTCTCCCTTGAAGCAGCCTGCAGATAATAAAAGAGAGCCATCAGACCCTCAACAGATGCAATCTTCAAACAAGAAGTCAGCCAACCTAAAGTGACTGTTTTGGAACCGAAACACCTTTGTCTAATTGTACTAAAAAATGGGCAAAAACATACAAAATGATATAAGGTGTTTCTCAGCTCTGTGTCACAGTAGGTGCATATGGACCCGAATACATATTTTTTATTGGCAATATAAAGATTATTTAAACTTAATAAGATACGGAGGGTGGTGAAATAAATTACATTAAATTTTAAAGTTCAATATTTAGTTAACAAAAATTGAAACTTGAAAAAGGTATAATGGCTGTGTTAACAGTACTACAACTAATACACACGAAGCCTACAAGTTTGTTTTTCCGACATTTTCTGCAAAGTGCAATTTTAAATTACAATAGCCAGGGTCAATGGCTCGATGAATACACCGTAAGATCACTGAAGTTGAGCAACGTCCAGCGAGGTATTACCAGTGGTGTCCAGTTAGGTTTGCGCCCTCGTAATGCTGCCTATTTTACTGGCCTAAACCAAGCTGGGTGAGGTCAATATGGGTACATGGGTTGCTAGTAGTTTGTAAGTTTCCAGTTTCCAAATGGAGGGTGAGAGTAAGATCCCCGTTTCGAATGACCAATAATAATTTATTATTAAAGAGAAACTAAAAAAATACAATAATTTTTGAAAATTTGGCGCTTCAAGTATTAGCTGAAAAGTTCCTTGGAAAAGTTCGATCTTTGATAACGATTATAGGTAGTTGGTAGTTGTTTTTACCAAAAAAACAAACCATAGTAAGCTCACAGCCGCTATGTGCCGTGGTGGCAAATAATCCTAAGAACGTAATGAAAGTAAATGGGCCGCCATAAGACTTAGGGTGACCATATAAGATCCAGTCTTTATTTCATCTAGTTATCGTGGAGCGAACGAGAAAAGTGTCAGACTAAACAAGACCTCACTTTGTTCGGAAATTAATGCTATTTAATTATTTGATTCCTTGACCTCCGATATTTTTAGCCTCCAATATTTTGGAAGGCCTTCACTTGTGATTTTTCATAAATACAGTGTGTTAACTTTCTATTTGTACCATAGGCATTAACATGGGATTTTCTTTTTATGGTCTAGAAATTTCCCGGTAGGTACTAAAATTTGAGGTATGCTTTTCCTACATATTTCATGAGGAAATCGAATGAAACCATTTTCAAGACAATCTGTCAAACTGTTATGGTGTTAGAACGGGATTCGTGGCCATAAGATTAACACAGTGAACATCTTATTTTCCTCATAAATTTGTTTCCTTAGGCTAAAGATTTCACAAACTTTCAGCATTTGTCAGTAACGTAAACGGAATGCTACGCCACTACGTTCCCTGAGTTTTAGGTTCGATTCCTGATCTGAGAAGATCTTTATTAACTAATTAAAACAAACATGTTGATTTTTCATTTTATCAATAGTTAAATTACATACCAAATACACTTTATTTCTTGAACTTCAAGAAAAACAACAACAACAACGTAAGCCCTGATGTTAGAGACGTTTCTTCGTCTGACATTAAAAAACAAAAGCTAGCCAGTAGCGTTATCAAATTATTGTCAGTTACTACAATCCATTGTTTGTTCCTTGATTCTCTGAATACTTTTTCACTGCGACCTATAATAGTTATTTTGTGACTCCAATTAATCAAATCTTACCTTTTTGAACTTAACATGAGGACTTCTGTTGCTTATTTTTCTTTCTTGAAGTTCAAAAAATAAAGTAGCTTCGGTATGTAATTTAACCATTGATGAAATGAAATATCAAAATATTTGTTTTAATTATTTCATAAAGATCTTCTCAGGCCAGGAATCGAACCTAAAACCACAGGGTAAATAGTAACGTAGCCTTCTGTTTACGTTACTGACGAATGCTGAAAGTTTATGAAATCGTTAGCCTAAGGAAACAAATTTATGAAGAAAATAAGATTATCACTGTATTAATCTTATGTAAACCAGTTCTAATACCATAATCGTTTGTCAGATTGTCTTGAAAATTGTTTCATTCTATTTCCTGATAAAAAAAAAAAATACATGAAAAGCATAATGTCGCTCAAATTTTAGTACCTACTGGGAATATTTCTAGACCATAATAAAAAGAAAATGCCATATTATAGCCTATGGTACAACCATTGAATATATATTACGAGGAAAGAATATATGAGTTGAAAACGCTAGACACTTTTCAAATGAATTAGGGTCTTAACTTTCGCGCCGAGAATTTGAATGTACAGTGCTGTATCCTAAAGACTTTTAGGGGAAAACATCAACCTAGCATTAATAATAATTATTTGGCTAGCTAAACCAAACGTTCTTCTTGATTGCGAACGTCGAAATGAAACAATAAAAATATTTCAACTCAAAGGTCAAAATAAATGAGCGACACACGGAGAAGAGTCCAAAGATCTTTTCACGAACCCAGCACTGAAAATTTTAAAAAATGTAAACAAAGAGGAGAGCCTGATGGCGGTAAATTTTAAATTTTTTGAAAATTTAAATCGATTTTTAAGTGGCGATAAAAACATTTTAAAAGAATGAAAACACTATAAAACACCATAATTAGATAAAAACCATCAATGATATACGAAAAAATAATATTTAAGTAAGTAATAAACGAAAATAATAAAAAATGGGTCCATCGAGGAAAAAAAATAATGTCCGCCATTCAAAAGAGGTGTTAAGACCCTAATTTTACAAAAAGTGTCTAACGATTTTTGTATAGAGCTGATACCTTATATTTCTTCCTGGTAATATATATTCAATGGGTACAACTAGAAAGTTAGCACCAATGAATTAGAACAAATGGAATGAGCTTCTCCCATGTCTTCAAAAGAATAATAACAAGCCTTGTTCTGATTGGTTAATGTTGTCCGCCATCTTTGAAATGGGCACTTTCAAAAAATTATCATTTCGCGCCACGTAGGTTCTAATGATGGCTGGGTTGTAATTACCCGGGACAATTCGGATTTCAACAGGATATTCCAGGCAAATGAGCAAGGGCGTAGCCAGCATCTGGCCTAGGGGGGGCAGGTGAGATCTTCATGTCGGGAGGGAGGGAGGTGGGTCGATAAAGTAATTCGTTACCTATTTAATAATAAACCCCCAGGGGTAACTGATGATTAAGTTATTGGGGGGGGGGGACTCCAGGGCCCGAGCAAGTGGTTGATGATCCTTGGATAGTTACAAGTATCAGTGACGCCCCAGGAAGTAGTGTGGTAACATTTTAATACCACATAAACATCAACTGCGATCTTCCAATGGAGAAAAAANATATATATGGGAAAAATACATATGAAATACACAAGAAGGAAGAAAAATTCAAGGGAAATACCTATAAGTTATTACATGAGATAATAGGAAATTAAATTATAGAAAAAGGAATACATAAGATATATATGGGAAAAATACATATGAAATACACAAGAAGGAAGAAAAATTCAAGGGAAATACCTATAAGTTATTACATGAGATAATAGGAAATTAAATTATAGAAAAAGGAATACATAAGATATATATGGGAAAAATACATATGAAATACACAAGAAGGAAGAAAAATTCAAGGGAAATACCTATAAGTTATTACATGAGATAATAGGAAATTAAATTATAGAAAAAGGAATACATAAGATATATATGGGAAAAATACATATGAAATACACAAGAAGGAAGAAAAATTCAAGGGAAATACCTATAAGTTATTACATGAGATAATAGGAAATTAAATTATAGAAAAAGGAATACATAAGATATATATGGGAAAAATACATATGAAATACACAAGAAGGAAGAAAAATTCAAGGGAAATACCTATAAGTTATTACATGAGATAATAGGAAATTAAATTATAGAAAAAGGAATACATAAGATATATATGGGAAAAATACATATGAAATACACAAGAAGGAAGAAAAATTCAAGGGAAATACCTATAAGTTATTACATGAGATAATAGGAAATTAAATTATAGAAAAAGGAATACATAAGATATATATGGGAAAAATACATATGAAATACACAAGAAGGAAGAAAAATTCAAGGGAAATACCTATAAGTTATTACATGAGATAATAGGAAATTAAATTATAGAAAAAGGAATACATAAGATATATATGGGAAAAATACATATGAAATACACAAGAAGGAAGAAAAATTCAAGGGAAATACCTATAAGTTATTACATGAGATAATAGGAAATTAAATTATAGAAAAAGGAATACATAAGATATATATGGGAAAAATACATATGAAATACACAAGAAGGAAGAAAAATTCAAGGGAAATACCTATAAGTTATTACATGAGATAATAGGAAATTAAATTATAGAAAAAGGAATACATAAGATATATATGGGAAAAATACATATGAAATACACAAGAAGGAAGAAAAATTCAAGGGAAATACCTATAAGTTATTACATGAGATAATAGGAAATTAAATTATAGAAAAAGGAATACATAAGATATATATGGGAAAAATACATATGAAATACACAAGAAGGAAGAAAAATTCAAGGGAAATACCTATAAGTTATTACATGAGATAATAGGAAATTAAATTATAGAAAAAGGAATACATAAGATATATATGGGAAAAATACATATGAAATACACAAGAAGGAAGAAAAATTCAAGGGAAATACCTATAAGTTATTACATGAGATAATAGGAAATTAAATTATAGAAAAAGGAATACATAAGATATATATGGGAAAAATACATATGAAATACACAAGAAGGAAGAAAAATTCAAGGGAAATACCTATAAGTTATTACATGAGATAATAGGAAATTAAATTATAGAAAAAGGAATACATAAGATATATATGGGAAAAATACATATGAAATACACAAGAAGGAAGAAAAATTCAAGGGAAATACCTATAAGTTATTACATGAGATAATAGGAAATTAAATTATAGAAAAAGGAATACATAAGATATATATGGGAAAAATACATATGAAATACACAAGAAGGAAGAAAAATTCAAGGGAAATACCTATAAGTTATTACATGAGATAATAGGAAATTAAATTATAGGAATACATTAGATATATATGGGAAAAATATATGGAAATATGAGAATTAGTTCATAAAATCCGACTGACTATATGGAACCATTTGCATCAGTTGATTTTTGAGCTCTTTCTTAAATTGACGTCTGTTCAGATGTTTAATATTTTCATTTATTTTGTTGAAAAATCTGATACCAATATCCAAAAAAGATTTCCGAAAAATATTAATTTTTTGATTTAATTAAAAAAAAATAATAATAATAATAATGGAGAGATTCACAACTGAACAAAGAACCAGAATAATAGAATTTTATTATTTAAATCAGCGATTTTATTATTTAAAGAGCGAATAATTTCCAGAAATTACTTGGCCGGCACGTTCGCCAGATTTGTCAGCACCCGACTATTTTCTTTGGGGTTATTTGAAGGAGCGAGTTAATTTGAACAAGCCCGAGATTATCCTTGAACTCAAGGCCAACATTGTTGCAGAAATTCGAACGCTACAGCCACAAAAAACGGAGGTCATTCAATTGATATTATAAAATAAAATTATAAAACCACCCTGTATAAGAGATGCCACTAGAAATTCCCGGGACAATACTCAACACGACTGTTGGATGATATTGGATTGGTGGTGTAGTGGTAACACGCTCTAACTGATATACAGTGGGGGGGGGGTTAAACTCTGCCAACTCATGAAATTTTATCCTCATGAATTTGGAATATTTACCAATCAAGAATATCTCCCAAAAAAACTGACGGTGTCAAGGAATTCTTCAGTTCTATTCGAGCAATATAAACAGGGACTATTATTATTTTATAATCATTGGCACTAGAAAATTACGTGAAGGAGGACGATACTCACCTAAAACCTAACTTATTTCATGTTGTGAATAGAATTACAAGTTTAGGAAGGAGTAATTCCCCATTTACTGAATTCATGCTGCACCTAATTTACCTTATAAAGCCACCATTGAACGCTATTGTCCAGATGAGAGTAAGGTCAATAAAATAGGAGCAGACGGAGGATACATATTTTTTATAAAGAATATTTAAAATTCACCATAGTGAAACTTCTTTTCTCAATCAAAAAGAGAATTTAAAACACGCAATAATTTGAACGAATGAGCTTTTCATCTTAAAAAGTACCTCGTATTTGAGTAAAACTAGTAAGGTTATGGCGTCCATATTTGAGCGGCAAAAGTATTTATTTATTTTAATTATTTAAATGCCTCACATAAATTTGACATGAGAATTAAATTACTTTGTTCATTGTTTCAGACCTATGGTTTCTTTATAAAGGATCAAATCAAAAGTTTTGTGGTTGCATTGGTTCTGACCATTCCACTAACTGCAGTAGTAGTATATATTATTCAGATAGGGGGCAATATGGTGTTCCTTTACTTATGGGGATTCATCATAATAATGTCTTTATTTCTTATGACAATTTATCCAGAATTTATTGCCCCCCTTTTTGACAAATACACGCCTCTACCTGACGGAGATCTTAAATCTAGAATTGAACATCTGAGCGCTAGTTTGAAATTCCCTCTGAAAAAGTTATACGTTGTCGAAGGTAAGATCTTAAACAAGATTATTTTCTATATTTTCTAAAAAGAATTTAGAATTACAAGTTTAGGAAGGAGTAATTCCCCATTTACTGAATTCATGCTGCACCTAATTTACCATATAAAGCTACACTTTATAAATACAATATATAAATAAATAAATTTTCTACATTTTCCAAAAAGTTATCTATGGGCATTATATTATGTCCCTGAGGCATCCAGCAATGGACTAGATAAAAATTTATTTCAAGTCTAACAACGGAGGTCTTGTAGGACAATAGATATTTGCTTCCGACTGAATGGTATTTTAGAGGCAGACCTCTCCACGCGAAATGAATTATAGCCTCTAAGTCAGGTACAGTCTATAATAGTTCTGTCGATTATCCCCTAAATTCATGTAGAAGTGGTAGAACAGTGATTTGAAGAGGAACACCGCTACAACAATTGTATCTTTTCAGGTTCCAAAAGATCCGAACACAGTAATGCGTACTTCTATGGGTTTTTCAAAAACAAACGAATTGTTTTGTTTGACACTTTACTGAAAGATTACGTTTCACCCCATGCTGACAAAACATCTGCTGAGACTAAAGAGGAAACACACGAACTGTTGAAGAAAGACGTAAACAAAAAAGGGTGTGACACTGAAGAAGTTTTAGCTATCCTGGCACATGAACTTGGACACTGGAAGTACAACCATGTTCTGAAATCTATGGTTGTTATGCAAGTAAGTGAACGTGGCCACTTTATTCTACCTTTGGTGACATGGATGCATAACTATTTACTATTGATAATATTTTTTTTTTTAAATAATTCACCCGATCCCCGGATTCGAATTTCTGAGTCTAGAAAGGCTGATCAAAAATTTGAAAGCATGACTAATATGCAAGTAAGTGAACGTGGCCACTTTATTCTACCTTTGGTGACATGGATGCATAACTATTTACTATTGATAATATTTTTTTTTTTTAAATAATTCACCCGATCCCCGGATTCGAATTTCTGAGTCTAGAAAGGCTAATCAGAAATTTGAAAGCATGACTAACATTGGACACGATGGTGATACCTATTGAGGATGATGATTGTTCCTGCGAGTCCAATTAATCCCCTAAGTTTTCAAAATGTCTACTCTCTGAGCAGAAATATTTTTTATTTCTTCTTGGAACAGTCTAGCGCACAGACTACTAAGGTATATAAATTAATACTTCTACCGTTAAAGTATTAAAAATACATTTTTTTTATGTACATACAATGGCAATCGAGTTGCATTTTTATTTTCAATACATATAAAATACAAAAACAATTTACATCTAGGGTATAAAGAAGAAAGATTACGGGCAATTAACTGATTGTACGATAAACAAGTGACAATATACAGTTTGAAAAATCGTGTGATTATTATTCAATAATGGTGGGGAATTTCTGCTTCAGCTCCCTAAATATAGACAAAGCCTCCTCGTCGTTAAATGATGGGTATTGGCCAATGTGGTATCTATTGTGGCATGATTGGTCACAATATTTACATATTTTATACAACCATAAGATGGTTCGTGAAAACTTTCGTCCCTACAAATTTTAAAATTGAAGCCATGAATTGAGTATCTTACCACATTAGACCTATTTTTACAGTTCAATGATTTCCAAGATATTATTACTAAAAGCTGGTCCATCTGAGTAATCATTTACTAAGAACTATATACATTAAATACATATTGATATTATGAGATCCTAAATGAAATGTTCACTTACGAGTATATTTATTCACTCATCTACTTTTACCTTCCAGATTAACCTGTTGTTCATGCTGTACTCCTTCCAGTATCTGTTCCAATACAAACCTTTATATTCCGCCTTTGGCTTCTATGATTCACAACCAATCCTTCTAGGTCTCATTATTGTACTGCAGTATGTGTTTGCACCTTACAATCAGGTAAATGGTCCAAAGCTTGTGATTTGGTAAAATGGTAAACTATAGGAAATGTGTCACACGGTTAGAACAAACCAAATCCACCGTTAGGAAAGCTTGTCGTCCATTCTCCATGTTAACAAAATAAATACTCAAATTATTAAAATTAGGTTTAATCAAAAAGACAACCACCCACGGGCTTGGTGATACTTGAAGCAATTTTTGGTTTATAAAAAATAAATAAGAATCGTTTTTAGTATTTTTGAATAATTTCATAATTCAGAGGTAAATAAAAACGTCTGTTCTCATGTTTGGATGAAATATTTAATAAACTTGTATTCAATTGTTTTTCAGTTGGTCCAGTTTCTGATGACGTGCATGACTCGACATTTTGAATTCCAAGCTGATGCGTTTGGTAAATCATTAGGCAAAGCAGTATTTCTACGTAAAGCTTTGTTGAAACTTAACTCTGATAACTTGGGATTCCCAGTATGTGATTGGATGTTCTCTTTATATCACAATTCTCATCCTCCACTCCTAGAGAGACTTCAGGCGTTAGATAAGAATGATTAAAATTTGTTGGATGCACACTATGAAAGAAATTGGAACGGTTGATGTTATAAGAAGGAAAATTGAACTGGCGTTGGTGCATACAGATACCAGGTTACTCTTTGCTTATCCAAACAACGTTTTGCGTTATTAATTAAGAATATATCGATTAAATGATTGATTGATTTGTCAAAATCATAATTGTTTTGTCGCACATACGATACTCGCTAACCTGGTGTCTAAGCCTTAATATTTGTGCATAAAAGTTGATTATTTCTCAGGAAAGAGTAAGTAAAAGCGTGTCATGCAAAGAACCAGCTTATTTCTGTATTCACCTGTAGTCAATTTCATCTGATTTTGATAAAAAAATTGAGGGGTTGTGAGGATAAACCCCAAAACATTCCTTCATTTTGCATGAATGTCTTTCTTCAATTTTTTTTTTTTTTTAAATATAATGAAGCCAGTTCCGGTAGCCCAGACCATTCGTGAGTGGTGCACTTTAAAGAGATTAAAATAATACTGGTCGATCGGTGTACCATTTGATGGTCACTAATGAGATTACCTTACACCGATCTGCATTAAGAGAAATAGGCTACCGGAAGATACGTTTACAGGTAATTTATTGTAAACATAACAATTCTATTTTTGGAAACGGCTGATGAGAGCCTTTGTGTGTTTTTATTATAAAATATCTAAAACATTCCTTCAGCTCATAGTATTTTAGCTCTTCTATATTTTAGTGCAGAAGAATATTTTTTAGAAATTAAAGTTCAACTTTTCATAACATAAATTGTTTTGTGTGCATCCCTTAGTATTTATCTCCCACTGTTTTGTTTGCAAAAACGGGATTTGAGAAATATTCAAGTTATTTTTTTTTTTGTACAATAATATTTTTACCCTTTTTTTCTTCTCTCTTAAATTTTAAAGATAATAATTTATGTACAATAATATTTTTACCTTTTTCTCCCTCTTAAATTTTAATCGTGTAGGGTGTAGGGCATTCTTGTCGTACACATATTCAAACTTCACAACTTGATTAAATTTATAAGCAATTGAAATTGATAACACTACCCTGTTAAATTATTTCTACAGAGAGACTCCAGGTTGATTTCAAGATTTTATAAGTCGCACAGAGAATCGGATTTTTTTTTTCTTTTAGAGGAATGGGTATTTGTATTATTATGTTACAGCTTTTTAAATCTGGACGCTACGTCTTTACAAGCTAATTACGCTCTATTTAACTGATAATTCTGTTACATGCCAAAAGTATTAGCTACTCAATATTGTAGTAGGGTATCTACCACTAAACTTAGCCATATCATCACGCAGAAAATGAACCTTTCTCAAAATCCTGTGTGGTGTGCTTTCTACCACAGAGACGTCTTTTTTATTTGGTATTTATTATTATAGAAATATGTTTATGTCACCATAAAATTAATTAATGCTCAATAATCATTGATATTATTGATTTTTTTTTTTTTTTTTTTTTTTTTTTTTTTTTTTTTTTTTTTTTTTTTTTTTTTNTTTTTTTTTTTTTTTTTTGCGAATTGAGTAAACTAATTAAACTTCACTCAAACTATGAGCCCCAGCCCCAGAAGACCCAATACGACTCACAATATCTATATACCACATTTCATCAAAAATGGACAACCTTCATTATGGTTTTACTTGACATAGTATCCCAATTTAACCATCTTAATGGACAAGACGTTAGAGAGATGTTATCATCTCTCAAACGCCAAATAACGAAGAAACGGACGTTTATTATAGACCTCACTTCGTTCAGTTTTTTTTTCAATTCATGCCTTCAAAAATTTGTAGAAATCGGTTGTTCGGAACTGTGATGGTGTGTATTCCAGGTCGTCCCGGCGCGTAGAACAATTCTATGATTGTTATATAGCCCACACCGAGTATCATCAAAATACAAACAAGGCGTTCGATGGTTATCGCTGTACAATCAGACGTTTAAAGAAAAATCGTATACTTCAATTCGTTCAGTAAAAAATTGCCTTCACAGAGCGCAATCTTCTATTGAGACATTCTCAGATAATTAATTATTTTGGAAATATCATTTTCATTTTGACTTCCGCAATTATTTCTTCTCTTACTTATCTAGAAAAAATAATTGCTCAGTTACCCGCAATTATTTCTTCTCTTACTTATCTAGAAAAAATAATTGCTCAGTTACACAACATAATACCAACATTTAGCCGAAAACCTAGATTTTAACTATTGATTTTCTCTTTGTTTATAAATTGATTGATAAAATTGACTTCGTTGATGAATTGATTGATTTATAATTGTAGGATAAGCATAATAATATTCTGATATTACTGACAAGTGAGTGTCTTTCTCTTATATATATATAGATTTATCTATTTTAATTTAGAAGTTTTAATCATTTAAAAAATTCAAAATTTACTCATTTAAAATCAAAATGCTAGAATTTCTACTTAGATCAAGAAACTTGAAAAATGAATCACCCCAGCCCACAAGGGTGGGAGGCAATCTCACTAAACGGCAACATTTTCGAAAGTCGCGGTGACACTTAATTCTGAGGCGCAGTGCCAACTTACATTTCCCATGCGATTGGCAATACTACAAGTAATGTGATAAGTAACTCGACCCTGATTCAACACCTAATATGTCTTACTATGTATATAAATGTTAACGGTGGTGTGCTTTGAAATATTTACTAACTTATTCTAAAAATATGCGTAGTAAGAGACGGTGTCGAATTTGGGTCTACTCATTTCACCACTTGTCTTGTCTTAGTGCCTATTACATCACTCCAATAGACACAACGTTTTTTTGTAGCACCCGTAAATTTTTATGCGTCGTATGGGGATCTAGTGTCTTACGACGTCAGAAAAATGTTATGTCATTTATAATGCATGTATGCGCTGACAACAGTTCCCATTCGTCGCAACAGGTTCATATAATATCATTTTTTTTTAATTTGGCTTAACATCTCTTTAACATCTATTGGTCATTCAAGACGGGGGTTTTACCCTCCATTCGCTGGAAACTTGCAAACCAGCTACCCACATTGACCTCACACAGCCTGGATTGGGCCGGAAAAAAGAGCCAACGATACGTGGTGTTCCCAGGCGGTCACCCATCCAAGTACTGACCACGCCCGACGTTGTTTAACTTCAGTGATCTGACGAGAACTGGTGTATTCAACGTGGTATGATCGTTGGCTTATATAATATCTTGATATTTGATTAAAATCAACCATAGATTAAAGTGGATGATATCTTTTCGACCTCTATTGGACACGATACTACTAAACAAATTATATTGAATAGTAAAGTTACAAGGTCATGTTGTGTGACTGGGAAAAGTGTTTTGTCAGGATCTGTCAAAAAAGTCGCGCTCATACGACGGCAGGATGTCGTAGTGAACCTAGCTAACGCCCTAATTGCCAAACGGATTAGCAGATGGGGACTGCTTTTTAGTTATGTATTCCCTTTTATATACAGCCTGCCCTGTATATAAAAGGGAATTGTACCGTTCCATTTAAATTTCTTGAGAAATCGACACTTTATGTCAATAAAAGTCACTTCCGGGAGTCGAATCTGGATCTCCCCATAACTATTCGATTTGGCCATGGCCCTTTTCCTATCAGTAGAGCTTTTCAAAATTCAAAAATTCCAAGCCGTTCAAAAGTAAAGGGGGTGACCTGTCATTCTGGGACACGCTTATTGAGATAAACATCAGATATTAAAACAGTATTCAATGTGTTTTTAAAATATATATTTTTTTTTGTACATGTATATTCATCGTATTTATTTTCCGATAAAATGAGAATCGATCGTTAAAATTTACAATGGTTTAAATGTCGCGTAGGTGGCAACCATGAGAGCGGATGGTACAATGTACTCGTTTTTTAAGAGATATCATACATAGTACAAAAGAAACATTCCCTTAGTAATACTAGTTCATGCGGTCAAAAAAATCTTCATTCCTAATTCATCAGAATCAAATCAGCTGTATTTTTTAGCCACACTTAGGCCATGCTGCAACAAACGTCTTTCCGACCGGTTAAGATTGAACAAAACCTTGCTAATTACACCATACTGGCCCTACTGAGATGAAAATTGAACCAGTGCTTTTTGCACTGGTCGGTCTGTTACAAAATAAAGATGATTTTCTAGATGAGTGAGATTGAACAAAATCCTGGATCTCTAATAAATCATAAATCTCATGACAATGACGACTGCGTCTCGCGGCCTGGTCGTTTTGGCAATTTGGTAGGGTTCCAAGTGAACAAAACAAATATTACGAAAGGGGACGATGAATATAGGTTTGGAACCACTGCCTCTGCGGGTCTGGAACCGGAGAGGAGTGTCTGGCAACCTTTTTCAAAAAATATTTTTTTTAAAAAAAAAAACTCGCTTTTTTATTGGCCGTCATGGATCCATTCTGGACGGTTATACAAACGCAATAGAGACATGGCCATAAGAACGTTTCCTAACCTCTCTTAATTGGGTTGAAAAATTCAAAGGGTTGCCATACACTCCTCCCCGGTTCCAGAACCCTGCCTCTGCATTAATTGAGTTGGAATAATCCTTTATTAATAAATTTCGATTAATCTCTAACTCGTTATTCGACTATCGTTTCAGCGATCATCGCTGAAATGATAAATTATCTTTATTATTGTTTTCGATTGATATTAAATATAGATATAAGCAAGTCAACCAACAATCGATAAAGATACGAAATGTAGAAAGTTGGTTGATTTTATGTGATTTGGTAAATTGCAAAATGGGTTTGAGTCAGACAGATTTGTCTGTCAACACTACCAACACAGGTAGGTAAACTTTTCTGCATTCATATTATCTTGACCAACCTGTTGCATTAAAAGGGTTTGAGTCAGACAGATTTGTCTGTCAACACAGGTACGTGAACTTTTCTTATATTATCTTAAGCAACCTGTTGCATTATGTACTTTTATTGTCCAACTACCTGCATTGACCCCAACTAGCCTGGATTGAGCCGGGAATGCCAAGCACCTCAAAGCTCAAATCTACGTGGACACCGATTAAGTAAAACCTCGCTGGACGTTCCCTAAGTTCAGTGATCTTACGGTAACCGTTGTATCGAACGTGCCATTGACACTGGCTTCATTAAATCCTGAATAAAATTATAAAAGCAAAAGGCTAATTTAATTGTCCGTCTTTTTCGCAATAGAGATAGTTTTGAGAGTAACATAGGCTACATTTTATGTCGCTATAACAGGTCTTGTCTGTTTTGAAGATTCTGACGAAGGCGGTGGGTTAACACAATAAAACATATCTCCAGTATCCATCTGTTGTCAGGTCGAAATCGGTTACCTGAATCCACTGTGAAACAGGTTTCTCTCTTTTCAAAAGTGTTTTATGTTGTCCAATCAACAAATTGTATTTTTCTTATTTCAGGAACATTTTCAAACAACCACCAGAATGAATTGGCCCCTCTTTATTCTAATAGTCAAGATTCCAAGAAGCTGAAAATCATTATACTTATATTCTCTATAGTCACAGTCATTGTATCCATAGTGCTCTTCATTCAGTTACAGTATGGAGATTACCAGGTACTGGGTCAGTTGAATAAAAATTTAAGAAAATTGAAAATGATCTTATCTAGTGTAAAATTTCACGAGAAATCCATACATGTGCCCAGAATATTCAAAAAAGTACTGCAACACTGCTCAAAAGGTTAAAACGTATCTTCTGTAGCAGCGTTCCTACCTATATATCGTACAGATATTAAAAAAAAAAAAAAATATGTACAGATATATATATATATTTTTAATAGGCGCCCTCTTCTAAAGATTCTATTTCCAATCTTGTGTCGAAGAGGGGGGATGGAGTTGGATTCGAACAGCCTCTTGAATACGAATCCACCGCCTCAACCAACTGAGCTACTGAGGCTATGTTCCTATACATCTTGCAGACATATAACCTATCGTACGATTTGTTACATGTATTAAATAAGTAAAACCGCATTTCGACCAGCTCTTTTTCATTTTTTTAACCTTCCACAAAAGCAGAAACGCTCATAAGTATGTGATATGAAATCGGTGTAAAATTAAAATATCTACAACTTTTATTGTGGTTTTTATGCGGTATTGAGGTTTTATTTAGGAAATAGAAACGTAAAAATAAATATAAAAGTTCGTTTTTGTCAAAAGCAGCATTTTACGCCAAAACGGCGCCGTCTCGTCTGTGTGAATTGATTTGCAGGAAAGTTAAAAAGCCGCATTTTCCAATAGAGTATTTTTTTGCGTTAAAGTAAGCATTTTTGAGTTATAGGCACAGATGCAGATTTGGCGCCGCTTTTGAGAGGGAAAAAGAACACAAGGGTTGGGAGGTCGAAAGCTTATATTTTTGTAGAGGAGGGCCATGCCTACAAATATACTTAAAAATCAAAATTTCCCCAATATTTGCATTCAAACACCCTTTCTTTGTCTCTTGACTGTTGGACTAAGTAGAAATATACCTTACCTTTTTTTAGATTGTGCCCCATGGAAGTGTTGCTAGTGACAATGAAAGGTGCTCTATGATTGGTGCTGATCTCATTAAGACAAAAGGAAATGCAGTAGATGCAGCAATCGCAACAACAATTTGTATTTCTGTGGTCAGTCCACACTTGACTGGAATAGGAGGGTAAATATGTTGCTGTATATGTTACAGGCCAAACTGTTTTTTTAGGAAATACTGATTTCATTAACTGGAATAGAAGGTTGAATATGATGTTGTACATGTTACAGGCCAAACTATTTTTTAAGATATTCTGATTTCTTTAAATGGAATAGGAGGGTAGATATGGTGCTGTATATGTTACAGGCCAAACTATTTTTTAAGATATTCTGATTTCTTTAAATGGAATACGAGGGTAAATATGGTGCTTTATATGTTACAGGCCAAACTGTTTTTTTTATATAGGAAATACTGATTTCATTAACTGGAATAGGAGGGTGAATATAATGTTGTATATGTTACAGGCCAAACTGTTTTTTGAGGAAATACTAATTTCATTTACAGAATTGGAAGGTAAATATGGTGTTGTATATGTTACAGGCCAAAATGTTTTTTTTTTTTTTTTTTTTTTTTTTTTTTTTTTTTTTTTTTTTTTTTTTTTTTTT
>CM022878.1:22221568-22232695 GCA_012654025.1 Pachypsylla venusta | reverse complement strand
TCCCCCCCTAGAAAATCCAACTTACACTAGATATTATGATTTTTCGGCCCAACTTACACTAGATAAAAAAACTTTTCACCCATAACTTAAAAAAATCTGGTGTGAACATCATACGAATTTCCTTATCTATAAAAGGCGACCTTCAACAGTTAATTAGTGGACAACAATATATTACACTTCAACCTAAGTTGTATTCTTCAATTTCTTGTATGAAATTGATATGAATAGGCACCAAGTTTAAAATTCTAGCTATTACCGTTTTAAGCAGGATATGCGAAAACCCCCAAAAGCGGCATAAAACCGCCAACGCAATATTCAATTTCCAACAAAAACTTATTTTGCTGTTCATGGCATACAACTGACATGTATACCAAATTTCAAGTCTCTAGCACTTGCCGATCTTGAAATATCTTGTTCACAGACAGACACACACACGGCCAATGGCTGAAACTCCAGATTTGGGCTCTGGGGACGCCAAAACGTGTTGTGGCATTGAAAACTCGACATCAAAAATATCTGCCCATTACTATACTTTTTTTTATAGGATAAGGAAAGTAAAAAAAAAATCGCCTGTAGCAAAAAGTTGACCCCCCCCCGGGTCACAAACTCGGCTGGCCCCCCCCCCAGACGAGATGCTGCGTACGCCCATGTGCGTACGCCCCTTTCTGATTTTATAGAGGAGTTTATTTTTATAGAGAAGTTTACTACGCATTGAAAATTCATTTCTACAACTGCCTGGATCTCATGAGCTTGTTTTCCTTCCCCAAATCAATTTATGGAGTAGTAGAGTCCTTTTTCTGCAATGCTACGATGGTTTTGTTTAGGGCTTTTGTAAAATATATAAATTTGAACTGTTCACCTCCAGTTCTTGTGACAGACTTAGGAACTTGAAGATGAGTAAAGTTTCCAATAAACCTCGTTTTTTATCTCATTTTATAGGGAAGGATTCCAAGTTTCAAGAAGTTTGATGGATTCTAAAACCCATGTCCTTCCAAATGTAGCCCATAACCTCGTATTGAAAAGCTGGTTGTCTTCCTTGATTGAAGAAGAATTAATTACAAATCAAGATCTTGCCAGAACTTTACAGATGATTGCTGACGATGGAGTATCAGGTATATTCATAAAAACCCAAGTATCACAAACTTACTTTTGGTCTTAGGACTCATGATACAAAGTGATTATTATGGTTTTAATTTTAAGAGCTGTTGAACGCGTCCGATTTTTTCAAAAAATTAATTCTTTCTAAAGATAAGAAACGAATAACGAACTTCGCGCTCATGAAGTAAGAAACTAAGAACTAAATAGTTGCACCTAGTTTCATTTTGGAGTCGTCAAAATTTCCCATTTTATGTTTCAAGCTACATGTTTTATTTATTTCAGTGTATTACAATGGTTCTCTTTCGACTGAGCTTACAAAATGGCTCCCTTCTAAATATATATCTTCCTATGAAGCTAAAAGAAATTCTGGTGCTAGAGGTACATTTAAAGGATTTGATGTGATTGTGTCAGGGGAAGGTACAGGAGGTCCTTATTTACTGAATTCATTTCCTCATTTGAATGTGTCAGCTCCTTCCACAGTAGCATCTTTATCGATGGCGTTTTCAGGTATTTATTTATCGTATGGCCTCTTACCATAAACACTTCATAGTTGAATGAGTTGAGGGCGCACTTACTTGATTGTGGTAACATAGGAAAAGAATTCGAATCATTCACGTGAGTAGACAACATTCGAAATTTATGTTTTCCCTGCAATAATATTGTAGGACAATTCCGGTTTGCCAGTAGAAAAGCTACATTCTTTCATTCTTGCATTTCGGGCAAAAAGACTCTTTTTTTTCAATCGATTCTGACTTGATGACAGTAACAACTTGCATCAAATCTGAATTTAATGTAACTTGACTAATATTGAGAAAACGGGTGGATATTGTCGTCAAAACGAAAAATTTTAGTCTCCCGACGCCAACGACTTCACCACTTTGAATACACCAATTCTTTGAAGTTAAGAAACGTAGGATGAAAGTCTGCCCGGGAACTTCACGAGTCTTTGGCGAGAATTTAGGCTTATAGTTTCAGACCTCTAAAGGGCAAGTAATTCAACTAGTAAACAAATTTTACTCTGGAGAAAATCCATCGCGGGCGAAAATGTTAACCCGTAAACTCCGGGCCAGAGACAAGTGTATTTAACATTTAGGCAGAGCGGCTGGGAGGGTAAATAACTTATTTCTGTACTAATTTGTGTTTTTTCAGAAATAACTTATTTCTGTACTAATTTGTGTTATTTCAGAAAATACTATAGACAAGTGGCCTGTAGTATCTGGTGCTCAAATATCCGCTATCGACACTAATGATATTTATGTCTCCGTCGTGTCCGGACTAGGATCAATATTAGGATCCCAATTTTTGACTCACGGAGGATACATCTTGAATAACGCAGTAGAGAATATTCAAAATCCAGAAGCTCCTTTTTTATTAGATGGACAATTTGTACCTACTCTTTCAACTCCAATTGTTGTAGTACAATCTGGAGTCGTTTGCGGACGAAGATTTGTTTTCGGTAAGAGCTGAATATATATTTGTCAATAAAATGTCGGTCAGTTTTAGTCAAATTGGCACATAAAGAGTTCAGTCGACATCACAGGAAAACTTTGTATTCATGCAGATGAATTTTTAGCGTTTTTATTATTTAGTTGTTAGCATAAGAAAATTCACTATCTATGAAAATATCAACTAGGTACGCCATTCGTGAGATAGAGTCCTGTGACGGACGTGGTGACATGAACATTTCACCGATTCCAGTCATATCACTGAAGTATATAAACGTCGTGGTCGTGGTCAGTATTCAGATCGGAGATCGTTTGGGTAAACCACGTGTCATTGCATTCATCCTCGTGGTGTCAACTCTTTTAACTCTTGCTGATTCTGCAAAACAACAGGTGGGCTATATTACAGTCCAGTCTTGTATTTGTAAATCATGTGCTTCTAACAGCTGCCCCATAACTTTGGAATTGAAACCCAGGAGACCAAAGTCGGAATTCGAAAGAAGTGAAAATTCTTGAGGTGAACATAATATACAAATTAATTTTCAAATTTGTGTATTGACCCCTAAACCACTAGTCATAATATCAATTATTTTTTCTGACAGGTTGTGGAGATGTTCGAGATGGACTACAAACTGTTTTAAGTTTATTGAAGAACACAAATGAACCGAACGAGCTTTCTGAACAAATGTCTTTTAACGGGCAAACAAAACTCCAACATAACATATCATTAGAAGAAAAAATAATCTATAAAAGCATAGAATCTGCACGAGTTCGTATTATTGGTCCACATATCGCTCGTGAACAGTGGCACGTAAGTCAACTCTCTCCTGCAGAACTGACAACTTTAAAAAAAATCAATTTGAATTTAGATATAGCAGCTCCTTTACCGTATCCTAGCTTCAATATAATTGAAAAACTTGCAAATAAAATCTATGCGCATTCTGATTCAAGAGGGGATGGAAAATCGGTTGTGTTTTAATTTTTTATCGTTCAGTTATTAGTTGCAAAAGGACACTACCGAGAGTTGTACAGATTTTCATTGGCATAATTTGAAGGGGGATAATAGAAGGATACGAGACGCGCAATCCATTTTTTCCTACTGTAAAAACCAAAACTCATAAGAACCCTTAATTTTGAAATGTGTTTTTATTTTCCCAGCTATAGAAAAAAAAAGTATTCTGATGGTGTCGAAAATTTGGATCTTTTTTAGTTTAATCAATAATTGTACTAACAATGATGATATCTTGTGATTTAAAAAATGACTAACACATAGAAAACAATCTGGGCGCAAAAGGAGAACCTTAGCCCTCTCAAGAAATAATAATAAAACAATAATTTTGTATTTATAGGTGCTACTATTTTAATTAAATTTACAATGATTATTTTTTGTTTAAGAATTTATTTTTAAGGTGTAAATGATGTTTACATGATTTTGGGTATAACGGAGAAGGACATAGGTCAGAATGTATGTCGATGAATTGATTAATTAACTAACGAAAGAACAAATACAAAAGAGTGCCTGCTACAAAAGAGTTAATATCTTCTTGTGAATGTGACCGTTATTGAGAGGTTGTCCAATCACATAAGTAATCTGAAGGCTTATATAATTTTGAGTTCAACTGGGTATCAACCTTCCTGATACCGGAAAATGTCATGAAGGGAACCGGCAACTATTGCTGATTCGCCGGTATCCGAGTACTTTTCATAATGAATAGACGGATAGTGTTTTTGTTGCTTTTTGATTCGTCTAGTTCAGTGGTTTCCAACATGCGGTCTACCACCTCTTTTTGATGCTGCCGCGGACTTCCCCAAGATTTTGTCAGTCCAAAATCTAAAAAAAGTTGGGGTATAAAATAAGATGATATGTCTTTTCTATGTCAGTGCTAATAGGCCATGAATAATATATACAATATGTGCAGTCTTTGAGAGAAATGTCAATTGCCCGCGCGCGTACATTGTAGATGTTTTAGTGACAATTTTGTTAAATCACTAATATATATATTTTTTTTTTTTTCAAAATTATTATTTTTAATTTAAAACTAGCATTTGTCTACGAGTGATTCTACAGGAGTACCTAAAATTAAAATATATTTACTTATTTTTTTATTGCACAAATTTTTATTTTTATATTAAAAAAGAAAATATAATTCTATTTTTATTTTTAAAAAAATGTTTACGACTTCCCTTTTTTAATACATACATACAAACAGGGTTTGTCATGTCATGCCAAAGTACGTTGAAGAAGATCTAAAATTAAATGGGTCACTCTGAATGGGCAGAGCAGAGGCGAGGTTTACCGGAGTATTGACAGACCTCGCATATATTTCATTACTACTACGTGCTCCCAACTTCCACCTGATCAGGTACTAATGTTATAAGTTGATTACTGTTTTCTACCAATTCGGACACAGAAACTCTTCCTCTTTGTTTGATAAAGGTCGACACTGAATTAAGTTCTTCTTGAGAAATGTAAATAAATTTCCCTCGATCATCAATTACACCTGAAAATTCATATAATGCAAATTTGACAACGTCAAATACTCACAGAAAACATTTACCCTAAAACACTATACTGTACATCGTAGGTGAGTCTGATTGATTTACAATGTTCAACTAAAGTTAATCACGTTGGATACACCAGTTCTTGTCGGATAAATGAAGTTAAGCAACGCTGGGCGTGGTGCGTAATAGGGTAGGAGCTCGATTAGGATATCGTTGGCTTTATAAAAATTGGGAGGCAAGTTGTTTCAATTATAGGAAATCATCCAACTAATTAAGGAATTTGCAGTAAAGATTCCAAATATTCAGAAAAATACATACCTGTCAAAGCCCCAGTCTTTTGTAGCTCATTAATTCTATTAATAACGCTTTGAGTTTTCATTCTAAACACTGCTGCTAAATCTTCCATAACAACTACTTTGTTTTGCTAAAAGAAAGAAACATGAGTCATTCTACTGTATCATTTCAAACGGTGTGACATAGTAACTAAGAATACAAAGGATGTTTAAATTGCGAACTGAATTTTGTAATTCCGACACAAGTCTTCTATTGTTACGTAGATCCCAGTTATATTGGTCCAGGATTCAGAGCCAACTGGAGCCAAGTAGATGTTTTCGTCAAAACAAAAATTGGCGATATTTGTCGGAAAAAATTCCCGAGTCGATACTTGAAATTTCGGCCATTCTTTTAATGTTCTTTGCCTACCTTCACCAAGTCATATACTAGATTTATGATTCAATGGATGGTAAGAGCTAAAATTAAAGTTATGGTGATTGTTGCAATACTCTTATTAGAACTCCGTGTTCTAATAATAGTATTGCAAACCGGTCTCAGTATTTGGCCATGTTCCCAATACTGTTTAGAACTTACTTGGATATGTGCTATAAATCTCTCCAGAAGGTTTGATTCGTCTTCATCCTGGTTCTTGTCATAGCCCTCTTCTTCAATGCTGAACGCCTCTTTCAACTTTAAATATTCTTCTTGTTCGCGTTTTTCTTTTTCTTCGCGTAATTTTCTTTCTTCCTCCTCTCGCTTTCTCTCTTCCTCTTCTTCTTTTAATTGTTGCTTCTTTTTCTCTTCTTCGTCCTTTTCTTCTTGTTTCTTTTTCTCGGCTCTTTCCTGAATTTCTTTCTGAAAATAAATTCAAGATTTCGTCAACATCTATATTAATGAAGTTCACAATGAACTGACCCTGTTCTGTGTGAATCACAGTGTCACATGTTGATTTCTCAGTTTTGTTTTCTCTAGAAAAATCACGGGTCACTGATAACTAACGAGTTAGAATTTACAAATTTTTGTTCCGTTTACCCTCACACAACACTTGCATTTGTAGATCAAACCGTTTCAGATATAGTGATGAATGAACCTTGTTAGTTAAAACAAAGTGTTTTGGATTGATGAATAAAACGTACTTCACGTTGTGCTTTCTTTGCAGCTTTTGCTTCCAATTTAGCCATTTTTTTTGTTCCCACTTTTTTGTCTCCAATATCAATAGAAGGGGCTGAAGATTGATCGTCTCCACTTTCATCTTCTTCATTACCAGCATCTGTGTCCTGACCTGATCTTCCTGATGTTCTGCCTGAAAGATGTAGTGAAAAGTTAATGAAATGAGAGAAGAGAACAGAATTAAACAGGACAGGGTAAAGATAGTCACGGGACGGCTTAATTTCTTATCTAATAAAGATAAAAGAGTTTTTGAGCTTTTTTTTTTTTTTTTTTTTTTTTTATACTAAAATATTCTTTTTGGGGGGCTGTACATGGCTCACCTTTATCGGGGGGCCGCCGGGGGTCAACTACTTTTTTAAAATAAATAGAACCCCCTTTTTTAATTTAAAATTATCAGTACAAATCTTTTGGTGTATAAAGTACTTTTCTATCTCTTTGGGTTTCAAAATGCGGCTTTTTTACTTTTCTTATCCTATAAAAAGAATAGTATTGTAATGGGCTGAAATTTGAAATTTTCGATGTTAAGTTTTCAATGCCGAAACACGTTTTGAGGTCCACAGGATGTGTGTGTGTGTCTGTTGGTCTATGGACAAGATATCTCAGGAACGGTAATTGCTAGACTTCAAATTTGGTATGCATGTCAGTTTTATACTATACACGACACAAGAAACTTTTGGTTGAAACAGAATATACCGTTGGCGGTTTTGCCGCTTTTTTTTTATATATATATATATATATATATATATAAGTCGTCTACGCACCATCACTTCTATGTTCAAAGAAGTGTGGAGCAATTACTGACGCTGTTTGTGATAGTGTGTGGAAAAGAGGGGAGATGATGACTTTGTGAAAATGATGAATGAGTGGAAGTGATGAGTGTGTGTGAGGGAGTAATTGAATGCCGCGTGTGTGTGTGAGTATGTGTGTATGAGTATATTATGACGAGGCGAGACAATTATTCAAATAGGGCTGGCTTTGGATCCATGCTGTTGTATAGATCCATTGCCCTTATAATTGGAGACTTTAACTTGAAAAAATCTCTTCTGTGTGGAACATGGAATAACTGTCCCCTTGTGTTTGTTGGTCTAAGTCTGGCTTTTAAGCGGATATCGCTAGAACTTGAAATTTGGTACCTATTCATATCAATTTCATGCATTGAATACACTTTTGGTTGAAGTATTATTCATTGTTTGGCGGTTTTAAGCCGCTTCTTAGCTTTTTTTTTTTTTTTTTTTTTTTTTTTTTTTTTTTTTTTTTTTTTTTTTTTTTNTTTTTTTTTGTGATTTTTACGAATCCTGCTTAGAATGAAATTAGTCGTACCTACTGGAGACTTGAAATTTTGCTAGTATGTCATTTGTATGTATTGGATTGGACGTGTCACGAAACTTTTAAATAAAGTTGAATATAACGTTGGCGGTGTTTCCTCGATTTCTGAAACTCGAGGTTCGGACCTCAAAACGTGTTTTAGCTTTGAAATCTCGACATCGAAAAATTTAACCCATCTTCTTTTTTAGTTCGTCTTAATAGAGCCAACATTTTCATATAAAATAAAAATTTTGAGGGACTGTAAGTAACCAGGGTTTCTATTTCTAAAAGGCCGTTGCGCCGAAGTTATTTCTTTTTTCTTAAATAAAACACTCCCTTTTTGGACAGTTTATCGAAGGGGCATATCAATACAAATATTTTGGTATATAAAACAAGATGCTCCATAGCGATCACTCTTAATAAGGGGGTAGGTATGAAAAAGGTGAGCCTATGGACCTCCAAAAGTGTATTTATATATATTTCTTAATTTTAGTTGTTTTTTTACGTTCACAAGATATTAAGAGCCATCTTAGGACTTTCTCCTCACTCAGTTTTTTTTTTTTTTTTTTTTTTTTTTTTTTTTTTTTTTTTNTTTTTTTTTTTTTTTTTGTGAACTGGACGCGGATCAAAATGATGAAAATCCCAGGTTCCTTTTCTAGCCAGTGCGACACTGAGGACTATTTATTTTCTTATTCTTCCTTACCCGTTCTAGCCGCCCTCATTCTGGCCCTGGCATTATTTCTATTGGCAATGATAGCATTCATTCGAGCTGTAGCTCCAGGAAGTGGAGCATCTTCATTAAAAGCTGAAACATGAAGAAACATTTTTTTGACAGCGCTCATCCTTCGTAATTAGTATCAATATTTTATTTTTTCGGATGCTATTGGGACAGATATTCTTGCTTTCTATACCAGTCTTAGGTCCGTCTTTTCTAATGCTTGGTAAACTTCTCGTTTTGCAAAATCAGTTTTTCTAATCTTCATAGCTAAAATGAATCACGTACCTATCGCTATACTTAGGACCGTGAATAATAATTTAAACCAAACTTGTACACTTATTTACTATTGTTATACGTACGTTGCTTTTGTCTCTTGAATACAAAAAATACAAGGCCAATGACTATAAAGGCAGAAAATATTGATAAGTACAGATAGAGATCAAATCCTTCCATGTCAAATTTTAATTAAAGTAATTTCTATAACCAATATATCTGAAAAATAAGCATAATAAGTAGGTATTTAAAAGCAATTTTAGCCAGCGTCTATGGCACGTTGAATACACCAGTTCCCGTTAGATCACTGAAGGTAAGCAACGTCCAGTGAGGTTGTACCATATGGGTATCCACGTGGGTTCGCGCCCTCGTGATGCTGGCTATTTTTTCGGCCCAACCCAGGCTGGGTGAGGTCTTTGTAGGTAGCTGGTTTGCTAGTTTCCAGCGAATGGAGGGTGAAACCCCCGTCTTGAATGACCAATAGATGTTAAAGGGACGTTAAGCCAAATTAAAAAAAAAAAAAAAATTTATTAAAAATCTGAAAAAATATTGTCTACATCTGTATCTTTTCAATTTAAAGCATTTCGTAGGGTGTTTGTTGTCATTAAGAAATATAAATATTGAACGACAGTTTTGTCACCAGTCACCAGCTTTTAAATTACGTAAATTATGAGGACGGTTTCAAAAGTTCGTGAGCTAACTTAAATGGAGAAGGATAATAGAAAACCAATGTGTCTTATTTTTCAACATAATCTCCCTTGACTTCAATACATTCTTTACCTAATTTACCTCTTTTGTAACATCTCTCTGACCGTCAAAAATAATTTAGCATCTTTACTGTCAAATACTCTAGAACAGGCGAGTTGATCTCTTGATCAATCCATTTTTTTCCACTTAGCTCAGATTTCAGAACAGATAATAGTCATAGCCGCTGAGGGCCAGGTCTGGACTGAAGGAGGGTGAACTAACTTAGTAACCTGAGCTACCAAAATTAAAATAATCAAAATATTCGGATAATTTTACCTCGTATTAACATTAGACATGTAAAAACACATCACGAGCATTTTTGTCAGTTAAAACATCTTTTAATATCAATTGCAATTTCTCTTTGATGTCCTAGTTATATTACTTCTTTTTATGTTAATTCCACAACCATTTTTGTTGTCTTCAGTTTTTTTTATCTATAGTGAAGTGTTATCTTTGAAGTGTACAATTAAATATTTTACCTGTATCTGGTGTGAAGCTGTTGTGTTGTAGAACTCCTGGACACTAGATTCAACTCTATTATTATGGACAGTACATAATATTATCTAAGATCTTCCTCTGGATTCAACTCCAGTCTGATTTTGTTATAGCACGAAAATAAAAATGTATTAATTAATAATTAGTTATCACGATCATCATTATTAATAGATGAGATTATCAGATAATGTAGCCTCCTGGAATTCATTCCTTATCGTTTCTATTCTATACGTTGTTATGTTCATATGTTAATTTGGATTTTGCAAATGTTCAATGTTGTCGCTGTTATCAATTGTCAGGTGTTTATTTCATCACTGTAACGACCTTTCATATACAGGATACTATAATAAGACAAGGTATGATACTCCAACAAATTTGTTAAGTTCTTCGCATGACGTCATCAGTGCTAATCATTTGTAATTATTTTGTGTTTCTAACTTACTTTTAACTTAAATCCTGACTTATATATTCTTTTTGGACGAAAATAAATTAATCTTTATGTATAAATGTAAACAGAGGTAGATAGACTAGAATTACAATACCAGATGAATACATCGTGTCCTAACTTCTCACTTTTATTTATATTTTTCTCTTAGTGATTGGAAGAGTAATAACTTCATGTAATTGTTTTAAGGTGGATCCACATATTTTGCGCGCCGCGGCAACTTCATGCGTTAATGTGTTCATTTCGACGAACATGCTGTGTTAGTGTGTTCCCAGTTCCCACTTTTCAAACGAATATATAGTATAGTTCAATGACATCATCATCTTTTTGCATTGGTCAACAGATCGGAGATCGTCCAGATTCGCCCCACGTATCTGCTTTTAAGAATTTGTTATAGTGATTCTTGTGTACAGGGTCTCAAAGAAGTGATTTACCACGATACACACAAATTAGCTTTAACAAAAAATTTTCGAACCATTCCAATTTAATAATTTAAAAAAAATATAGACAGAGTAATAGAAAATTCTACAATTTAAAAAAAATCTATTATGTATTATAAAATGATTATTCAAAAGAAATACAGAGAGAAACCTGATGTACAAGTTGCACAACTGAGAAATAATTATTGCGCGCTCGAAAACAAAATAACCTTAAACACG
>CM022878.1:22209387-22219821 GCA_012654025.1 Pachypsylla venusta | reverse complement strand
TAAGTAATAAAAATAACAACTTTTAAGTTTTATCAGTGCCGCAGGTCGGGAAAAACAAATCTCGTATTTCTACCAGAGGTTAAAATAACGACTTTTAGAAAACTGCCATTTTGGGTCAGAAGGTCTGAAGTAAGTATATGATTAAAGACTTAAGTATGTAGGTTTCTGTCCGTTGTTGTTAGCGGCTTTTCTCACGAAATCAATCGTTCTTCACTTTTATAGAAAATGGTAGAAACAGGTTAATTATGAGGTTACCGAAAACATTTTGACGGGCCTGTGATTAAATATTAATTTTTGTAATACTGTGATGGCTACGTTTCCAATTTTAAAGATTTTATTAATTATTTTGTCGTGGTTAAGTTTATACCAATATACGATCTGTAAAAAAAATCGACTTTCCATCATTTACGGTTCCTGAGATAATCATCTGATTCAGGATAACGACGCGACCTGAAGATCCTGAAAAAAATATATATATATATATATTTGGTAATTTTCCAAACATTTTGTAAGTGTTGACGTAAATAGGTCATTGTACTAGGAAGTACTAAATGAACAAATCACAATTTTGTAAGACCCATTTGATTAATGAAATTTAGAAACAGTTTTCTTTCTATTTTTAAAAAACTTTCTGACTTATCTATTCAAAATAAATATCACAAAAACTTCCGTGAAAGTGTGTATTAAATTCACTCAGCTTTTTATAAAGATTACAGGCTTGCAATAATTATTATGATGATTTTCCAGATGAAGAAACAGAACAAGGCGGAGGAGAAGATGATAAGGAGGCACCTCAGGTTATTATTTTCAATGAAGTTCATTTCACTAACACGAAAATGGCCAGGTAATAATTAAAGCTTTTCATCGCCTTCCTTCATTTTCAAAAGAAATAATGTGAAAATTTTCTGCACGATTACAATACTTTATCTTCTGAAGGAAGAGAAAGTAAAAATGATAATTTTATTTGGTATAGAGGAGTAGGAATTACTTTTCAATGCATTGCATAACGTTGTTTCACTCTTACCATTCTGCACACTTTGGCAACGGTTTAATTTCATCTCATTCTGTGTAGCATTGAAATCATAGAGCTCATCATAGCTTGACAAAATTATGCTGTAAGCCGTATTATTGCTTGAAATAATCTTCGACATTTTGTAGCACTTATTGCATTTTTCACGGCACCGTCTTGATTTATTTTTCAGCATTGTGTTTATCAAGAAGAGTTCAGTGATTGAAGCAGACAAGAGTATCAAATCTCAAGTTCACATAATACCTTTCAGTGATGGATCCCCATTTGAAACTCTTCATTCTCTTATCAGTAAATCCATCTCGCCGTACTTCAAAAGTTACATCAGAGAAGTTGGGAGAGCTGAGAGGTAATCTTTAGTCTTTACATAATTTGAGCACAAGCGCAGTAGCGGCCGGTTTCTGATCAAAGATTTTTTAAAATAAATACTTCTACTGTAAGTCGATCTACTCCGAATTAGGTTCAGTCCCAGTCTCTATATTCTGCATACGCCGAACCGTAATTTATCAATTTTAGATTGGGGGGGGGGGGGGNGGGGGGGGGGGGGGGAATTCTTTCAGCAGTCAATACCAAAGGTTCCTTTTTGAAAATAATAAAATAAAATACGTAGTATCCTTTTTCCACCAACAGGCAAAGAAATTACTGCCTTTATTTTATTTCCCCTCAATTTGTTTCTTTTTTTTCTCTCACCAAGTCTGCGCGTAAATACTCTTCACCGAAAAAAAAAAAAAATCATAAGAAATAATAAATACCGATCAATGTCCTCAAATCCGTTTGTTTATAGGAAATGTACTCTGACCAAGTATACTCGTGGAATGTACCTATGTAATAAGGATGGATATTCTAGTATTGTCAACATGTGGTTGAACTATTTTTGTTTTTCTACATTATGAACTCAATATCATTATTATCATTAGGTGCTATTATGGTGTTCCATGGTAGTCAGATGTATGAGACTGTATCTCGAAATAAGTTGTTGTCTGTTGCTGAAGTGGAAACAGTGATCATACATCTATTCTTGTAGGTTAATATTTGATATGGGTCTCCAAAGGCATGTCAATCTTTTCAATATAATTTCGTCAGTTACACAAGAAATGACTTACAAAATACAAGGAAGAGTTCTGTTGGACTTGTCTCGGAGGATAGCACCCTCAAGTTCATTTCACGAATTTAAGTACGTCAAATGGATTCAAGAAAATTACGCCTCTAGGCAATATCAAACATACATTTATTTATTTTTTTCATAGGGATGGAGATAAAGTGGCAATATCTGTCGAGAAAAAAATGGCTGAACTTGAAATGGGACTTCTCCATCTTCAACAAAACATTGATATTCCCGAGATTTCTTTGACAGTTCACCCTCAAGTGGCCTCTGTCATTAAGGAGTGTGCTGATAAAGGCTATAAAGCTAAAGTTGCCGATTTCGGAGATTTAGTTGAAAATTCTACATTCCTTAACCAACTTCAGCATGGAGTGAATCGATGGATAAAAGAAATCCAAAAGGTATAGACATATTTTTTTATACTTTAAGCACCAAGAAATTGTTGGATTTAGTCAAAAGGGCTGTGTGAAGATGTCACCCTCAAGTAACCTTTCGTAATCTCAAATATGATCAAATTTGCACCAGTAAATTTTAAAAATATAATCCCTTGCTAATTGTTGGATTATAATTGACTGATCTGGATTTTGGATCATTCGGCCAGAATTATTGATTAGAACTTTACAGACCAACATTCTAAATTTGCACTTTTGAAAAATGAAAACTTAAGATATAAAATATTTTCAACTTCCATATCATTAAAAGAAGATTTTTGAATCACTTTATAAAATTAAACATGGCGCAGTCTTATTTAACAAACCCTACTACCTTAAATGTGAGTGGCAATGAAGAAGAATTTATTAAATTTAAAAGAAATATCGAAATTTACTTAAAAGCTTGCGAATTAGAGAAAAAATCGGAAGAAGTGAAGATTGCTATATTGTTGAATTTGATAGGTCCTGATGGATTAAGGATATATGATTCATTACAAGATAAGCCTACCAAGTTTGAGGATGTTTTACAGGCAATTAAAAAAGCTTGTGTACCAATAAAAAGTCAAGTTATGTGTTAATTTAAATTTTTCGACAGAGAACAAGATTTAAATGAACCTTTTGATAAGTATTTATTAGAATTGAAAGAATTAATGAAGGATTGTGAATTTGATAATGAGAGTATACTTCGAACCAAAATTGTACTCGGAGTAAATGATGTCAATTTGAAGGAGCATCTTTTGCGTGCTGGTTTGGACTTGGCTCAAACAATTAAACATTGTCAGGCAACAGAAGCAGCACAGCAAAATTTAAAACAATTAAATAATAAAATAAAGGAAAACAATAAAATTGAAATTGATACTATAAATAAGCAGTTTGTGACCAATAATAAAAAATGCGCAAAATGTGGTTTTTCTCACGAGTCTTTTAAATGTCCGGCTTTTGGGAAAAAGTGTATGAAATGCGGTAGACAAAATCATTTTGCCAATGTTTGCAAAGCACAAACCACTAAGAAGTTCATCAAAGAAGTGGGTTTAATCCGTTCTAATAATAATAGCACAACTAACAATAATGATCACTTTGATATTCTTTGTTTGGAATTGGAAGTGAATGACATTAATGCCATGGACAATCAATTTTGGTATAAAGATGTGGCCATTAATGGTTTCAGAATTAAGTTTAAACTTGATACAGGATCACAAATAAATACCTTACCCTTTTCTGTCTTTAAAAAATTGAATTTAAAAGTTCCACTAGAAAAAGCTAATATTTTAACATTTTGGCGTATGGTGGATTTATGATACGTCCGTATGGAAAAGTAAATGTAGTAGTTGAAAACAAAGAAAAAATATTTTAACAGAGTTTATAATTATAAAAAATGATAAATGTGTTCCACTGTTGGGACTAAAAACATTACTAGAACTGAACATGATACGGCAAATTAATGATGTGACAAGAAAAAATATTATCAAAGTATGGAGAATGTTTTAATGGATTGGGCAAATTTCCGGATAAAGTAAGCTTAAAACTTGAAAGTGCAGCTCAACCCAAAATAAATGTTACACGAAGAGTACCAGATATAATGAAGGAGAGATTGAAGTGTAAGCTGGAAGAAATGGTTAAAAATAAAATAATTGTTCCTGTAAGTGAACCAACCTCATGGGTGAATAATATAGTCATTGTGGAGAAACCTGACAAGTCATTGAGGGTATGCTTGGATCCAAAACAGTTGAACCAATATTTAATTAAACAAACGCATCCAATACCTAACATTGAAGACATCAAGTCAAAATTATCAAACAAAAAAGTTTTTACGGTTTTGGATATAAAAGATGGGTTCTTTCACATGGAACTGGATAAACCATCAAGCGATCTTTGTACTTTCATCACGCCGTTTGGAAATTTTAAATTTTTGAGATGTCCCTTTGGTTTATCAGTGGCGTCTGAATTGTTTCAATATTTTGTTAATAAATATTTCTCTGATATTGAAGGACTGATTATTTACATTGATGATTTCATAATTTATGCAAAAGATGAAGCCGAACATGATTTTATATTGAGAAAAGTTTTTCAAAGAGCAGAACAGTTAAACGTTAAATTTAATAAGAAGAAGATTCAATATAAAATGAATCAAGTTAAATTTATTGGATTTATTTTTGGAGAAAATTTTATTAAACCGGATCAATAGTATACCAAATAATAGATTACGAAATATGAGAATGAAGCTCATGATATATGACATTGAACTGCATACATTTCGGATCTATTGAGTAGAAATTTTATTGAAAGAAATTACCAGAATGAAGTGACATTGAACGACGTGATTCACTCTTTAAACGTTAAAATTGAGTTTTCAAAAGAAAAACTTGAAATGTTTCAACGTCATACGGAAGATGATCCCATTTTGTCACAAGTTCTAAAGTTTTGTAATACAGGTTGGCCCAAAAAGGGAAAATCACTGAATGGTGTTTTAAAATATTATTTTAACTTGAAGAATGATATTTGTACTGAAAGTGGCCTTATATATTTTGATAATAGGTTAATTATTCCATCCACCCTGAGGACATTAGTTAGCTTCATGAAACTCATTTGGGATCAGAAAAATGTATTAAAAAGGCAAATGATTATATGTTTTGGCCCCAAATGAACCAAGAAATAAAAAATTATATTCAAAATTATAATGTATGCAATAAATTTTTAAGAAGCAATATAAAACAAGAAATGATCAATCATGAAATACACCCCATTCCATTTTACAAAGTTGGAATTGATATAATGGAGTTTGGAGGAAACGCTTATCTTGTTTTGGTAGATTACTACTCACGCTGGTTGGAAATATCAAAATTATCAAATAAAACATCAAAAGATTTAGAGTCAAAATTAAAAGTTATTTTTAGTCGATTTGGAATTCCAAAATATGTAATAGCTGATAATAACCCATTTAACAGTTATGAATTTAAAAAGTTTGGAGAAGTATTAGGGTTTGAAATCATTAACACTAGCCCGTATCATAGTCAAAGCAATGGTCTAGCTGAAAAAAACATTGGGATATCCAAAATGATGCTTAAGAAAGCTTTTGAAGATAACAAGGATATATAAATGTTTCTGTTGAACTATAGAAATTCTAAAGTATGTGGATTAGACCACTCTCCCGCGGAATTACTTCAAAATAGAATACTACGAGATAAATTTCTAGTAGCCTCGAATTTACTAAAACATAAGCCTGTTAATGATTATAATTATGGAGAGAAGAGAGGAAGAGAGTGAACCTTAATACAACTGTTTATATTTATAAAATTAAACACTAATCATCCTTGAAACCTCAATTTCAATGATGATACAAATTGTGTTCTAAAATAGTTTGAAAATAAACATCAAGTTTCTTTTGAAACTTGCATATTTCCATTTTTTTTTTTTACAGGTGACTAAACTAGAACGTGACCCCTCTAGTGGTACAGCCGTCCAAGAGATTAGTTTTTGGTTAAACTTGGAACACGCTTTACACCGTATACAGGAAAAACGGGAAAGTTTGGAAGTCACTCTTACACTAGAAATACTCAAACATGGGAAAAGATTTCACGCCACTGTCAGTTTTGATACAGATACTGGTAAGTTTTTGTGTTGAGTTAATTAAATCTGCAATGAAAACCGTTCGTCTAGTACAAAAAGTCATTCAAAAGACGGGTCTTACAAAATTTCATTTATTGAGACTAATAATTTAATTATTCCTCAATGATCCCAATAAGAATTAAATTTGTTCAAAATAAATAGCAGCGTCCATGCGATCGGAAAGATCAGGCGTTTATTTCGGTGCATACTTTTATTCATTACTAGCTGTGTTGCAATACCACTCAAAAAGATTTGTACTGGTAGGACACATTATAAACCGGAAAATTTAGCGTGCGTGCAAAAACTCATCGAATTTCATTGCTTTAGGTACTCTTGTCTCCTTTTCTTTTCCTCCGACTGCACATGCGCCAAACCCCATTAAAACCAAACACCGAAATAATTAATGTAAATCTATCAGTTCTCATCCGCCCTTGTTGCTATTACCATCGTGACAGAACTCATAAAGTTCTCATCCGCCCTCGTTGCTATCACCATCGTGATATACCTAATAAGTTCACATCTGCCTTTTGTTGCTATCACATTTTGTGATTAGACCTAAGTTGTAACGCCTGCCTAAAAAGTTGTCTCCTCCCCCTACTGTTTTCTGCCTTACTAATAATAAACATTTAACCACCTCTTATATTGTAACCATAATAATAAACCTTAAACTGTCCTTAAATTAACCTGGTGTAAATAGTGAATAATAAACGTTAACCTGGTCGACCAGTAAGTGTAACCTAACCATCGTCGTCATCATCATCTCAACGTTCAGTCAGGTAAAGCGCTGTGCCATTGTTACTAGCTAACTCATTTTTATTTAAAACTTTTTCATAAAGGGAAGAATATGATTCCTGATACCATTCTCTTAGATTTTGCATCCAGGATATCCTTTTTCTTCCAGGCCTCTTTTTCCTTCCGGCTTTACACGCAAAACAAGATGCAGGATTTGATATTTTTCTTGGTGCCTAGAGATATGGCCTAGATATTGTAATTTTCTTATTTTTACTGTCTTCACAATTTCTGTCGTTTTTTCCATACAATTAAGAATCTCTATATTGGTCACTTTATCAACCCAGCTCACACGCAAAATTCTCCTATAGATCCACATTTCAAATGCCTCAAGTTTTTTCAGTATAGTAGCTGTTAAAGTACAACTTTCTACGCCATATAGTAAGATCGGGAAAACATAACATCTAACCAACCTCATTCTTATTGTTGGTTTGATGTTTCTGGAGCATAAAACTTTCTTCATTTTACAAAATGCGGATCTTGATTTCTCTATTCTAATTTTAAATTTAGTTTAAAAAATCATGTATTTAGTTTTCTTAGCATTTAGCTTTAATCCATAAGTACGTGTTACACAATCTATAAGTGTTTGAAGTTCTTGCTGACTTTTGGCTATAAGAACCGTGTTATCTGCATATCTTAAATTATTTATATATTCTTCATGGTCTTCATTTTTAATTAGTATTCCACAATCTATGTTGTCCAAGGCCTCCTTAAAGATGACTTCAGAGTACAAGTTGAAAAGCATTGGGGCATCAAATTTCGATGTATTAGTCAGGTAAGCCAAAAAATCAAGTTCTATTGCATTTTTAGCAATGGCTGGGGGGCATGTAGCCCCCCAAGCTAAATATTCACGGTCCGCCACTGCATTGGGGATATATTACAACCATGAATTATACGCAAGAAGATCTTCAGAACATGGCCCATCAAACTAATTGTTCTATATTCACAGCATTTTCTTGCATTTTGCTTCTTGGGAATAGTAATAGTCACGAAGGTGGATTTAAGCCGATCTTTGGAAATTTCTCCCTTGATGTAGATGGAGTTAAAAACATTGGGAAGTGCCAGTTTCCCATTCCTTTCCATAATTTTAATTATTTCTATGGGAATATTGTCAGGTCCGGTGGCTTTCCGATTCTTGGAATTTTTAATTGCCTTTTCCAACTCTTCTATACCGATAGAACTAACAGAATATCATTGAATAATTCTTTAATATATTCCTCCCAAGTTCTTATTTTTTCTTCAACTGTTCTAATCAAACAAGTTCTCATGTTTATCCTCTAAGTTAGTTCCTGATTTGTTATATGCGTTCAATACTCCTTTATAGACTAGTCATCTAAGACATCGAAGGTAGAAAAAAATGGCGTAGTTCTGAATTTTTAAATTAGAACATGAAGAAGTCAATGATATTAAAAATAATTGGAAAAACATTAAAACAGTATTGCAGGAAGTAGTATCAAAAGTAAAAAAACAACGTTTCAAGAAAAAACATTGGATGACGGATGAAATTCTTGATATGATGCAAGATAGAAGACAGTACAAATCTAGAGATCCTGTTAAGTATAAAATGATACATAACGAAATCAGAAGGAAAATAAGAGAGGCTCAAGTGAAGGATTTGGAACAAAAATGTCGTGAGATGGAAGAACTGAAAAGAAAGCACGATTCTTTTAATATGCACAAAAACATAAAAAAAGGCTAAGATAGAAAAAAATGGCGTAGTTCTGATTTTTTAATATGTTGTTGGGATACATGGGAGGAGTGTGCAACTAAGTTTGCTATTTCGAAAGACCTGTGCTCGCTGCGCAATAGTCGAAAACGTTCGATTTTTTCGGATTTTTTTCAGATTTTCGAAAAAATATCGAAAACCGTGAATCGTACGGAAATAGTTATTCTACCTTTATTTGGAGTAAATAAAATTTGCCACAATTTGAGTCTGATTGCAATTCTGTGGCCTCAACAGATCGCGAGATATAGCACTTCGAAAATTGTCGATTTTTTCGAAAGATCACAAAATTTCACTTTGAGTCACTTTTGAGCTCAATATCTGCTCCATTAGTCATCCTACGGGCAAGTCATGAGTAAGAAAGTATATTAGTTGGAGTATATTTAGTTATCTGTCATTTAAGCCCATGGAGGAGTATTTGCGACAAAAATTACTCCTTTTATCGAATAAAACTGAAATGGATTTTTTACATATATTATGCAATCGAATAATTTTAGTTTTTTTCGAGAAAATCGACAATAAGTGCTATATCTTGCGATCTATTAAGGCCAAAGAGTTGCAATTAGAGTCTAGTTGCAACTCTGTGGCCTTAAAAGCTCATGAGATATAGCATTTCGAAAATTGTCGACTTTTCTTCTTCGAAAAAACACTAAATTTCACTTTGAGCCACTTTTTGAGCTGAATATCTGTTCCAATAGTCATCCTACGGGGATGTCATGAGAAAGGAAGTTGGAGTGTATTTTTATCTGTCATATAAGCCCATGGCGGAGCATTTGCGACAAACAGTACTCTTTTTATCTTGCACAATATACCTAACAGAAAATTTGCAGGGGGGGACTCGTAACCTAGAGGCCTGGGGTTCGAGTACTGGGCAGTACTTTTTAATGCAATGTTTATCGAGGTACGATACCCAATATGTTAAAAGCATACCACAAATACCTTTCATGGCTACAACATGCATTCTAGGGAATATGAAAGGACCTAGTTGAACGTTGACCTTGAGATCTTTCGATTGCATTTCCTCTCCCTCTCTCTCATTTTATCTATATCATACTCTCTCTCAATAACGGGTTTAACATCGGGGAGATGTGTTGAGGCAATCCAAAATATTTTTTAACCAATTTTAACCCAATTAGAGAGTTTAGGAAACGGCCATATCTCTATTGCGTATGTACAATCATCCAACATGAACTCATGTTGGCGTTTTTTTTTTTAAAAAAAAAAAAGTTTCCTCAACACATCTCCCCGGTGTAGGACCCGAAAAAAATGCCATGACGCATGACAGAATTTTTGACAATTTTTAATTAACGTATTTCTATTTAGTCTCAGGAATGGGAATAAAAGACACTGCGGATCACCATTCATTTGATTTTTTAAAAATTTTTTACGTGATTAGGTATAATGAAATTTGAGAAACACCGCCCACTTAAAAAAAACTGGGGGGTCCTTGCCACCCGGGCCCCACCTTATATCCGCGCATGCCTCCAGTGCAGCCTTTTCGACATTTACACGATAGAAATGTTAGGAGGGTTTGTGGGGCAGGTTCCTTGTTGCAGGTGACGGGTAGAGGGCCCAGCTGACTCTTGGTCCATCCTCTGTTGGTTGGATCTTTCTTCACCCCAGACCATGTTTGGACCTGGTGGTATGTGCGTGGCAAACATATTTCTACAGTCTGATGCCACCTGCGAAGAAATAGCATCTGCTGGAAGTAAAATCTTTGTAGCTCTGTATGGAGGTGCCAGCGACGACTCTCTGC
>CM022878.1:22196117-22209287 GCA_012654025.1 Pachypsylla venusta | reverse complement strand
AGTTGCACAATCCTCTCATGTATCCCAACAACATATTAAAAAATCAGAACTACGCCATTTTTTTCTATCTTAGCTTTTTTTTATGTTTTTGTGCATATTAAAAGAATCGTGCTTTCTTTTCAGTTCTTCCATCTCACGACATTTTTGTTCCGAATCCTTCACTTGAGCCTCTCTTATTTTCCTTCTGATTTCGTTATGTATCATTTTATACTTAACAGGATCTCTAGATTTGTACTGTCTTCTATCTTCCATCATATCAAGAATTTCATCCGTCATCCAATGTTTTTTCTTGAAACGTTGTTTTTTTTTACTTTTGATACTGCTTCCTGCAATACTGTTTTAATGTTTTTCCAATTATTTTTAATATCATTGACTTCTTCATGTTCTAATTTAGTTCGATTATTTCTGCATATTTGTTCCTATTATTCTCAATGTCTGAAGGGTCAATTTTCCCAATAGGCTGTGTTTTCCTTACAATTTTTAATTTCAGTTTAACCTCTGCGATTAACACATTGTGTTCTGAAGTTATGTCTCCACTGGGAAAGGTTTTCGCACTTTTTACAGCATTTCTATATCGAGCATTTATCGCAATGTAGTCTAATTGATTCCTTATTATATTGGACGGGTTGTCCAATATAATAAGGAATCAATTCGCTTCGGTAATTTGAAAAAAGTGTTCATGATGCATAGATTATTTTCTTTGCAGAAATCGATAAAACAATCTCCTCTGTCATTTCGAATTCCGAGACCGAATGGGCCAACAACATTATGCTCTCTTTCTTCACCAATTTTGGCGTTCAGGTCGCCCATGAGGATAGTAACGTCCCATGAGGATAGTAACTCAAGTTTTACCATTACCTGGTTTATTTTAGAATAAAAATCTTCTAATTCTTCTCTGAGCTCAGTGATGTTGGAGCGTATAACTGAATTATGTTCAAACTGACCGGTTTTGCATGAAGTTTTAATAGCATAACTCTTGTCAGATACATTCGTCACGGATTTGACATATCTATTCATCTCCTTTGAAAGCACGAATCCTACCCCATTCCAATGATGGGGATCATCCTGTCCGGAGTAGTAAATATGGTGGTCGTTTATTGAATTGCTCCTTGAGCGAGGCCATCTAACCTCGCTGATTCCGAGTACTCCTATTTTTAGTCTGTCCATCTCTTTAATCAAATTGTGTGTTTTTCCTGGGGTAAAAAGGGATCTGACATTCCAAGTGCCAATTTTAAATAAGGCTGCACAGGATATTCTTCGCACCCCTACCCCACCTGTACTCGGGGCCGTTGTAAATTTTGCTAGCCATTTTGATTTTTCTGGAAATAATTTATATGGTGGTTTTTCTTTTGCCTTCCATATAGCAGCAATGTGGCCATTTCGCTGTTCCAGCTCCGCTCACACATTTCCGATACTAAACCTAGCCGATGTCAGTCATCTTCAGCCTTAGCTCGGTATACTGATGTAGCTGCTGCCCTACACCAGGGTTCACTTCTCTATTCTAATAAGTCTAACTTGCAAGGGTATCAACTTAAAAGTAAGAGAAATGGAGACTCACTGGAATCGTTCTCCTGGAACTTTCCACCAGTGAGAGGCTGATTGCAACTACATATGTGTAGCTGGCCGATGGGGTCGCCGCATCCCTAAGACTATATCTAAACATTATAATGAATTGTTGTTTTAGGTCTCAAGAATGCCCTGGATACTGTCAACGATTACAACCCTCTGATGAAAGATTTTCCAATAAATGATCTTCTCTCGGCTATTGAGTTGGATAGAATTACGGCTGCCGTCAAACTAATCTTTTCACATCTTCGTAAACTTCGAAACACAAAGTACCCAATTCAGCGAGCTTTGCGTTTGGTCGAAGCAATCTCGCGTGACCTACTTGCTCAGCTTCTAAAAGTTTTAGGCACTCGACGTCTCATGCATATTCCTCATGACGAGTTTGAGAAAGTAATGAATCAATGTTTCAACGTATTTGTCACGTGGGAGGAAGAGTTCGAGAAGTTGCTCTGCATTATGAGGTAGGAAGCTGTTAGGATCTGAACATTATTTTTTAAGGTCCCTCTCATCATTTAGGATATACAATAAAGGATTGCAAATTAAATCCTATAAATTAATATTATGAATGCTAAATTGTTGGTTTGTCCTTTTTCGCAGCAAGGAATTGACGTGATTTTTTTTTTTCATAGGGACGTAGTCTACTTTTGGTCCCGCTGTAGGGTCACCTATAATGAAATATCTGGGCCAACCTAGTCCTCTTTTGATTACAAAAAATATCACAATTAGACGTACCTTGTAAACGTCATTAGCTGTTAATCCTTCGATTAATAAATAATAAAAAAACAATATTTCGTAATTCCTATTTTAAGACCCATTTCATAACAGACCTTTTTGAGATTTTGTGTAGAACTGGACACGAAAATCTATGTTATTCATGATGAGTTAAATGTGTGACACTTGAGCCCTGAATAAATATTTATCTCTTTCTAAACTTCAGTTATCATCATACATCCATTTTCTGGGTACAAAAATATTATTTCTGAATCTTACCCTTTTTTTTATATTTTGACAGAGATCGTTTGAAGAAGAAAAGAGATGAATCAGGAAAAGCAGCTTGGCGTGCTACACCAAGCCACAAACGACTTCAAAGTCGAATGGAGAACATGCGCAAATTTAGACATCAACACGAACAACTTCTCAATGTAATATCTCGCGTGTTACGCCCAGCTAACCAGAAATCAGATGAAGCTGTGATCACTCCGGATATAATGGACCCTTCGGATACGTCACCCATTGAGGTAAGAATTATTTAGTTCATAGCTCAATCGTCAATGAATTTCTTTGTCGAAGGACTAGAAAATGCTGTCAGCACTACTTCTAACCGATTATAGGGGGCATTTGGCAGATCCCCATTTTTTTTAAAAAAAAGAGCTGGAGGGACAAGTGGTTGAGTATATTTTAACAACAATACGTAGTTTATATTTTAATCTAAAAAGCTAGAGAACAACTAAAATTAGACCCACAACTCGAGATTTTTATTGCAACATTATTCATCTACTTTTTGTTTCCAGGAAGTCAACATGGCCTATGAAAATGTTAAAGAAGTTGACTGTTTGGAGATGTCTCCTGAGGGTGAAGAATCTTGGGAAGCTGCTGTAGCTCGTTATGAAGAAAGAATCGATCGCGTGGAATCTCGAATTACCGCTCATTTAAGAGATCAATTAGGAACTGCCAAGAATGCAAATGAAATGTTTAGGATATTTTCTAGATTCAATGCTTTGTTTGTTCGGCCTCATATTAGAGGTGCTATCAGGGAATATCAGACCCAGCTTATTCAGCATGTGAAGGATGATATCGATAGACTTCATGAACAGTTCAAAGTGAGTGTTACATCAGGGACCTTAAAATAATTTCAACTTAATAGTTGCTTGGACAGTTAGTAAAGCCCAAGTTTTAACCAATAGCAAAGAAGACAGCCAAAAATAATGTAAGACCTTTGAAGGTGCGTTTTTCTAAAAGCAACCCAACTCTTTTGTGTTAAACGCAGTGGCCTATTCCCAAAGTAATGGAGTTGTTTTCCTACCCGCGACAGACGCTAGTCATCTGTCAGTAACTTGAGACTTGGGAGTTCATCATTAGGAAGCAGTGGTAAAAGGTTCGCAATCGCAAATCCATATTTTGTTACATTCATTGGAATCATATTGATAAATTAATGTTATGGCATGTCTATTTTATAACTGAGTCCTTACATGAATACAATTAACAGTACTATGTTTATTTCTAGGTCGGTTATCACGCCAGTCATGCCTATAGACAATGTCAAGACAAAGACACTCCTCCTGTGTCTGGATCGGTGATTTGGATCAAACAAATAAACAGACAACTAACCACATATATGAAACACGTGGAAGATGTGTTAGGTAATTGGAGTCCTAGGTTTAATGTTTTAGTGAAAATCACTCAATTGCTTTAGTCTGAATTTTGAAGTCGTATCATTTCACGTATTAATTGTTTTATTCGATATGGTTGACATTATTGTTAATTTCAACCGATGTTAGACTGTTTTATCTTGGGATGAGATCCACATTTTTTTGAAAGTAATAATTGTTCAGATTCCAAATAATGAATGAATGTGACTGTGTTTATTATTTGTGCTAACGCATAGTATTGCATTATCACAACCTAGATTTGTGGGTATCACAGCATTACAAAGGTCACTACACTAAACTATCACTGCACTACATTGCTCTTGTAGTGCCACCACTGGTCGCTATTCACATTAAAGTAGCTACTCAATTGTACTCACAAGGCTGAGTGTACTCCGAAAAACCAAGCAGAGTTCCGAAAAAATCCCGATTCTCGGCTTTTTGGCAAAGTGTAGTATCTGTTCTTATCAGATTCTAAATAAGTCACAAATTCAAACGAGAAATTTCGATCAAAAAAAATTCACCCCGGGGCGTGTTCAAACCCATAGCCTCCGGACCAAGTGTCAATAGTCTAAACTCTAAACAACTCGTCTACGGACAATAAAGGTTTTGGAGAGAGTCTGTCCTATTAAACTGAAAGAACTAAGCCTTTACTTTTGCATTTTTGATTTCAGTACTAATTACTATTTTGTAATTTTCAGGTAAAGGTTGGGAAAACTACATCGAAGGCCAAAAACTGAAGGCTGATGGTGACAGTTTTCGTTTAAAATTAAATACTCAAGAAATATTTGATGATTGGTCCAAAAATGTTCAAGCTCGTAATTTGGGAGTTTCTGGACGAATATTTTTCATTGAACAATCCCGTGCGAAAACAGCTCGTGGAAATGTGTTGAAATTAAAGGTAATGCTGATCATGTCAAGGTATACTCTTGTTTTATTATATAATTTTTCATTTTTGGAGTTAAGTAATCAACACTTAAACAAAAATTAGTTCCGCCAATTGTAAGGTAACGTAAATTCTCTGTAACAAAGGAACATTTCTATTTGTTGTAGATACTAAAAACTAGCATATTTTGAGGTGCGGCATCTGTTTGTAACTTATCGGGTATGTACTCTTATCAGCCTCGGGAAAATAACGAAAGAGCGACCCATGTGGTGGAAGGTGGATGTGAAATTCAAGTCAAGTGCCTGCAATGACATTTGCTAATTATGATGTAGTGCATTATGGTACGGAAAACCGTACTAGACTTTCTCTTACTTTATCTAATATAGGTAATATGAAAAGATAAAAAAATATCTTATATAATTCTCGGGTGACTCAATATACCAAATTTCATCAAAATGAGACGACTTTATATTCACAATGGTGTGATGGAAAGTGTTTTATAAAATTATAGTCCAGTAGTATATTATATATCCTATTTTTTTTTTTTTTTAAAAAAAAAAATGTTTGCTTTAATTTTAGGTAAATTTTCATCCAGAAGTAATTACACTCTCAAAAGAAGTTCGTAATTTTAAAAATTTGGGATTTCGAGTACCTTTAAGCATAGTCAACAAAGCTCATCAGGCAAATCAACTCTACCCGTACGCTATTTCTTTAATTGAAAGTACTAAAACGTATGAAAAAACCTTGGAAAAAATGGAATCTAAAGAAAATATTGCATCATTGGTAGCAGGTGTAAGAAAAGAACTTCAAACACTCATTGCAGAAGGTAAATATATATTAATATAATTTTTGTTAACTTGATGAAATACTGTCCATTCTTAGATAATACTTTGAGGAACTACAATTTCCTCATCCATCCAGATAGATATAAGATAACTATCTGAATGGATGTCATTCATCGTGCTTTTTTTATTTTTATTCTTTTTCTTTTATAATGATAAATTAGAGATGCTAAATATTAGACTCAATCACATTGTTAGCCAATGCGACGTTACCCATGTATATTCAATGCATTTTCATTTTTAAATGAAGTTAAATAAATAATTGCGTTTTGTTTCAGGTGTACAAATTGTCTGGGACAGTTTTAAGGTTAATCAATATGTTGGACGTTTTGCCGAACAAGTTTTTAATTTTCAAGAGCGTGTGGAATATTTACTTGCTTTGGAAGAACAACTAGAAGTTGACATTCGCAGTCTAGAAACTTGTTCGTATTCTGCCAATTGTTTAGCTGACATTTTGGCGAAAATTCAAAAAACTGTAGATGATTTGTCGTTAAGACAATATTCCAATTTACCTTACTGGGTGTCTCGCTTGGACGAAGAAGTTGAAAAGAAGTTAGGAGCTCGACTTGAAGCTGGAATCAAAGCTTGGACCGAAGCTTTAGAAGGAAAAGAAAAAGAAGTCAGTAACACCATGGATACCGAAACACCTGTTCAAACTGCACACAAGCTTGGTGGAGATCCACATGTACGTTTTTTTTTTTTTTTGTTAAATCTCGATTTGATTTTTTGATACCTATTACTAATCATAGGACTTACAATATTATTTACCAAGTTAAGATTTTGAACGATGCGCTACTTACTTGTAGTACACGTTTTTTACACGATGACGTTACTCGTTCAATAAAAATTTAAACTTTTGGAGCTGTCTTTTTGATATAGCCCCAAATTGTTCTCATCATATTACCGTTTGAAAGAGAGTTATATTTCGCCGATTTGGTAACATTATAGTGTTTATCAATTTTCTTCATATTGCAGATCCCTACTATGAACTTTGAAATTCGAATTCAAAATCAAATCATGTATTTGTACCCAAGTGTTGATGATGGTCGACTGCAAATTATGCGTCAGCTCTACGCTTGGGAAGCTATCGTGACATCACAAACTCGTCTTCGAAGTTCCACCTATCAAGTTGGATTGGACAGACCTGTGTCGGAAACATACAGGAATCTTCTCACCAAATTACCTTCTGGAAATGTGGTTATTGAAAATGCATATGCCGCGATCAGTAATAAGGTCAATGAAGTTAAGAATTATCTGAAGGAATGGTTGAAATACCAAAGCATCTGGGACATGCAACCTGACTTTATCTACGGCCGCCTGGGAAGTAACATCAATGTTTGGATGAAATGCTTAAATGATGTGAAAAAATCACGTACAACGATCGATACTTCGGAGACTCGAAAACAGTTTGGGCCTTTGATTATCGATTATGGTAAAGTCCAAAGTAAAGTTACTCTCAAATATGATTCATGGCATAAGGAATTGCTGTCGAAATTTGCGTCTCTTCTCGATAACGAAATGGTGCACTTTCATGGTCAAATATCTAAAAGTCGTAGCGAACTTGAGCAAAAATCTATCGAAGCTTCCAGTACATCAGACGCAGTTAGTCTAATCACCTATGTTCAAAGTTTGAAGAGAAATCTTAAGACTTGGGGTAAACAAGTTGAAGTTTACCGTAACGGTCAGAATATATTAGAGCGACAGAGATTCCAGTTTCCAAGTAAATGGCTTCACATCGACAACATAGAAGGAGAATGGGACGCTTTCAATGAAATCATTCGACGTAAGAATGCCTCCATCCAGAGTCAAGTACAGAGTTTACAAATGAAAATTATTGCAGAAGACAAAGCTGTGGAATCCCGTACCAATGATTTCTTGACCGAATGGGAAAGAACGAAACCTATTGAAGGTAAACTTCATCCGAATGAAGCTTTGCAACAACTGAAAAGATTTGAAAGCAAATTCTCGCGACTTAAAGATGAGAGGGATAATGTGGGCAAAGCCAAGGAAGCATTGGAGCTGCAAGATCCTGCCAGGTATGGGTAGTTCTATTTTTTCCTACTATTTTCGCTTTAATTTAAACAGCCTACAAATTACTATTACTTACTGCATGGTTCAGACAGACCGCGAGGGTCCAGAACCTCCATCCACCAGCGTTCTCCAATTTTGTCTATTTCGAGCATATTCTTCCCAAGTTCGTTGATCATTGCTCGGTCTGTTTGTGGTGTACCAATTTTGAATATCGTCAATCCATCTTTTTCTCGGCCGCCCTCTTCTTCTTGGCTCTTGATATGAAAGGTGTAATGCTCTATTATTGATTCGGCTCTGGTCAAATCTGCTGACGTGTCCCGCCCATCTCAATATATTGGCTTTTTGAGTTTGTATTATTAGCCGGTTCTTGCATGAATTAGGAGAACTAAATATATAAGTGATCAATGCCCCCCCCCCATGAAAATGCAAATTTTCAATAATTATTTTTTCAAACTTTCAGTGCCAGCAGCAATGACTCTCGTATGCTTGTAGTATTCGAGGAGCTTCAAGACTTACATGGCGTTTGGTCTGAACTAAGTAGTATTTGGAACCAGATCGACGAGTTGCGTGAGAAGCCCTGGTTGAGTATTCATCCTCGTAAATTACGACAACAGCTAGATGCTCTCACCACCAAATTGAAAGAATTGCCTTCTAGATTGAGACAATATGATTCATATGATCACGTTAAACATTTGCTTCAGAGTTATACCAAGGTAGTCAACCATGTCTTTATATTTTGTACCAAAAGTAGATGATTGGTTCTGGGCGGTATTTGTAACGCAGATGCTCTGCTCAATGAACTTCATATAAAATTAGTATGTTTGAATCCTAGTAATTATTTATTAACAGTGTATTTGATGTTTTAAATTAGAATGTTCTGATGTAGACCAATCTTCATTTAAAAATTATTTGCATTAGTGGAAGCGTCACGATACGCTCAGCTTTTCTCATAACATTTTTTTCTCTTTCAAGGTTAACATGATGATTGTTGAACTGAAATCTGACGCTTTTAAAGAACGCCATTGGAAACACTTCATGAAAAAGTTGCGCGTTAGTTGGGTTTTATCTGATTTAACACTTGGACAAGTGTGGGATGTCGATCTTCAGTTCAATGAATTAATGGTCAAGGAAATCATTTTAACTGCTCAAGGAGAAATGGCGTTGGAAGAATTTTTACGTCAAGTGCGAGAGTTCTGGCAGCAATATGAACTTGACTTGATCAATTATCAAAACAAATGTCGATTGATTCGAGGATGGGACGATCTGTTTAACAAGGTAAGCTCATAGAAAATTCTTTAAAGGATAACATTACGAGTATAATTATTGAAAATAAATTTGCTTTAGGTTCCAAGACCTAAATAATTAAATTTGAACTTTTTTATTTGGAGTTTGATCGAGCATGATGACAGTTGTGAAAGTGTGCTGTTATTCTTAATAAGTAGAAGGTGAAAAAACTCGTCCAAGTTACAAACCCAACTGTTTTACTTTTGAATTTCAGGTTAAAGAGCATATCAATTCCATTGCTGCCATGAAACTGTCATCCTATTACAAAGTTTTTGAGGAAGATGCTCTCATCTGGGAAGAGAAGCTCAACAGAATCAATGCCTTATTTGATGTTTGGATTGATGTGCAGAGACGATGGGTCTACTTGGAAGGCATTTTCTCAGGCTCGGCTGATATTAAAACTTTACTTCCTATTGAAACTTCACGTTTCCAAAGCATTAGGTGAGCATTCTCTGAAGTCCATATTCTAAATAATTATTACTCTCTCCAAAAATCAAAAATGAACGGAATTAAAGAATATAATTTAATACGTTTCAGCTAAAAGTATACGTTTAGAAGACTCTGTGCACATGAATCTCAGCTTACTCCAGAGAGGTACCAAATTCGAATTCAAGATGAGTCGATTTTTTTTATAAATAATGTTGTTGTTCTTCTGAGAACAATTGAGTAGCTATGGTATTATCAACAATTAGGCTTTTGAATTATAAGGCAAATAAAGTGTAGATTATAAGGCAAATAAAGTGAGTAATAATTTGTGACATACCTTATAATGATATGCCCACTGAAATACATAAAATATTTTGTTTCATTAAAAGTGACACCAACTTACTTTTCTTTTTAATTTTAGTTCGGATTTTCTCAGTTTGATGAAAAAAGTGTCCAAGTCACCCATGGTGATGGATATCCTCAACATACAAGGTGTTCAAAGATCTTTGGAAAGATTATCTGACCTGCTTGGAAAAATACAAAAAGCTTTGGGAGAATATCTAGAACGAGAGAGAATGTCTTTTCCTCGGTAAGTTATAATATGTCTACAACTCTTGCTAAAATGTAGTACTCGTATGTTCTGGATTATTATTATTGAGACACAGAAAGGAAAACGACTTAATTTCCAAGTCCGAGCATTTGAAAACTGTAACAAGAAGGGGGAGCTTTCTATGCATGTAGGGGCTGGGGAAAAATTGTCCGCCCGTAAAATGAGTTTTAGACATAAAGGATGACATTTAGTTCTGTGTCTGTTCGTCTGTCTGTAATCAGTTCCTTTTGTTCAACATATTGTCCCTTTCGTCAGATTTGTGCAGGGTGCGGCAATTAGTATTTCCACTTTTAAAAAAATCGTGGGAGGGGGGGTGATAGTGGCAGGAGCGAGGGGTTTGTGATATTCAACAGGATATGACATCCAGTTTTTAGTTGTCGCAAAGGTTTGGTCGAGCGTGCATCGTGTATTCGTTGTCAAGTTGTTTTTTAAAAAAGTGAACTATTATAGCCACTCAGAGGGCGTTCCGCACAAGGTATGGTTTGCACTCCACGGATCCAGTTCCCGATCGAAAAACAATTTTGAACTGAGTTCACAAATTTAGGACCACATCATCAGCTTTAGGCTGTATGGGACTACCCATGCAGCCAATCGTTCTCGTGAGATTCCGCAGAATATGTTCCCCGGTCGCCGGATTTGAGTCCCTGTGACTTCTTCCTGTGAGATTACCCCAAGGCTGAGGTCTTCAAACATCGCCCTGGAACCCTTGAAGAGTTAAAGGAGGCAATTCTGGAAGAAATCATCCAAATTGATGCGGATATGCTGACGAGAGTCATGGAAAACTTCCGTGAAAGACTCCAAAAGTTCATCACTCGCATTTGGACGACATTGTTTACAAAACATAGATGGTAAAAACTAGAATACTCAAGCTGAAGAAATTATACTGAGTGTGTATAATTTAGGATCTTATTTTATTGAATTATATGAATCTCATTGTGTGTATTTTTCCTCTCAGATTTTACTTTGTCGGAGATGAAGATTTGCTTGAGATAATTGGTAATAGCAAGAATATACAACGTCTTCAAAAACATTTCAAGAAAATGTTTGCTGGAATCTCATCCATCATGCTGAATGAAGATAATACAATCATTGAAGGCATTGCATCCAGAGAGGGCGAAGAGGTGAGAGATAATTTAAAGGTGGCCGGATTTCAAGATCATTTTCCAAAAATTTCATTACAGTGTGTGCCATAAAGTTTGTCTGGGCCTCTTATATCCTAAAGAAGTGGACAAGCCTGTTCTTTTACAGCCTCTACTTAACCGACGTTTTTTTTTCCAATATGGCCCCGAGAAAATACAAAAATATAAACATTGAACGAGAAAAAACGAAATACTTTGAAGTTCATAAAGAACTCTGGTTTTCAGTAGTTTGTTTTCAACAGGGGTGAACAATGTTTTTGATCGGGTAAAAACCGTCCCAACATGTGTCGAATCTTCAAAGAATACTAAAGAAGTATCTATAAAAATGTCTTTGTTTTTTTATCTAGGTACAACTTCGCTCTCCTGTGTCCACTGTTAAACATCCGAAAATCAATGAATGGCTAACAATGTTAGAAAAGGAAATGAGAGTTACTCTGGCTTCATACTTAGCTGATGCAGTTCAAGACATCAAAAAGTTCCGTGATGCTGAAATTACAGCCAAAGACTACATGGAGTGGTGTGACAAATACCAGGTTTGTGCTTATCAATCTGGGACACCTGTAGTTAATATCTCTTTGCATAATGTGTGTACTCGCAAAACAAAACAAAAAAAAAAAAAAAAAAAAAAATCCTGTTCTAAGATAATTTATATTTTTCAGTGCTTACAATGATTTTTTTTTTCTAATTGATTTCTTTTTTTTGTTGTTTTGTCTAGTGTATTTTTAAAAAGGTTACTTTTATTCGAAATTTATTTTCTTAAACTAATCCTTTGATTCCTGCTGAACTTCCTATTCTGTAAAATTCGAGTCTTGTTCTATTATAACTTATCAAGTATTTATTGAAGTTTTCTTTGGAAAAATTATGTTATTCTTAAATCTATTGAACATTTGACGATTTAATGGGATCTTTTCATCAAAGCTAAATCTCATCTAAGTAGTCTCAAAGCATCCTCTGCCAAATATATATTTTCTCGTTGTTCAATTATCCCTTCAGTGTTTCCTTTTCCTTGTGCTATGTCTCACTTAAAAAGTTTCTCATTGTTTTCTGCAAATAGTAGTTATCCTTCCTACTTTGACCGTTCCATCTCTTCAAATTATTTTCCACCCAAGTCATCCGTAGTTACTCCTTCTGATCCAGTCATTGTCAAAAAAGTGTGTCAAATGAGTGTGACGTATAGACATCAGACATAACAGAGTTATTTAGTCTTATCTGGAAAGTTCTGTTTCTCATATAGTTAGAAAGAAACTTGGGAAGATGTCCTCGCATGCCCCATGAATGAATTTGATTTAATACAACATTCTTATGTATAGAATCATACGCTTGACGACAGTCGAAAAATGTGCATAATAAATACTGTTTATTCAAAAGGGCGTCAGATATCTCGGTTTGAAGACTTGAAAGGTTGTCGAGTGTAGATCTATTTTGTCTACATCCAGATTGTTGTGGTACAATAAGATTTCTTGATTCAAGGAAAAAATTCAATCTTTTTACCATAATTTTTTCAAATAATTTGCAAAGGCAAGATGTTATATTAATGGGCCTTAAGTTTTCAGGAAGTGAGCTATCCTTGCCAGGTTTGGGGATCGGAACTAGAATGGAATTCTTCAGGAAAAACGTCTTCCATCCAAATCTCGTTAAAAATATTCAAAAGAAGATTAACTGTTTTCTCAGGAAAATGAGATATCATTTGATTATGCAATTGATCAGGTCCAGGAGAAGATTGAGGTTTCAAGATGTTGATCGCTGATTGGAGTTCCCATAATGTAAAAGGCTTATTGTATGTTTCCTCAAGATCACTCGAGAAATCAATGTTTTCATTGGTCATTTCGAATTGTACACTACGTTCTTTTGATTTTTGACCAAAAAAGTTTCCAATTTCATTTGCAATGTCTAAAGTATTAACAATAGTTTTATCATTAAAATAATTAGAAGAATCGTAAGATATAGATATATAAATGATTGACAATATCGATTCAGAGTTTAATTAATTAAATTAGAAATTAAAATAAGACTTCAAGAC
>CM022878.1:22179218-22195254 GCA_012654025.1 Pachypsylla venusta | reverse complement strand
ATCTACACTCGACAACCTTTCAAGTCTTCAAACCGAGATATCTGACGCCCTTTTGAATAAACAGTATTTATTATGCACATTTTTCGACTGTCGTCAAGCGTATGATTCTATACATAAGAATGTTGTATTAAATCAAATTCATTCATGGGGCATGCGAGGACATCTTCCCAAGTTTCTTTCTAACTATATGAGAAACAGAACTTTCCAGATAAGACTAAATAACTCTGTTATGTCTGATGTCTATACGTCACACTGCGGTGTGCCTCAAGGCGGCGTCCTTAGCGGCACCTTATTCGCCATTGGAATTAATTCAATTGTATCTTATATTCATCCCGCTCTACACTCATCTTTATTTGTGGACGATTTTGCCATCTACATGCGTGATAAAAACAAGGACACATTGGTTAATATTATGCAGAATTCGATAAATAATTTAAATGATTTTAGCAAGAAGACGGGGCTTTACTTTTCTCCTGAAAAGACCAAAGCCCTCTTATTTTGTAGAAAGAACAAACAAGATGTGGACTCCGTAAATCTTTCCATGTACAACAAGCGTATTGATGTCGTAGAGAAAGCTAAATTTCTGGGACTCACCTTTGACAAAAGAATGACTTGGAAGTTCCATCTCCAAAATCTTAAAAAAAACTGCTTAAACAGAATGAAGATACTAAAAATTTTGAGCAAAAAAGCGTGGGCCTCTGATAGGAAAATACTAATCCGCTTGTACAAAACTTTAATTCGTTCCAAACTAGATTATGGTTCAATCATTTACAATTCTGCTTCCACAAGAACAATTCAAATCCTTAATCCAATTCAGAATCAGTGTTTACGTCTGGCTACAGGTGCCTTTAGAAGTAGTCCCATTATCAGCATTGAAGCTGAAACTGGGGAACCAAATCTAGATTTAAGGAGAAAATTTTTGACGTGTAACTATATAGCCAAGGTCTACCAACTCCAAAAAAGACATCCAAATTTTCAGAAGATCCATAATCCTATTTATAAAGAAAAATATTTGAATTCTAAATTTCAACCGACTATTGGTATCCAGAAAGAATTATTTCAAAACTTATTTTCTTTTTCATTTGAAGATATTATTGTGAATCCAACCCTTAAAGAACCTTGGTTGCAAAAGAAGCCGCCCTGTAACGTTAGCCTAAAGAAATTTAAAAAAGGGGACACATCTCCAATTATTTTCCAACAAGAGTTCAATAAAATATCAGTTGAATTATATAAGGACCATATTAAACTTTTTACCGATGGGTCCAAATCTGATTCAGCCGTTGCACTCAAGAACTCAAAATGGCTCAACACAAACCCTAGGGAGAATAAGTTGAGAAGTATAAAATCGACTGTCTTCCCATGGCTGTCCTCATTCCGTCAGTCGAGAATGGAAGAAGTATGCCTGACGAGAATGAGGATTGGTCACACCAAATTCACCCACTCCCACTTATTTAGACAGGAAGACAATCCAATCTGTGATGTATGTCATGTTACGATATCGATTGAACATATAATTGTCTCATGTCAGAAGATGCGCTTCCGCCCAAGTTATTTTTATGGCAAATCCTTAAAAGAAATTCTTTGTGATAATCCAGTCATCATAGAAGATCTTTTGAAATTCCTTAAGAAAAATAATTTCCTAAAAATGCTTTAATTTTTTTTATATATTTTTCCATGTATGGCATGTAGTGTTGGGATACTAATACTACGATATGCTTAGTATGTAATAAATAAATAAATATTGGAAAATTAGACACCTATCAATTCCATTAATCACATACTACTGTACAAATAAGTGATCCTTATGAAACACTCGCGCGAGTCCACGCGCGTGAAGCCAGTAGGTAGTTTCGAATGTATTTACTCGTACCAGTATTCGTAACCACTTTAATGTAATGCTGTACAAAAGAAATACTCATGCTGGTTTGCGAAGGTGTTTCATACTGGACGCCATAGTTCCAAGTAGTATCTGTTGTCACAGTTTTTGGGAAGAAAATTCATCCATCTGATAATAGCTGCTGCCGATTCATGTAAAGTAATTACCTCGGCATCAAGTTATCTTTGTTGTCAATGAAGCCTTTATCGACATTGCTATTGTACGTCTCATTTTAAAAAACTGGGGGTGTAACGTTAAATATTGAACGGACAATCAAAAACAAAATGAAAATATTCATTAGCCTCATCACCTTAGGGAGGTTCAAAGCTCTTTCATAACCAACATTTAATTTGCCTTCCGAATAGCCTTTAATATAATCGTAGCAGTAAAGTTTATTTGTCGAACTGGACACGGAAAATGAGATTTATCTCAATTAATGAATTTCTCAAGTTCATATTATTTTTACTTATATTACTTTTTTAGGCTCAAATCGTCGTGTTAGCAGCACAAATTTTGTGGTCTGAAGATGTTGAAGCTGCCCTAACTAATATGAGTAACGAGGGAGCTATTTCAGGCATGGGCCCTCTTGAAAGTGTTTTGGAGCAAGTATCTGCCACTCTTAATGTATTAGCAGATTCAGTATTACAAGAGCAACCACCATTACGGAGAAAGAAATTAGAGCATTTGGTAAGTGGTCAATTTGTTTATTATGTTCATTGTTAATTAAACCATTTTAGTGGGTTTAGCCACAGTCCCTCATCACACAACCTTTCTGTCCTCACTATGATTGGGCCTACGTTTGAGGATAACTCCAATCAATGACACTCATTACCAGCAACACACTACTTCCCTTCTCGTATTTTTTTAACTGCAGAGCTCCTGCCAGTCTGTTTGGTCCAGATGCTTCCCAAATGACTGGAATTGAACAAAATCCTGGACCGCCTAGCGAAATTCAATTTTCTGAAAAGCGGTTCGACATGACTTGGTAAATTGCTATAAAAGAATAACAACATCCCCACGGTTCTGCGCTTCCGGACGACCACTAGGTCGTCCGGAATCCAGCCAACCGGTTTCCACCATTTTTTTAAACCTGAATCTAGAAATGGGAGAACGGTTTATTTTAGGAAGAACACACCTAAAAAAAATTCAAACAATATAAAATTTATAATGTTGCTGTACATTCATTTTATTTACCTAACTCGATTCCTTTACAGATCAATGAATTTGTTCACAAACGTACTGTCACTCGCCGATTAATAGCACAAGGTGTGAAAAGTCCTCGGGCTTTTGAATGGCTCACTGAAATGAGATTTTATTTCGATCCTCGTCAAACTGAAGTTTTACGTCAGTTAACAATTCACATGTCAAATGCAAAGTTCTTTTATGGGTTTGAATATTTGGGAGTTCAAGATCGACTTGTCCAAACACCGTTAACAGATCGATGTTATTTGACCATGACTCAGGCGCTGGAGGCGAGATTAGGAGGTTCTCCGTTTGGTAAGTTTCTTACACCATTTAAATTATGGATTGATATCATAATAAATGTTTATTTAATTTATGGATTGAATTAATAAATAAATGTTCCTTTTGAGGTTAAACGTACCCCACACTAGAGATTTTAAAAGGCCAATTTAATAGACATCAATTGTACTGTACTTTTGAACAGCGTGCGCTTTCCCGTATTTTTGTTTGACAGTCTATTAAGTGAGACGATAAAAAGTTTGTAGTTTGCGCTAGCTCTTACACGCTGCCATAAATAGTTACGACTTATTGGTGGTCACACGTTTTTTACACGTTCACTTTATTCGACTGGAAATCAATTTCAAATTGCAAGGGTCTTAATAAATAGCAATTTATCGTGTTGTGTAAACGCCCCCTCAACCGTACAACTCCAATACTTTGTCATTTTTTTAAAATATGGATTATGAGCGTGTGTAAGAAATCCAAGCATGTTTGTCCTTTAAAATCCCCTCAAAAATTGGAAGAATCTTGTAATGGGGTTCATATTGTACATTTCCTACCAACTCTTGCAGCACACACGTTTGAAGATTTCCCAAGGTCTCCAACTAACTACTGTTGCAACAGAGTGAGCTAGCTCAAATCTGTGATCCTTGCTTCCCCTACCACTGTTCTGGTCGATCCCACCTCGATAGCACGTTCAGTCTTGGTTAGCAGCTGTTAACGATGGAAAGAAAAATCGAATATGCTCGCGAGTTTCTGTGTCATTACCGGGAAGAAAGTGAGGCGTTTTTGAATTCAATTGTAACCGGAACAAGACTTTGGTATCCTACACTTTTCCTCATACACATCGGTCAATTGGCGATGGATTTCAATAGGGAGTAACTCCCTAAACCACAGAAATCTAATCACTGAACGCAATTCACACTTGGCGGAAGTCTCGAATATTCCTTCCTTTGTTAACGGCTGCTAAGCCAAGACTGAGCATCTCAGCGTGTTGGGGACCGGCCAGAAAAGTGACGGGAAAGCAAGGAACACGGCGCTGTTGTCAGATATAAGATAGCTCACCTACGCGCTACTGTTGCGCGTTGCAGACCTTAACTTATGGACAACCCTTGTATTTAAAATAATAATTTTGGCGCAATCCATTAAATATTTGAATGCAAATAATTATTTTTAAAATAATCAATTTCCTAAATTTTGTTCCTTTTAATGATACTGCCTATTCATTTTTTAGGTCCTGCTGGAACGGGGAAAACCGAATCAGTCAAAGCTCTTGGTAATCAATTGGGACGTTTTGTTCTCGTCTTTAATTGTGATGAAACTTTTGATTTTCAAGCTATGGGACGAATCTTTGTTGGTCTTTGTCAGGTAAGAGAATCTGTTTTTAATATTTAAATTTATTTTTTGCACACTTATCCCCGTTCTGAATAGAAAGCAATGTGTTATAGTGTTAGACCATCTGTGTATAGAGATTTCATAATTTTTGCTATAACTCTCAAATTGTATAGTTTTCTTTAAAATAGATTTTTTTTGTTCACTGCCAGGCGTTTATATAGCTTATATTTTAGCACGCTTTTCTGTGTGCTCATTAGGCTTCGCTACCAGGTACTTTATATACACTGTGTCCTTGAATGACATGTTACCCCCCTTAAATTAAGAACCGCTTCGATTTTTTTTAATTTTGTAAAGCTCGAGCAATACAAAAGATGTCACCATTATTCAATTGACCATGGCCAAATTAATACTTATTCAGATTCCTTATTTTAGAATTTTATTTAAAAAAAAATCTCGAGAAAGTGACACTTTCTGTCAAAAAAAAGTAACTTTTGGGGTTCAAACCTAAATCTCATCATAACCATTCGATTCCTATTCCTACTTGAATAATTTCCAATTCTTGGATATTTACAAAATTTAAAAATTTCTAGTCGTTCAAAAGTTAGGGGAGTGTTATCAGTCATTCTGGAACACACTGTATATAGAATGTGTTGGAAAGTACACTACAGTATTTTCAGAAGCCATTTTAATTGAGTTGAGAGAACTTCTAGGGTGAATAAATGTATCCAAATATCCAATAAGAATACAAGAATAGGAGATTACATACAGAACAACTTTGTAATATTCATTGAGAGTTGTCCAAACTAATTTATCTTTTACATGAAACTTTTTTATTCAGCTTTTACTTGTTCCGTGTCGTTCCTTGTCCAATGTTACTTTAAATCTCGTTTCCTCTGCTTAAATTGACAAAACTAATATAGATCCTCTTTGATGGTGGTAAATTTGAATAACTCGTTATCGTTTTGTGCTTTCTATTAAAGAAAGAAATACGTACATCGTAATGTCCTCATTGTTTGTGTGAACATATTAAATGTAAAATGAATATCAATAAATAATGGAATTTTGGCCCATATTTTCAGGGGGATCTGTCAGGGGTCAACATTTTTTTAAAAAAAAATATGAAATAGGAAGGACTTATCAATCCTTTTTTATGTATTTACTTTAAATAATAATATACTAAAACAAATTCACGCTCCTGTGACAAGGGGACACATTGTGTATCCCTCCTAAAATCTAAATATATAAATTAGAAATCTGTTTGTATGTATGTACCTATGTATGAGGTGGGGTGAGGGTTTCAATACTGTAGCCCAAACGGTGGCTGATAACTAAAAATGGATGGAAATGGACCCCCGCAAAATTGTAGTCTACAACCCCATGAAAATTATCAGAACTTAAATGTCAAGCCGTTCTCAAGTAACGTCCAAATTTCTAAATTATTCAACAAAATCGGCAAACCAAAACTTAAAGCGAGAAAGTTTAGGTGGCCGTTTAGACCTTATTTGAAGACATTTTAAGCAAAGATATGGCCAGCCATTTCAGAGATACAAGTTTGAAACCGAAAAAGGGTAAAATAAAATTTAAATACAAAATGGGGAACTTAAGGACCACCGTGTATAAAATCAAAAGTACCAAAATAACCGCATAAAAAATAACGATAATTTGAATTGGTTCTGAGAACAATTGGGTGATATAAATTCGTGATCACCCTGTATAATTATGGAGTGGTTTTGAGATTTCTTTTGTGTTTATTAACATATTTATTTCTTTTTCCTTTTTCTCTATCTTCTCTCTCTCTCTCTTGTTTTCCTCTCGTGGTTTGGGAATACAGACTGTAAGTTTTAATTTTAATTTTATATTTTTTTAATTCCATGCATGGCAATGTAATTTGCTCAAAGTTCCATTTTCTAGATTTTGCATTGTTGATTAATTATTTATTATTTTTACCTGGCACTTAAAAATTAAAATCACCAATTATTAAAAGAATCTAGAAGTTAAAATTAATGAGTTGGTGTGATCCCAAAAAGCGTTTTCGGCAACATCTACACTGTTTCTAGTCCTTATCTCCGCGTGATTTTAAATTCGATTTCGAAGTTGAGCTCTCCTGGTTCAGAATTTGAAATAACCTAGCAAAGATCAGTAAAAACAGTTGTATGTTGTCGAAAAAGTAATCAATTTTTATTAGATTAAGTGCAATGCTGCTGAGCTTGAAAAGATTTTTTTTTTCCGCTCAAGAAGATTATTCATTATTTATAGTTCTTTTATAAGTATAAAAATCCAGTAATTTGAAGAATTTTAGACGGAGAATTAAGTTGTAACTGGAAATTGGTAGCATGATCCCATTGAACACTTTTCCAGTGTACGTTTTGGATGACCCAAAATTAAATTTATTGAAATTGAAAGATTGCAGAAGACCTTGAAAGAAATTGTTCATTTTTTTAGAAGGCGTGCATTTAACTTTCATCTTAATACATTGGACGTGAATTGACGGGTTTTTATTATAAAATTCAAAGCTGGCGCGTGTCTGATTTTTTATGCCATTTATGTTTATTTTATTTCATTTAATGTAGTTGTAGATTCAGTATAGAAGAGTGAATTTCAATAAATTTAATGTTCATGTGAATGCTTCCCCTGGAGTCTTTAGAACAGACTTTAAAAAAATACAACATTTTGTCTGAACGGATGTAAAAAAAAATCATCGGATCCATCGAAGATGCTAAAAATAATCATATATCATATCTTGTTTTCATAAAAATTAAATCTATAAATATAATTTCCACCGACGATCATACATTTATGCCTTAATCATTTAACAGGCGAAAATCACCAGCCACTAAATAAAAGAATGTTCGTGTTACAAACTTTTTTGGTTTATTATGATTACTTATGAACCTTTAAAATCCACGAAAATAAAAAACGGTAGAAATTTTGAAAAGGTTCATATGCAATGGGGGGGGGGGGGGNGGGGGGGGGGGGGGGGGGTCTCCAGCGGAAGGTTTCTCGGATTGTGTACCTACGTAATATTATAGAAATTGTATTTTTTCTTCCAAAGTCTCACTTTTGATAGACCCGTGGCCCGTGGCATCAAAGTGGAATATCAGTTCTCATAAGAAGTTTTCACTACAAAATTATAACATCAAAATTGTTTATTTGCATCACATTTGAGTGCAGTACATGCTACTAAAGTCGTTAAGTTCTGCAAATGATGTCACGAATCCCCCTATTTTATATTTTGTTTTGTCGTGTTGGTAGATAGGTTTATCTGTTTAAATATGTAACTGCTAGTGATGTGATTAGTAGATTTTGTCCAGTTAACGGGCCGAGCTGAACCCAACAATTAGAAAACTGTATCATATTCCTTGCTGGCACCAATAAGTACATCGAATTAAAGTAAAATCAGATATTCCATTTAGAAGTTACTGTAATGTTAGTTCGATCAACTATAATTTGATATTTTTTTCTAGACCCGAGTGAACATATTTATATCATACCGGGAACGACTATGTAGATTTAGTTTTTGTAACCTCTAGGCTGAACATGATTAGTTGCTGGTCGTACCAACTTTGAATGGCCTCGTTAATTTACCACTATTAAGAAGCGGGAGTAAATTCATCTATTGTGGTTCCTGAAGCTCTCAATTCAAAACCACCTTTATTATTTTTTTATTTGTTATTTTTTCACTCTCTAGGTCGGGGCATGGGGATGTTTTGATGAGTTCAACAGATTAGAAGAAAGAATGTTGTCAGCCGTTTCACAACAAATTCAAACTATTCAAGAAGCTCTCAAAAGTCAAATCGATTCAAATCAAGAAAGCAGTAAGTTCTTTCAATCAATAATTTATTTGAGATATACTCTGCGAACCCAAGTGCTTGATATTTCAACCTTCTGACTCTCCTACTTCCCCTAAGAGAATAGAAAGCAGAAATTCCCCTCTATCAATAATGTATTTGAGATCTACTCTGCGAACCCAGGCGCCTGAAATTTTAACGTTTTGACTCTCCTACTTTCCATGGCGGAATAGAAAGTCCTCTCTATCAATAATGTATTTGAGATCTACTCTGCGAACCCAGCGCCTAAAATTTTAACGTTCTGACTCTCCTACTTTCCATGACGGAATCGATTGGAGAGATATTAATGTGATTAGTGTGCCCTGTAAATAAAGCTATCTAATTACGACTTTAACAACTCTCATTACTTGTTTTCTATTTCGTTTCAGCTATCAGCATTGAACTTGTTGGTAAGCAAGTCCGTGTCTCAACCGATATGGCCATCTTTATAACAATGAACCCTGGATATGCTGGTCGATCCAATTTACCGGATAACCTCAAAAAGTTATTCCGATCATTAGCCATGACCAAGCCCGATCGCCAACTCATCGCAGAAGTGATGCTCTTCTCACAAGGTTTTCGTTCAGCAGAAAAACTGGCTTGTAAAATTGTTCCCTTCTTTAAACTTTGTGATGAACAATTGTCCAATCAACCTCATTACGATTTTGGACTTCGAGCTTTGAAATCTGTTCTCGTTTCTGCTGGTAATGTCAAACGAGATCGAATTCAACGAATAATTGACCACAAGAAAGGAGAGTCAGAATTGAATTTATCCATCACGGATAATTTACCTGAGCAAGAAATTTTGATCCAATCAGTATGTGAAACAATGGTACCCAAGCTGGTTGCCGAAGACATTCCTCTCTTATTCTCTTTACTTAACGACGTGTTCCCTCAAGTTCATTACACTCGTGTTGAGATGTCTGGTCTAAAGGAGAAGATCAAAGAGGTTTGTAAGGAAGAATTTTTAATTTGCGGCGAAGGAGATGAACAAGGAGCTCCGTGGATGGAAAAAGTACTTCAGCTATATCAAATCTCCAATCTCAACCATGGACTTATGATGGTTGGACCTAGTGGCTCAGGAAAATCCACTGCTTGGAAAGTTCTTTTGAAAGCCCTAGAGAGATTTGAAGGTAACTACACTATTTTTTTAAAAAAAATATTTATTTCTACCAACAATCTATTTTCTCGGTGTCTCAATTTGGGAGAGAATATTATTTTGTTGGGAGGCAGTGATGTCCTCCTGGTTTAAAGGGTATTACACTTGCACGCGAGGAACCCGGGATCAATTCCCGGCGGGGTCGGACATTTTTCGACTTAGTGCTTGTGATTTCGGGGTGCACTCAAGCTCGTGAGGACGATTAAGTAGCTACTTTAATGTGAGTATCGACCTGTGGTGCCATTACGAGAATAAATTATTTAGTTTGGTAGAAGATCTTAAAGATTATTAGTACTCGAGTTTCTTACTAATGTTGTTCACAAAAATTGTCAATAGGCCGTTGGGCCTTACAACAAAGAAATTCTACATTTACATTTTTATTTTGTTCGAGAAAAATATTATTTTTTTTAAAAAAATGCTGTGATGTCATCAGTCAGTGAATTCTTATTTTATTTTAAGGTGTCGAGGGAGTGTCTCACATTATTGATCCTAAAGCCATCTCAAAAGAAGCTCTCTACGGAGTCCTAGATCCGAACACTCGAGAGTGGACTGATGGTTTATTCACTCATATCCTGAGAAGAATTATTGATAATGTTCGAGGTGAAATCTCCAAAAGACAATGGATTATATTTGATGGAGATGTGGATCCGGAGTGGGTTGAAAATTTGAACTCTGTGTTGGATGACAACAAGTTGCTCACTCTACCCAATGGAGAACGTTTATCATTACCACCGAACGTGAGAGTTATGTTTGAGGTACGTAGCCGTAATGTTTTAATGCAAACGCATATTTGTTGGTTTCTCCTTCTTTCACGCAGGTATTTTTTTTTTTTAGCTCCGACAAAAATGTGAATAATGAGACGATTTTGGTGTCATTTAGCTGTGCTTAGAATACGGACATATTGAACGATGAAATGAAATATTTCCGGGCCCAATTTCAGTACAAAATCCCAGGAAAAAAATAGAAAAGTTTTAGGAACGAACCATCTAATTCTAATAGTTTCAAAACTTTTTTTGTAATAATATTTAAGACAATTTTGTTCTTGTTTCTCCAAGTTATAAGCTATTTTGTGGAGTAAAGTCGAAATTTACAAAATGGCCGCCATATTTAAACGAAGCTAAAAAGGCATATGCTCAATAAAGTATTTTGTGTTAGAAATGATGTGTTCTACTTCTACCTGCCCTAGAGTTCTGTGATAACGTTTTTCTGGTTCACCCTGTACATATGTTTATTATGAGTGAATTATTCTGTATATCAACGGGTATATAACGGGTATTCTGTATATAAAGACTGAAATATTGAACGATCAATTAGAAAGTTGAAGATTCGTATAAAACTACTTCTGTGGAATTGTTTTTGTATTTTGATAAAAAAATTTATAAATGTTTTTTTTCTTCTGATGATTGACAGGTTCAAGATTTGAAGTACGCCACCTTAGCGACAGTTTCTCGATGCGGTATGATATGGTTTAGTGAAGATGTCCTATCAACTGAAATGATATTTGAAAACTATCTAGCGCGACTTCGTAATATTGCCCTCGATGATATTGACGATGACTCCTCATTGCTATTCTCAGGTAAATACTCACCTTCAACAAATGAAATAATCTTAACATTCAAAATTATATAAGGATGTTTCTTCAGAGATCTGATTAATCTTCAAAAATCAATGAATGATAGCAGTTGTAAACTTCAATAGCATAGAAAGACTTATTAATTTAGATCTGCAATCTCGTACATCTGGTCTTCTTATAAATAATTATGACGGTCTTTCCTTTCGGAATTCCAAAGGAAACACCTTGCCCATTTCTATTAAACAAATCTTTCTCTACGGAGAGCAAAGAAGTGAAACTGGTGGTGACCTCTATCCCCCTTTGAACGGTAATTTTCATTTTTCGTGTTAGATAAATAATTCGACTCATGTATTTCAGGTTTTTTCAATTAACTTATTCTCTATTCTTTCATCAATCGTGCTTCTTCCTTACACCAAAATTCCATAGTCTCGACCAGCAAATGCTACAAATGTATTGACTTGTTGAAAATGTTAATAAACAATGTACGATACAGTAAACTCTTTCTTTCAGTTGACAACAGTGGCAAGCCTACAGATGACATCATATCTCCAGCGCTGACACTTCAACAAGATGTTGCCTACATTCTAAGCACGCACTTTGCTCCAGATGGATTAGTAGTGCGTGCACTAGAGTTTGCAATGAAACAAGAACACATCATGGACTTCACAAGATTGCGGGCTCTTGGCTCTCTTTTTTCTATGTTGAACCAAGGAGTCAGGTTAGAATTGATAACATTTATTCCAAAAAAAAAAATCAATTTTAGGAAAAAAATCTGGAAAAGTGTATTAATATTCACAATGTGCATTGTAAATATTAATACCATAGGGTGGTACCTGTTTAAAAATCAACGAAAATAACTGTTACGAGGGCCTCTTAAAAAGTATTGATACCAAAATACATATCCCTCAAGTAAATGTGTTCTTATGCCCATCAAAATTTCAGATTCGTAAGAATAGTAAATAGCGATATAATTTAGGTGAGATTTATGACAGAATCATTTTAGGTTTCTATTGGCACGCTTTGGGTTAGTAGCCTTGTTACTAAGTTAACAATATCTATCAGTGTTCTACAAGGTTCGATCTTAGAAACAGAAAGATGTACGTATCCCTCCAGAAAACATATTCGCATTGAAAGAAAACAACTCCTATGAGAAAGAAAATCATTAAAAAATACTCACGGGACCCAATATGATTTGTTTTTTATTTCTCTATTCTTATTTTATTTTCTGTTTAGTACAGAACCCTTTATGTGCCGTCCTGATTGTTCCTGGTTTTCGAATTGACAAAAAGTACAAATGTGTTAAAGATATGTTTTTTTCTAATTGAAAATGTTTTCACAGGAACGTACTTCACTACAATCACAGTCACAGCAACTTCCCTCTCTCCGCTGATGTTGTGGAAAGATATATTCCCCGTATTCTTGTCTACTCATTACTTTGGTCTTTTGCTGGTGACGCCAAATTGAAAGTCAGAACAGATTTTGGAAATTTTCTTCGTTCAGTTACAACTATAACCTTACCTTCTACCTCTTCAGACATTATTGACTTCGAGGTATGATTGAACAAATTACCTTATTTTTAATAATACTAAAATTGTACAACTATTTCACAGGATTCATCGGGATCATTCTGCTGGATAGTAACGCTATAATAATCCAAGACGCTTATAATAACTTAGATCTAGTTTTATTTTAAGTAATACCTAACCATGCACCGATGTATACGCAGATAGCTAATATCTAATATTTTATAGTGATGCGCTTAGTTATCATCGTTTTTAGATTAAAGTTTATTAGGTTTTTAAGGAATTTGGTGAAATTCTCCTGGTCATGAACGAGTTTTTGGTCTTTCCTTTTGCATCTTTGTGGACTCAGCATTCAAACAAAATATGTCGGACAGTTAGTGTAGTGTGACATAGTTCACAGATTGGGAGAGAGAATCGTGACATCAGGTAGTTGTGAGTCGGGTGTGTACAATATCTGTTTAATTGTCCCCAGAAATCTGAGTCTCGATTGTCCGAACTAATGGGGTCCAGAGGTTTGCAATCAACCAACAAACAAACTATAAATTCCATTGCTCCTTTTTTAAACACGAATGCGTTTTAGATGCATTGTCCTCACAAACAGTGACAAAATCCTTGTTCACATTTCTAATTACAGGTTAGCATTGTCAATGGAGAATGGGTTCCCTGGTCTAACAAAGTTCCACAAATTGAAGTTGAGACTCAGAAAGTAGCTGCTTCAGATGTTGTAGTACCAACTTTAGATACAGTACGACACGAATCACTTTTATATACTTGGTTGGCTGAACACAAACCATTAGGTGGGTAGAGAGAAACTATTCTTTGTTTTAATACTGATCGATGAATAAAAAATAATCCAAGACGCTTATAATAACTTAGATCTAGTTTTATTTTAAGTAATACCTAAACATAGTGCAAATATTTTAAAAGGATGTTAATCATTATACTGCTTTAAATGCATTGTCTTGTCGTTGCTGTCGGTTGCCATGATTTTAAGTTGGATGTAGTTTTGGCTATCCGTCCATTTGTTAATATTGAAAATTTTCTTTAAAAAGAAAGAATTTTTACGTAATTATTTACGTAATCTATTTACGCGTTCCCGAGAGTAAAATATTATTTCAAGATACATGTCAGGATTAGTACGAGTTGTTTTTCTTATATTTTCCAGTGTTATGTGGACCACCAGGCTCCGGAAAAACAATGACCTTATTATCTGCACTGAGAGCTCTACCAGACATGGAGGTTGTCTCCCTCAACTTTTCGTCTGCCACAACTCCTGAACTTTTGTTGAAAACTTTTGATCATTATTGTGAATATCGGAAAACACCCAACGGAATAATTTTGTCCCCTGTTCAGGTATGTCCCTTACCCTTAGCATTTTGAACTATCTTCTAGTCTGTAACTTTTATTGAAAACTTTTGATCATTATTGTGAATATCGGAAAACACCTAACGGAATAATTTTGTCCCCTGTACAGATATGTCCCTTAGCATTTTGAACTATCTTCTAGACCTCTTTCAAACTTTTTCCAAGTGTATTTTTTACAAATATCGTCTGTTCTCATCATTTCCCGATTAAAGTTTATAAAAAAATGGTGGAAATATGTTGATAAGATGTTTTAATAGTCCCCGGCTGTATCTTTGATGGTATGCGTTGTAGAACCGACCTAAGTGGAGATGTCTCTTTCATGTGGTCCATCTTGATTAATTTCTAAAGAAAATATACTGATATAATTGCATATCTATATCATAGTAATAAATAACAGGACCAGAAATTGGCTGAAGTAGGATGCGTTTACACAAAAGGGATTCGCCCTTTGCTCGAACCGTGATCCTTGCATTCCCAGTCGTCCTGGTTGATTTTGACTTGTTACTTAATGTCAAAAAAGTTTTTCGTTTAAAATTAAAGTTTAATTTTTATTGTTTTCTTTGTTTCATTCAGCTTGGCAAATGGCTTGTTCTATTTTGCGATGAGATTAACTTGCCCGATATGGACAAGTATGCCACACAACGTGTTATTTCTTTTCTTCGTCAACTCATTGAACAAAGAGGTTTCTACCGACCTGGTGACAAACAATGGGTCTGTTTAGAACGTATTCAATGTGTTGGAGCTTGTAATCCACCGACAGATCCGGGGCGAAAACCATTATCGCATCGATTCTTGAGACATGTTCCTGTTATTTATGTGGACTATCCGGGAGAAACATCTTTGAAACAGGTAAATCTGTAAAATATTTTAGTAATTAGTCTGACACCACTGTGGGGGATTTGTCGTTTCCCTGGAAACGCGGTGTTCTTCCCCTTTACTAGGTAAGTCCAAATTTTCTGTGATTACAATACTTTATCTTCTATAGTAAGAGAAAGTAACGCCACGTTTGCTTCTGTTTTTTATCTAGGTATCTGCCTCCTTTGTTTCTGTTATTAATGCAGGTATCTGGAAATATCATTTTTGAAAACGATAGTTCATCCTGGAAACATTTGAAATAATTTAAAAGAAATTTCGTGTTCCATGATTGTGTTCTTTTTCAATAAACCATTAAACATATTTTTTTTCTCCTTTATCTCTCCAGATTTATGGAACATTCAGTCGTGCTATGCTTCGTCTTATTCCTTCACTCAGAGGTTTTGCAGATGCTTTGACAAACGCCATGGTTGAGTTGTATCTCGCATCTCAAGAAAAGTTCACTCAGGATATGCAACCTCATTATGTTTACTCACCTCGTGAAATGACACGTTGGGTACGAGGAATTTGTGAAGCCATCAGGTAAACCTTGTTTTCTGAATTAGTGTCAATTCACCACGATTTGTGCAAAAATAACTGATCACAATGTTTATAATATTCTGAAACTAACTCATACATAGTATGAGTTAGTTTCATATTATCGCGCAGGAGATAAGGCTACGGTAAAATATCGGTTTGAAATTGCGTATGTATTCACATGCAGCAATTTTTCCCGCCGTTTTTCTACGTATAAATCTCAAAATATTTTACCAAACAGCGTGCAAGAATACTGAACAGTTGATGATCCAGCACGATCATATCCAGTGCAGTGAAAGAACCTTCTAGAATAATTTTATTTATTCCACGAGTATTATAACTTAAAGAAGGTAGATAATATATTGAAATGATCAACCTGTATATGTAATACTATGAAACATTCTGTATATATATATATTCGACGCTTCTCCTATCCATTTTTTTTATTTCTCCTTCTTTCTTGGAAATTCGAGAAGAAGTTATTTTTTTTTTTTTTTTTTTTTTTTTTTTTTTTTTTTTTTTTTTTTT
>CM022878.1:22152260-22167947 GCA_012654025.1 Pachypsylla venusta | reverse complement strand
ACGTGGAACGTGGAACGTCGGAATTTTTTTTTTTTTGGCCCCATGGCTCCAAATATTTTTAAAATTCAAAAATGACCCGAAATAGTGAAAATATGGCCCAAAAGCAATATGGCCGAATATATTTGATCTTTATTTTGGCCTTTGGCTTCCCGTCAAACAATTTTTTCAGCCAAAATATGTCTAAAATTTCTGCACGAATACAATACTTTATCTTCTATGGAAGAGAAAGTAAAAATGACCATGCCACAGATTGACTTGATGTAATCTTTGTTAAGCTCTTACCAGATGATGCTTGAAAACTCTAATATGACCTATTAATTTCTTCCCAGGCACATAATAAATATACTGGTGCTGATTTTGATGAAGATTTAAGATCCGTACTGCGTCGTTCTGGATGTAAAAATGAAAAGATCGCATTTCTTCTTGACGAGTCCAATGTCCTCGAATCTGGTTTTCTAGAAAGAATGAACACGCTTTTGGCTAATGGTGAAATTCCTGGACTTTTTGAAGGTAAAATCTGAGCGGACGGCAGTGCGCCAGTCCAAGTTCCAGAGAGCACCAATGTATCTTTACACGAAGCAATTTACCAGGTTTTGCACATCGTCATACGGTTTTACAAGGAATAGATCATTGAAATTTTGAATATAGTGCAATACTACGGGAAAAACTTCAAAAGTTTTTGTTAACCCGGAGAGAAGATAGATAATTTCAAAGTTTGAACTTTTGGATACTGACTGACTGACTGATTCATTCACTCATCATGAAAAGTTTCAGGCACTTCCCCTATATCTACAGCGCTGATATTTTGTATGAAGTTATCAATTGACATCCAAGTAAAAATTTGAACTTTTCAAAATAGATCTTTTAAACTAATTACTGCTCAATCTTTTCCGATAAATTTAGTTTTGGGCTGCCGGCCGGCGCGGCGGCCTTAAATCCAAAAGTATATATGTAAACAGTGTGAGTCTCACCCTGTATACATATATTCTTATACAGCCTGTACAACCAGCTATTAACATTTTTTAGAACGGCCGCACCCATATCTCGAGAACGGTAAATCGTAGAGTAGTGAACTTTGTTGTAATAAACTTCTCTTTTTATTACCTTTAAAATAAATCATCGCTTGATAGGTCATCTCAATTAATATTTTTGAGATGGCCATCGTCCAAAATCGTCTCATTATTCACATTTTTATCTAAGCTATGAGCAGATAGCTACTACAAAATGAGGAGTCACCAAAATAGAATAACATTAGTAAAAAAATAATGATTTTTTCTGAAAAAAGTATCAAACTTGAGTTTTAGTGAATAGCCTTGAGTTGAATTATCAACGTTTGTTGGTAGCTATTAAGTAAATCGACCATAAGAATTAAAATGACTCACCCAGTACTAAGTGGATTAATGTCCATTTCATTTGCATAGGTGACGAATATACCACTCTAATGACTCAATGTAAGGAAGGCGCCCAGAGGGAAGGTCTCATGTTAGATTCAAACGAAGAACTTTACAAATGGTTCACTCAACAAGTTATGAAAAATCTGCATGTGGTGTTCACAATGAATCCTTCATCGGAAGGTCTTAAAGATAGAGCTGCTACTTCTCCTGCTTTGTTCAATAGATGTGTTTTGAATTGGTTTGGAGATTGGTCCGACACAGCTCTATACCAGGTAATTATTCTTTCAATATATGTAGCACCTTCTCATAATGGCGAAAATATCAGGGATGCTGTAAGAACTAAGAGAGAAATTTTTAAATTGATTTAAAAACGGTCAAAAATGTGTTGCTGTTATCAACAATCAATCCTTTATTGACACCTTTTTTCTTTTTGTGATATACGTATTCTAGGTATAGATGTGATGGTGAATTATCCTCACGCCATCTCAAGTCAATCAGTATTTGTTTAATTCAGATGGAAGAGGTCAAAAAAAATTGATGATGTTTTTAGAGGTTGATCCCCTACTTCCGAAACAAAGACAAACACATGAAACTGTTGTTCCCCTATGAGTTCTTAAATTTGATTTTTAGTGCTGGAAATCAGCTGTCGTAGTTCTTCATGGATGTGATGTCCTTGGCTGTCAATATTTTGTTAAAATCTAATTGTTGGGTCGATTATTATTGATGCCTGCTTTGATTTTTTTGTCGAATGCAACAATATCGCAAAAACGATTGGCTTGTTGTTCATTTCTTCAAAACAATCAAGCTTTTTTCTCAACTCTTCTGCAATTTTGTTTTTAATTTTGTGATGACGCATATTGATGAGAGTGTTATTATGAGGACAACTGCCCATTAAAAAACTATTTAGGCTTGAATATAGAACCAAGAAGACCAGGATTTGATTCCAGGTCGGAGTTTCCAGGGACTACAATGTCTCCGAATATTTTGATTTTGTCTTTGAATGACTGTTAAGAGGTACAATCATCCTTCTGAGAACAGCTGATTAATCAATGAAAAGTTAACAGTGTTAGACAAACCTTGCACATGAAATGTCTGAAATTAGGAGATGAAAATCCCTGTAACATTGAGCGCTTGTACATGAAATGTCTGAAATTAGGAGATGAAAATCCCTGTAACATTGCGCTGAAATTTTAAAAATTTCAAAACGCTCATGCGAGTGGTCCACAAAGAAATTATACCATTCCAATCAATCGCTTTTGAATATCGCATTTTATAAACAGAAAAAAATCATCCTCAGAACCAGAACCTCGGTTTTCGATTTTTTTTTCTCCAAGTATTGGTATTATAAGAACTATTTATTAATTCATTAATCCGATACAGACATAATTGATTTCAATATGCGTCATGTCAAGTTGTTGTCTTTGTTTCCTAAGAAATTTCATATTTATTTTCAGGTTGCCAAAGAATTCACATTGAAAATAGATTTGGACGGTCCTCAAACATGGAAGGTTCCTGATTTCTTCCCATCTGTGTGTTCATTAGTGTCCACCACCCCTACTCACAGAGACGCTGTAATTAATTCATGTGTCTATGTTCATCAAACTCTACATAAAGCCAATGTTCGTCTCTTAAAACGTGGAAGTCGGACAATGGCTATTACTCCGAGGTAATTTATTTGTAAGATTGTAGATTGGGATGGGATGAATTGCAAGTAAATCAAGCATGAAACAACAGAATGTGCACGGGATCCTTTGCAAGAAAGAACAACTTGTAATTAATCAATTCTTATTACAACCTTTTCTCCTCATATTCGAGAAAAATCTTTGCCCTTCAGAAACGTGCACTTAGAACAGTCTACGGATTGAGGCGTGACCACTCTTGTCGATCTTTATTTAAGGAAAAAGGTGTCCTCACTCTGTATGGACAGGTCATTCTGGACACCTGTGTATTGATTCATAAATTGCGAGACTCCCTCCCAAAACACAGTGACTTCCATCAATACAATACTCGCAACAGAAACAATATTGTTCAGAGTAGGGAGAAACTTTTTCACAGGTCATTCCTCGGTGCCGGTGTTAAAATCTTCAATAATCTTCCATCAAACTTCAAAACCTTCGAACATAAAATATTTAAGCCGTCACTGAAGGAATTAATTCTGGACGCCTGTCCTTACAGTGTAGAGAAGTTTTCTAACGTTCTAACTTCCCGCGGAACAAATTATTGGTAAACTTTGATTTTTTTTTCCCCACGCTTTATTTTTATATCTTATTTTTATATATTTTCGTACACTTTTTTAAATTATAAATTTTAACTTCGTAATTAGTATTAAGTAAGTGTGAACATACATGTCATGTATTATATGCACAATAAAATTATTATTATTATTATCAATAGATGTAGGCTGGCCGACCATTAAACAACTGCCCCGATTCAATTCATTGAGTCTTTCAATTTTTCTCATATTTTTATTAAAATAATTATTTATCTTTCAGACACTATCTGGACTTCATCAATCACTTCGTCAAACTTTACCGAGAGAAATGTTCGGAGCTTGAGGAACAACAACTGCATCTGAATGTCGGTCTCGGTAAAATAGCGGAAACTGTCGAGCAAGTTGAAGAAATGCAAAAATCTTTAGCAGTCAAATCTTTAGTAAGTTTTCATAAGATTTGCATGACCTACAGACCTACACATATTTCAAATTATAAAAAAAGTGTGAAAGTCAAAACATTTTAAAGGTTTGCCAAATATTTAATTGGTTTGGGGCTCTCACATCTCTATGGTCCATTCATTTTGCCGTAATCTGATTAATTGATGAAGATCTTTAAATCATTCATATTGAAAAGACTAATGGACGGATAGATCATATTGGTCTAAAAGAGGTGACTCACAGAATGTCTACTCCGGGTGTTACCCTCTAAAAACTATTTTAAAAGTTTTCCACAAAGTTCGAAGAATTTTTTTTAAATATTTTACCCGTATTTTCATGGATAATATGGCGGACTGAGCCTAGATGGGTAACATCTAATCGATTTTTAATTCGAAATTTAATATAGTTCTTGGTGCAATTTTGGAGACCAAGACTATGTTGAGAGTTATCAAATATATGTGTTGGACAGTTTTGTTTCGAATAACGACCAGATGTAATTCCAAATTCAATTGACTGATATAAAAACTATACGAATAAAATTTGTTTAAACTTGTTAAAAGGTGCCTTTTATTTTTGTTATAGACCACCAGATTATTGTCCATAATGAACGGACGCCAAAGATTTTTTACGGAAAGGATTTTTTTTTTTTTAATTTTGTAATATCCGCAAATTTATAATGTTATAAAAATGCATTGACAACATTTTCATTAAAAATTTTAGGAACTGTCCTCCAAGAATGAAGCAGCTAATTTGAAATTGAAAGAAATGGTCAAAGATCAACAAGAAGCGGAAAAACGAAAAGTTCAGTCACAAGATATTCAAGCGGAGATAGAAAAACAAACCGTGGAGATAAGTCAGAAACGAGTATTTGTAATGCAGGACCTTGCACAGGTTGAACCGGCAGTAATGGACGCCCAACAAGGTATTTTTCTATCAAACTTAACCTGAGGAAACCATGCTAGAAGATCAGTGTGACAAGAATGAATTTTACAGATTTTTTATTATTTTTACATAAAAAACGAATTACAGGTTTGGGGAATTCTATGATGTGATCATGTTAGGTACAAAAAAAATTCAAAACAAACTCATAAACATAAAGATAAAAAAAAGTTTGACCACGCATTTCAATGAAGAAGATTTGTGATCGAGACTTTAAAATTAAACAAAAACAATTTTCAAACAAACGCTTTCCTATTATCTTAATCCTTACTTCACAAATTATATCTGATAATACCATGGCCGTATTTTTTCATGAAATCTAATTCACTTCGACATATACGTGCAAAATTGTTTCTTTCTTTAGAGAGGTTTTCCCGCTAAGCCATATCTATAACTTTTACATTGTTTGTTTTGAATAGCCGTGAAAGAAATTAAGAAACAGCAACTAGTTGAGTTGAGATCTATGGCGAACCCACCTTCTGTTGTAAAATTAGCTCTAGAATCAATTTGTCTTTTATTGGGAGAAAACGCTACAGATTGGAAAGCTATTCGAGCTGTCGTCATGAGGGAGAACTTTATCAATTCCATCGTGTCAAGTTTTAACACAGAACTCATCACGTAAGAAATATGTTTTTCTTTAATATTTTATTAAAATCATCTTCTATTATGTTTAACACTCCTTTTCGCAATCAAAAATCTCCTTCCTCCCACTTAATGTTTCGAAATGGTTAACTCTTGAAGAGAATTGTTTCACTTAAACAGTAATTGTGGGACAAAAATTCTAACGATACTCTTTTCCCTCAAGAACGGCAGAAATTTTGACATTAAAATAATAGTTTGTTTTACATTTTAAAAAATACAATCACATTTTATCTGCACCCACCAAGTCATATGCCTCTTTCCATGTTATTGCAACAACATGGAAAGAGGCATATGACGAATAACGGGTCTTAAGTTTGGAGAATTTAAGTGAGTTAAGCTTCGACACACTTCCCATTACATTTTTCACCAATTCCTTTGCGGATATATCAGGATGGAGTCTCGATGCAATGATCTAAGCATATCTCACACCAGGAATCGCACCCACCATGACTAATATCAATGTGAAATATTGCTTGGAATCATCAATTTCAGATGAATTGAGATTTGAAATCAACATGAATGTAAATAGGTATATAATATCTTATTCAATATGAGTGGCAGAAAAATGCACATCATATCTGTGAGACATGATGTGGAACTCCCATTTCCGTGCATGGTTACTACCACTTCAACGTTATTTAAAAATGATAGCATCAACTTGTATTTTTAATCTTTGCAATTTCAGAGATGAGGTTCGAGAAAAAATGCACTCAAGATATTTAAGTAATCCTGACTATTCATTTGAAAAAGCCAACCGAGCTAGTTTGGCTTGTGGACCTATGGTGAAATGGGCCATTGCTCAGGTTTGTATTGTACAGATGTGTAATTTTGAACTTAGTAATCCAATGAATGGATTATAAATATTCCTTCTTATTGCGCCTAGTCCGATTTTGCGTATCTAGTCCATCTTGTGTAAGTTATAATGACGTTATTCGAAATCATTTGTTTACACGTTTACTTTTCTCAAGAGACTGATTTACTAATTTTAAAAGTTAAAAAAAATCTCAAGTACGGCTAGCGGACAAGGCTTTGTTTGCTGGTCGTTCAGTGTGGGAATCAAATGGATCATTGATGAAAATTTATTTACAATTTGAGTTGTATGTTGAGACACATTTATGTACTTCAACCATGAAAAAAATGTCTTTCAGATAAGCTACGCAGATATGTTGAAAAAGGTTGAGCCACTTCGTTTGGAATTAAAATCATTGGAAGTTCAAGCAGCCGAAAATAAAGCAAAGGGAGAGGAAACTAAAGATTTGATAAAACAATTGGAAAACAGTATTGCCTCATACAAAGATGAATATGCACAACTCATTGCACAAGCAACTGCTATCAAAACAGACTTAGATAACGTACAAGCCAAAGTAAGTGGAACTCATAAAAATCTTGTTAACGTATCGAGGAATCTCTGAGATATAACTAACAGTAACGCCGAGTTTCGAGAACTAAGTAGACCCCAAATGGTACCAAATATCATAGCAGATTCTTTTTTTTCGTGGTCGAAAAGAGAAATTGGGTAAATATAATATTAATAATATCAAAATTCAACCAATAGGAAAGAAAGATTACTCCCAACAGAAGCAGGCGTATATCTTGAGAATTTCCATTTATCAATCATCAGCTGATGACTCGACTCAAAAATTATTCGGAATTTTTGTTCATCAGTAAACTTGATGACACTAACTCTGTCACTGTTAAAAAATGTTACTTGTTTTATTTTCAGGTTGAGAGGTCAATGGCTCTTCTTAAATCTCTTGGAATAGAACGCGATCGTTGGGAAAATACGAGTGAGACTTTCAGATCACAAATGGCCACTATTATTGGAGATGTTTTGCTGTCATCGGCATACCTGGCCTACGCTGGATACTTTGATCAACATGTACGTACATACTCAAGCAAACCAATATCTGCCCAAATCTCAGATTAAGGGCCATGTTATAAAACTCTACTTAAGTGTGAGTTGGAGGACTACAAATTAGCGAAGTAGCCATTCGCACTTATAAAATTTCTGTTTTATATTATAATAAAACTACATATAATTTGTTTGGTCAGAACATTTTTTAAAATACAAATCCGACACTCAAGTGGTAGTGACCACTCCAACTCGCACTCAAATGGAGTTTTAGAGTATGGCCCTAAGACTAAAGATTGTTACTGCAAAGGCGATCTCTAATACAAAGACATTCAGTCTTTTTATACAGTTTTAAGATATATTTTGGTTTTCAATGAAAAATAATACATTCTGTCATTACTTCAAGTGTTAAACATGAAAAAGATTTTGCTCTTCAAAAAACAAAGATAAGAGTGTTTTGAAATAAAATTTCCGTGAGGTTTTTTTGTATCTTTTATATGTATTATTACGTAATTAAATTAAGAGATAATTCATTGATACTTATTTTTTTTTTACAGTATCGACAAAGTCTTTTCTCAACTTGGAGTTCTCATCTAATTGCTGCAGGTATTCAATTTAGACCTGAGATTGCCCTTACAGAATATTTGTCTAGTCCCGATGAACGACTTCGTTGGCAAGGAAATGCACTACCGTCAGATCATTTATGTACTGAAAATGCTATTATGTTGAGTGTAAGTATGAGACTTTTGTCGAAACATCTCCAAATACTCATTCGTTTCAGTAATAACTTTTTTCTCGGTGATTTAAGACAAATTACTACTACGTAGTAATTTGGTCAATATCAAATTCATGGAATTAACCGCACCGATTCCAATCATCGAGCTTATTTTTTTTTTGCGATTTTATAAAAATGTGTACATCAAATTAATCAATAAACCATTTTGAAACTTTGAGTGATGTTGTTTGTGAGCTAATTTAATAAGGTGGTAATTCCAAAGCTATCTGACATCAAACATAGGTACTTCCTAATCTTTTCACGTATATGACATTTTAAAAAATATATTACAACCAATCAAACCCATTAGAGTTATAAGAAGGTGATAAAATATTAGATAAGTATCGCCTAGTTATCAGGATCTTATAGATTGAGCTGAAAACATCCATCCATTTAATTGATTTTGGGATTCCACAGAGATTCAACCGGTATCCACTAATCATAGACCCGTCTGGTCAGGCAACTGAATTCATCTTGAAAGAATTTGAATCTAAGAAAATTACCAAGACGAGCTTCTTGGATGATGCTTTCCGTAAGAACTTGGAATCAGCTCTGAGATTTGGAAACCCTCTGCTTGTGCAGGTAAGACATGAGCTCATCCTTATTATATTAAATTCAATAATATTATTTTCTAGCTTTCATTTAGCTTGAGTTCATCGAAATTAATAATTATTAGAAATAAAATTTTATCTATTTTTCCTGCCATTTGTGCCCAAATACCCAGCGTGTTTTATCCTAAAAAAATACTGAAAATTCTAATCTGCCTTGTGCATTTGGCTGATGAAAAGAAAAACACGAGAAATATTTTTTTCATCACCCACGCCTGTGTTGACTATGATAGGGTTAGATATATTTCGTGATTGTACACGTGTTCATTTTAACGTTATAAGGAGTTTTTTCTCTTATACGGCAAATATTTTCTGAAGTATTCTTATCCTATAACACTGGCACTTATTATAGATTTTACCTTCGGCTATTCAATTGTTCTCACGAGGCTAAGTGTATCCCGTAACACATCCAAAAGGGAAATCAAAATACCCGCAGGTTTTCCTGAACCCTAATTTTTTTAACTAATATGAAGAAAGGTGATTCTGCTTTTATTTTGTTCAAGATTTGTTTTTGTTTTATTTACAGGATGTTGAGAACTACGATACAATTTTGAATCCGGTTTTGAACCGAGAACTTCGTCGTACAGGTGGCAGAGTTCTGATCACCTTAGGAGATCAAGATATTGACATTTCACCTACTTTTGTTATTTTCTTATCAACACGTGACCCTACTGTTGAATTTCCTCCTGATATTTGTTCTCGAGTAACATTTGTTAATTTCACAGTTACTCGCTCCAGTTTACAATCCCAATGTTTGAATTGTGTTTTGAAAGCAGAAAGGCCCGATATTGATACAAAACGATCCGATCTTCTAAAATTACAAGGTACGAGTGTGTGGAAACTTTAAGGAGCAGAGAGAAACTAGTTTGATAGAACGTATTATTTTAGTTTAGTGATCAAGACTAGGTATACTTGTACTAAAAATTAAATAATTGTTAAGTAGAGCTAACTAGTTTCATGCTCTCCTGAGAACATCTTCAGAGCTAGTATGAACTTTAATTAATTAGGGACTTTTAAAATAAGTTGAAATTTACTCAATTATTTTTATTATCAACAAACGAATAACTGTCGGAAGCATACTCATTCTTAAAAAATAAATATATTTTCGATGTTAATGATGGCGGTAATGTTCATTAAATACTATCCTTTCCTTGGAGCTCGTCATCATTTCATAAATGTTCTGATAACTCGTTCTCGTTAACTCGTTCGGTCAATGTTGTAAGTATTTTATTTATTCGAAATGAGTGTTTAATTCTAATAAGTTACCAATACTTAAGGAAGGATGGCTACAACGAAGTGTTTGTACTTAACAGAGGTACTATTGTATATCCATATACCTTGTTAGTACAGTCAGATATTAATTTGTTGCTAAATTCTAACGTATTATACTAACTCGTAGTATAGAGGTTTCCGTTACAAATTTTACAAACATTAATTGGAAATAAACTATCTGAATTAATGACTTTTTTTATTGCAGGCGAGTTTCACTTGAGATTACGACATCTAGAGAAATCACTCTTGGGTGCCTTGAACGAATCCAAGGGTAAATTATTAGACGATGATACAGTCATAACTACTCTAGAAAAATTAAAGGGAGAAGCCACCGAAATTTCCAGAAAGGTAGACGAGACTGACATCGTCATGAAGGAAATCGAAACTGTATCACTTCAGTACAAGTCTTTATCACAGGTAAGTTCATATTTTCAGATGATGTATTCAATCCGTCAATTTTTATCACGTCCAAAATTTTATCGGGATGATCTTATTCATTCAAGAAAAAAATCTTTATTACTCAAATTTCCATTTTCTTGAACAATTCTTTCGTACTTGAAACTGTGCTCGTTGAATTGTTAAAATGTTAGGAGAACTTGTAATAATCCAATAAAGGCACAAATGTACTCTAAATCTCACTGTTTCTATTTTCACAGGCTTGCAGTAGCATTTTCTTCACTATTGAATCACTCAACCAGGTCCATTTCCTCTACCAGTATTCTCTGAAATTTTTCTTAGATATTTATAACGCCGTCCTGTTCTCTAACCCGGAACTCAGTACGATAGTCGACCATCAACTTCGTCTGGATAGTATCACCAAACAGTTGTTTAGCGTCTGCTATGATCGTGTTGCACGAGGTATGCTTCACACTGATCGACTTACCCTTGCAATTCTGCTGGCGCGTATTAGACTGAAAGGTATTCCAAGTATACAGAACATGGACGATGAATTCAATTTCTTCTTGAGAGGCAAAGAAGGAATCCTCAACGTAAAGCCACCTGCATTAGATGTCCTGTCTTTAGAACAACAGGAAGCATTGCTTCGACTTTCAACTAAGGTAGTAGCTTTCAAAAATGCTGCTCAAAGAATTCAAGAGATACCTGAGTTTGGAGCTTGGTTACAACAAAGTACACCCGAACAATGCGTTCCAAAACTCTGGGAAGAAGAAAAGACTTTCAGTGAGACAGCAGTTGCTATGTACCAACTTTTGTTCATTCAGGCATTAAGAAGTGACAGAGTTCCGGCAGCAGCGCACATATTTGTGTCGTCAGTGTTTGGAGACAACTTCATGTTGTCAGCTGAGAGAGAACTGGATCTACCTCACATCGTTGAAAACGAACTCAAGGGTAATGTTCCAGCTCTCTTGTGTTCTGTCCCAGGTTATGATGCTTCTGGTAGAGTGGATGATCTTGCAGCCGAATTAGGGAAGCAAATTGCTTCCATTGCCATTGGATCTGCTGAAGGTTTCAATCAAGCTGATAATGTCATCAATGTTGCTGTAAGATCTGGCAAGTGGGTTCTGCTAAAAAACGTTCACTTGGCCCCTCAGTGGTTGGTTCAGCTGGAAAAGAAATTACACAGTTTACAACCGCATGCTAATTTCCGACTATTTTTGACCATGGAAATCAATCCAAAAGTCCCTGTAAACTTACTTCGAGCCGGGCGCATTTTTGTTTTTGAGCCCCCACCTGGTATAAAAGCAAATTTATTAAGAACATTTAGTACAGTTCCCGCCACTAGAATGATGAAAGTACCCAATGAAAGGGCGCGTCTCTATTTCTTACTAGCCTGGTTCCACGCAATTGTCCAAGAACGACTGCGCTATGTTCCTCTTGGTTGGTCTAAGTTCTACGAGTTCAATGAATCCGATTTAAGAGTTGCGTGTGATACATTGGACACATGGATTGATTCAACTGCAATGGGAAGAACTAACTTGTCCCCGGATAAAATTCCTTGGAATGCGCTCATTACTTTGCTTTCCCAATCTATCTATGGAGGTAAAATTGACAACGATTTTGATCAAAGACTTTTGGGTTCATTTTTATCCAAACTTTTTACTACCAGATCATTTGAAGCTGATTTTGCTCTCGTTGCAAATGTGGATGGTGCAACACGTCACATTAATATGCCTGACGGCACTCGTAGAGACCACTTTTTGCATTGGATAGAAGCGTTGCCTGACAGACAAACACCTTCCTGGTTGGGACTACCAAACAGTGCCGAGAAAGTTCTTCTCACAACGCGAGGTACTGACCTGGTAGCCAAACTCCTCAAAATGCAACAACTAGAAGACGAAGATGAGTTTGCTTACACAGAAGCTAGCGAAAACAACACAGAGGAACGAAACGTTGATGGCCGTCCCGCCTGGATGAGAACTCTGCACAACTCTGCATCCAGATGGTTAGAACTCTTGCCAAAGGCTTTGCAGACTTTAAGGCGTACCGTTGAGAATATTAAGGATCCACTCTACCGGTACTTTGAACGTGAAGTTAGCTCAGGAGCCGCTCTTTTAAAAGATGTTGTAAACGACTTAGAGGACGTTATCCTAATCTGTAAAGGGGGAAAGCGCCAGACAAACTATCATCGTATTCTCTTAAGTGAACTTGTCAAGGGAATTCTTCCCCAACGGTGGTGTAGATACAGCGTTCCTAAAGGCTGCACTGTGATTCAATGGGTTACAGATTTTCGTCTTCGGGTCATACAACTTCAAGAAGTTTCTCAGCTTGTGTCACAAGGAGGTGCCAAGGAATTAAAAGTTTTCCCTGTTTGGCTCGGTGGACTTTTCAATCCCGAAGCTTACATCACAGCAACTCGGCAATGTATTGCAGAAGCCAATGGTTGGTCACTAGAAGAATTAGTCCTCGATGTTACTATTACCGACATTCATGATCCAGATAAAATCAACACAGATGATTGCAGTTTCCGTGTGGTCGGCTTGAAATTACAAGGTGCCCAATGCCGAAACAATGAGTTGGTTCTTACTTCGACAATTCTGATGGATCTACCAGTCACTTTGGTTCGTTGGGTACGACTAGAATCTGAATCGCGTCAAGATAAACTTTCTCTTCCGGTCTATCTTAACTCTACCCGTACTGAACTTCTATTCAATGTGGAGTTGAACATAACTTCAGGACAAGATCCGCATAGTTTCTACCAAAGAGGAGTAGCTCTTTTAACGTCAACTTCTTTAAACTAAATCTAAACCTCGCTTAAATTGATATTTCTTTGATATATTACACTTTAGCAACTTTTACTTCATTTTTATTACTCGTGTACTATTATGCTTACTAAACATTTACTTTGATTTAAAAAAAAAATATTTTATAAAGCTTCTATTGAATAAAAAGCAATAAATATATTTGTTGGATTCTATTTACTTTGATATCTATTTAACATATTTAGATCAACAAGATTTGCGTTTCATTGCTTTCCTGAACTAGTGACAACCAAGAAAGTTCCTTTTGACCTCATTAGACCCCTTTTTTGGGGAAACCCCAATATCCTCGTCCATGCCAACGGCCTTGGACGAACAACAGACTTCTAAGTACAATTTATGAAATTGAACCGAATTTGTACCAAAATATATTTTTCAAGTAGGTCAGTATAGCTTCCCCACCATAAGGGCCGGAGCACACTAAGCATTTTAAAAAAAATCAAGTCTGGCTCTTACCGTTCTCCTTAGGCAGGAATTTTCCGCCAAAAAGTATCGGAAAACCGCTAAAAACCGCCAACGGTAAAGCAGGCTGCAGCCAAAGGTCCACACGCAATCAATGCATAAAACTAATATGGCTACACGCCAAATTTGAAGCTCTAGCTATTACCGTTCATTTTTTAGGCGTGATTAATTAAAAGCGGTAAAAAAAAAAAACGCAAACCGTAACTTCGATTTCAACCAAAAGCCTCGCGGTTCGTTCTGGGCATAAACTGGACGTCCATATAAAATTTCAAGTCTCTAGCACTTACCGTTCTTGAGATATCTTGGTTACAGACAGGTCACACACACGTACCAATGGCTGGAACTCGAGATTTGGGCTCTGGCATTGAAAACTCGACATCGTAAATTTCAGTTTCAATACTTTCCTTTTTATATTTACTGGATAAGGAAAGTAAAAAAAAAAAACACTCGAGATGAGAATTAATTCCACCTGTTGAGGAAAATCCATCCGGGCGGGAATCGAACTTCCGAGCTCGACTTCAAGTGACAAGTGTCCTTACTTGACTAACAAACAAGAATTGTTTCAATTTACTTTAATTAATCAAACGAAAACAGGAGATATTATATCTAAAAAAAATCCATAAATTTTGATGGCTCGAACCCACGCCTTTTATATTACTCGGTATGTACGTCACTGTTTTTTTTTTTTTTTTAGGAAACACAGTTTCTGATAATTGAGTAAATTAAAATTTCAGAAAAGTAGGTTTCTGCTTCTGAATACATTTTTTTCCCAAATTATCAAAATTTTCGTGATAAAAGTTTCATTGAAATCCTGGTTAAAAATTACATTAAAAATCACTGTCATTTCTATTTTGTCACATACTGGGAGGATATGCCAACCATAAGTCGAAATTTACATGGAAAATCCTATGGGACAACTAGAAAGTGCAAACCCTGTATATGTTTTTCCGTGCTTATATAAACAATGAGTGATATGCCATAAGATAAGTAAGCGGCTGTCTGCGGGCACCCTAAGGCTGCTCTCAGATAGCTGCTTACTTATCTTATAGCACATCACACATTCTTTTATTAGCAAGAAAAAAACAAATGAACATATTCTTATGGGAGTCCGCAGATCGAGCAATTGAACCAGTGTATTTGTTTTTTCCTCGCTTATAAGAAACAATTGTGATATGCTATAAGCTGAGATCCCTGCCGCGCCTGAAACAAGGCATCTAAAGGCGGCGAAGATAGAAGAAGGGGAAGCAAAAGGGTGGGCGGTTTTAGATTTCCTAAAATTAATTGTTGAATGGGATTTCATAGAACCCCTACTAAGTACCAAACCTGACTTTAGCTCTACAACTCTTTTTAACAGTATGCCGAGTATGTGTGTCTGTCATTCGCGGATATAGCCCTCTTACTTTAGGGGGTCACACTCGCACAATATACCTAATAGAAAATTGGGAAGGGGGAGGGACTCGTAACCTAGAGACCGGGGGTTCGATTCCTGGGCAGTACATCGAGGTAGGATAGAGCTTACCACAAATACCTTTCATAAGGGTGATAAGCGATTTTATAAGCGTCATGACGAAAAAATATTGCCATGACGGATAACAGAATTTTTGACAATTTTTTATGTACTTATTTCTATTTAGTCTCAGGATTGATAATTATTTAGGGGCCCGTGCCCCCCCCCCTCTCAATGGGATAAAAGACAGCCGATCACCATTCATTTGATTTTTTTTTAAAAAAAAATACGTGATTAGGTTTGAGAAACACCGACCGCTTAAAAAAACTGGGGGGGGGCACGTGCCCCGGGTGCCCTCCCCTATACCCGCGCATGGTGTCTGTATCTTCTTGCTAAAAACGCTCCAGTAAACTCAAATTGATAAAAAAAAA
>CM022878.1:22106166-22149989 GCA_012654025.1 Pachypsylla venusta | reverse complement strand
TATGGATATATGCCTGTATATGAACTGAGGCTAGGTATGATAGAGGATGCATGGTACAATATGAGATTATATTAAGATGGTGGGTGGGGGGTATATTATGGTTGTTCATATTTGTTATCTATGGATATATGCCTGTATATTTATATATTTAACTATTTACATTTTTTTTTATATATATATATAATTTTGCTTATTACGAGGAGAAAAACTATTTACATTACATACATATTGTTTATACATCTATCATCATACCTAGCCTCAGTTCACTTGAGAATGTCGTAACTGACGAAAGCGCTCGTGGCTCATCAAATTATTTGTAGTTGACACATAAAAATTTTTCTAAAAAATTATTTCATAATGACTACAAACATCCTAAATACTATCTCTAAGATTGAGAAGTAGTAGTGGACTGCTAAATTTATATAGGAAACCAATCAAAACCTAATAATAAGTGGTCGATGTCTGTACAGGGCTCTTTTTTATGAATGTGTATTGTCATTATTCTCAGCCCATAGGTAATTATAACAATTTTTTTGGCTTCTTGTCTTTTTAACATATAAGGTCATTCGAGACTGTGGTGTTTTACCGTTAACTCGCTGGACGTTGTTTAACTTCAGTGATCTTACGGGAACTGGTGTATTCAAAGTGTCACTGAGCCGGTTAATAACAACCCTAAATCACTGTATGAATCTCTTTTTGTTCGAGTCCGCCTGACAGTTTTTTCGCCCCGAAAACAATTCAGTGTATATATTTTATTTCAGAGCAATTTATGATGGCGAGGAACATGAATTGTTTATGGAGCACCTTGACACCAACATTAAAAACCACGACAAAGATATTGAACGTATGTGCAATTTCCACTACCAGGGATTTATTGATTCCATAAGGGAACTTCAACAAGTGAAAGCTCAAGCTATGCATTTGAAGGTAGGTATGCGTTCTTACCGCCATGTCTCCCTAAATATCCCTTCTCTGGGGGATATTCATAATCACTTCTCAGAGTCGCGTCCCAATTTAAGAACTTTGAAAATAATGAAAATACAGCCATGTTCCTCTGTCCCCAAGTACAGAAAATTCTTTTTTAGACAATTTCAACCCTTATTGGGATTGGATCCCACAACTCTCGATTAAGCGTTGGACCTACGAGCCACTAGTAATTGAAGTTTGACACAAGATTTTTTTTTCTTCTGAATATCTTAATTGAAAGAAAGATCTGAATTTTTGCTCAAATGACTGATCCATTCTTGATTGTAAATTTACTTATTGTTAATTTTCAGACGGAAGTAATCGTTCTGAATGACGCATTGCAAAGTTCAGCGAGCAATGTTATTTCTAAAGGAGAAGAGTTGGTTGAAGCCAGACGAGTGGAAAATAATATTCAGCTTACCATAGAGAAACTTACTCAATGTTTACCCGTGTTTACCACTTATGCAAAATTACAAAAACAAATGAAAGATAAAAGGTAAGTTATGTTGTCTTGACATTATTTCCACTGGCGGATCGTTTGATGCCAGGGGCCTTACGCTTTAGAAATTTGGTATTCGCATATCATTCATAAAGTGAACAAACAAAAACATAAATTATGTTGCTGTCGTTATATGTAAATAAACGAAAACGGCTTTCATGAGCCTCCCCAAAAGATAATAACATCAAAATATATTCCAGCCCTTTAGCCTATTTACATCCCTTGTCCCCTTCTCTTATTTTTTTTTTTTTTTATTNCCCTTCTCTTAATTTTTTTTTTTTTTTATTGATACCAAATTCGCAAACTTTGTGTTCTTGTCACCGTTCTAAATAGATCAAAGGACCACAGTCTACTTACATAAAAAAAATAATCAGATAAATTATGTTCTTTTTCAGGTACTATCCCGCTTTGAAAACATTAGAACAGCTCGAACATTTACTTTTACCCAGAGTAGCAAATTATAGATTCTTTCAACAGATGAAAGATAACATTCCGAAGTAAGTTCCCAAGGATTAATTAGATATTATAGAATGACGTCAGAGGCATATCTGATGTGTAGAAATAAGAAATTTAAACTGTATGACGTTAAAGGAATTATATGACGCAGAGAAATAAGAAAGTGAGATAAAAAAGGTATGACGCCAGAGACTTGTCTGATGATGTAGCAAATAATGAGACGACGTCAGAGAGATAAGAAAGATATACTGTATGACGTCAAAGTCATATTCAGGGTAGTGTCTGCCTTTAATTTTATGACATATACTGGTGGTGTCCGGCTTTAACCTTAGTTGCAGTTTTCTCCGAACCTGTTTGAATTTTCTAAAAGAACTCGTTTTTCTTTAATATTTGATACGGTAATGTGATATTCATATTAGCGAATAATCTACCGTCAACTTTGGTTTTTCAAAGGACCTTAATTTTCATTACACATTCTTCTGTTCTATCAAATTTTGAATACAGTTGACTGTGCGTTTATTTTTTATTTTTAGCGTTTCGCGAAATTCACTAAAAATCACACGTAACTTACAAGAGTTTATGTTTATATGAATTTTCAGGCTAAGGGAAAGCATCAAAACGGCGTCAATGTCGGATTTGAAAGATTTCCTAGAAAATATACGTAAATTCTCCTCAAGGATTGGAGAAGTGGCAATGAAACATGTAAGTTGAAATATTTTCCCAAATTGCTGTCCAAATAAGACTCTTTCCGTTTTAATGTCCTGGTAGTGTAACTTCCTTGTTATCAAATAAATTTAACTGTCACGAAAAGCAAAAAAAAAAAAAAAAAAAAAAAAAAAAAAAAAAAAAAAAAAAAAAAAAAAAAAAAAANAAACACTTTTAACGCACATGACAAATCTATTTTTTTTCACCCGATTTGGCAGACATCTTACTGTGTGGCTGGTAATCTCTTCAATGTAGTACTAATGTCGTGGCAAATCCCCTCGTCTAATGTCACAGGATAGGCCATATCTTGGAAACGGCTTTTTAAAACTTTAGACGATTCGGATAATTTGTTCTTATCATTTAGATTACTGGACTTTAACTTGTATAGCAAAACTGTGTCAGTTTAATGGAGCATGAGATTTTTTGATTGAAGATTGTTGGTATGAAAACTTGTAATAGTGTGGTGTGAACTAAAGTTTGGGGCATGATAATTCAGAAAATATAAAGTTGATAAATTAGTGTTTTTCATTATTTTATTTTGTATTATTTGATTTCAGACTGCGGAGCAGGTGAATTCAGATCCCACAATTTTAGGGAAGAAAACTAAAAAGAAAAGACCTGCCCCAGCACCACCAAATCCTTTTACAGGTGAAGTGATACCAACTTTAGATGACGAGGAAGAAGACCCAAGTGCCCAACATCTCATTGATTTCTCGCCGGTTTATCGCTGCTTACATATCTACACCGTACTGGGCGCTCAAGATGAATTTCAAAATTACTATCGAAAGCAACGTCAAGAACAAGCTAGACTTGTTCTTCAGCCTCCTCCCAATATGGTATTTATTTTTTATCAATTGACAGAATTAAGTGAGGTCTAGTTTTTTCTTTGGTTTGTTAGTTTATCTATTTTTATTGGTCCGATGTTGGTATGGACATTTATTAGGTTCATAGAATTGGCCGATTATTTTTATTCGGTTTTGGGTCCTATTGGACCAGGGGAGGACTCATAATGATAATTTTAAGTGATGTCTACAGTTCACAAAACTACTAGTTATATTTTAACATCTGGAAATAATGTCAAGTAGGAAGATGTCCAAATTATAGGTTAGTAAATTTCATTGATGAAGCAAAATAAACTTCATTGAAGCAAAACTTGGGGAAAAAACAAGCAGTTCGTGATGAACGACCGATTAAAAAATCTCGGTTGATTTATAAGTTTAAGATACCCAACTGATGTTGACATTTCGTTTACGATTTTACTTTATCTTTCTGTATACGTTCGAGACTTACCTTTGCATTCATTTTGACTAGCAAGGCAACTCGGAAATCCTCGGCTTTGGTTTTGGATTAACATTTATATTTCATATTAATCTTAAATTGTCTGTCATATTTATTTTCAGCATGAGTCGATAGCGAGCTACAAATTATTCGTTCAAAGTGTTGTTGGATTTTTTGTTGTAGAGGATCACGTGCTCAACACAACAGAAGGTCTCATCAACCGTGCATATCTTGATCAACTGTGGGAAACAGCACTGTCCAAAATTACTAATTCTCTCAGAACGCAGTCTGCATATTGCACAGATGCAACGCTAATGCTAAACATAAAAGATCTCATTATGTTGTTCATAACTACTTTGAGAAATTATGGGTAAGCCCAACGGTTAGAGTAAGTTGAAGTGATCTTATTATGTTGTTCATAATAACTACTTTGAGAAATTATGGGCAAGCTCAACGATTAGATTAAGTTGAAGTGATCTTATTATGTTGTTCATAACTACTTTGAGAAATTATGGGTAAGCCCAACGATTAGAGTAAGTTGAAGTGATCTCATTATGTTGTTCATAACTACTTTGAGAAATTATGGGTAAGCCCAACGATTAGAGTAAGTTGAAGTAATCTCATTATGTTGTTCATAACTACTTTGAGAAATTATGGGTAAGCCCAACGATTAGAGTAAGTTGAAGTGCAATATCATTACAATGTACATTTTTTTTTTCTTCTTCTTCTTTTTTGAGAATGACGTAACGTGACGTTTCATCCACAAAGATTAGAAGGGTTTTGAGAACTGTAGACCTCTCTAAAAACAAATACCCACCATTATGTTCTGGGTGGCCCAAAGCTACTATTTTTTTTAACGTAATGAATGTCCGTACCCAGTTTGACCAGAACAGACCGACAAACATTTTAAAGACGTATAAACAAAATCGTGGACTTAAAACTAGACCTTTCTTCGATCAGTCTATTACAGAAATAATATCCTTTGTTTTTTAAAAACAAAAAAACTTTTACAACAGATACATTTCTTATGACGTGTGATTGTGGTTTGTTTCTTTCTTCAGATATTCCGTTAATCAATTGTTTGACCTGCTTCACGAAATAGGAGACCACTATAATGAGGTGCTTATGCAAAGATGGGTTCAAGTATTTAGAGAACTTCTCGAAGAAGAAAGTTTTATACCAATACAAGTGAGTGGTCACTGATTTTCATGATTGTTATTGACATTCAAACAAATACCTATGTTGATTGAATTTGGTTTAAACATTTTTGGATGGTATGCACAAACATTTAACAAATGGAAAAAAAAATGTGTCAGTTTGTTCTTTTACAAATTTCAACTTTGTTGCATTTACAAGAGTGCAACAGTATCTCGTTCCATGCACCGAGACGACCTAAATGCATACTATCACAGTTCCATCCAAACCTTACGGTGACCCCATATCGACCTATTTTTTGCAGTTTTCCAAAGCTGAATCTAGAAATTGGGAGAATAGTTTATTTTTAAGGGGAACACCACTAAACGGACGACAGTAATCTCGTAACAACGTAGTTGTTTTCACATGACTCGTGGTCCTCATTCCACCCTCTAGTTTTAGTGTTTTACAAATAGCAGTACATACATTCTCGTAAGTACGCTCAAAAGATTGACGATAATTAATAGCATTATTTTGAAAGATGAACCCTTCTTTTTATTTAGTACTAGCAGGCCTCTTCGCTGCAACCCGCTTCGCCTGGCGCCTTAAAGGCATGGTCGTTCCCGTGTTAATAGTATTTTATGATTTCCCCAGCAAAAATCGCAAAATCGACCGTAACTCGAAAACGGTTGGACAGTTTTTTGTAAACCATGTCCAAAATTAATGTTTAAAAGGTCACCTAAAATTATTCCGCTTTGAGTTGATATGTTGTCGCGACTAATTTTAAGATATCGGTTCGACACTTTCGAATTCTGATAATTTTCCTGGGGTCTCAGTCTATGTTTCTTTTAGAGGGGGGTCTATTCCCATAATTTTTTCTATAGCTCTTACCATTTCTATTAGTATTCTATGATTTCCCATGCAAAAATCGGCCGTAACTCGAAAACGGTTGTAGATTTTTTAATTATGATAATTTTTCTGATGTCTAAGTTTATGGTTTTGGTGGGGTCCATACCCATAACTTTTTTTGATCTCTTACTGTTTTGGCTAAACAATTAGTATTCTCTAAATTTTATTTTGGCCGATCCCGGATTTGAACGTTTTGAACAAGAAGGATTGTGGAAAATACCGATTTAAACAAATAAATGACAATTTTATGATTCTCAAAATAAATAAGCTTGGCCTAAAAATAAATTGGTTAAATCAGTAAAATACTTCTTAAAGGAAGATGAATTCTATGGGCTAATAAAAAATGGGTGGTCCCATTTAATTTTTTAACTTGACCCCCTGGGGCCGTCCTTGAGTCCGCCTCTGAAATGTAAAATACATATTTTTTTAAAAAAAATTACATTGCCACCACACCCAAAATTTCAGCTTTCTTGGTCAAATCTATCAAAAGTTAGAGGGCTGTTGCTGGACTTTTCGAACACAATGTATATATCAACAATCCATGACCCAAGATATTTATATAATGTAATAATTTTTTTCTTTAGAATGAAATCATTTCAACCAATCAAAAATGTGTAACTATCGAATTACACCTTTTTTTCGATGAGGATCCATGTTAACACGTGTGAACATCGTCTCACGGATTAACTCTGTTGTGTTCTCGCGTGTGAACACATTGTCCATCATAAGTTAAAAACTTCTTTTGAAATGTATACGCCACTTTTCATGTTTTCAACTACAAATATTTTTGTTAAATTTTTAGGTTGAAAATCAAGACGAGTATGATGATGTGGTTGAAACATTTCCGTTTGTTGACGGACACCTGGAAGCTTCATCGTTCCCTAAAAAGTTTCCTTTCTCTCAAATGGTACCTAATGTGTATCAACAAGTAAAAGAATTCATTTACGCTTGTTTAAAATTCTCTGAAGACTTGAATTTAAGGTAAGAGGAACATTCAAATTCGTATTACATATTATACTTACGTTAGATTTTATGGAGGACATGAGAACAAACTGAAAACTACCAGCATTACCATCCAAAAAAACAATTTTTCAGGTTTTCCTCAATAACTCGCTTCCTCTGCATTTTAGGCGAACAGTTGTGGCGATTCATTTAAACAATTCAATTTCCTGCAATTTCAACTTACACATTTTTCCTGTAGGATGTTAGGAGCGTTCCTTCAGACGGCGCCGTTTTGTCGTAAAATGGCGCTTTTGACAATAATAAATAAATAGATGCTGTTTTTTGTGTTATTATGTCACAATTTTAGTGCTCACTGCAGCATTGCAGGATTTTCCCAATATCAACCATTATCCAATTCCTTTAAATTTCTCAACTTTACCTACAATGCTGGCACCGGATCGCTATGCGCACTTATCTCCATAGCTACTCATTGTCCTCACGAGGCTGAGTGGGCCTCGAAAATATCCAAAACACAGTGACAAATTTTTGCCCCCGCCAAGATTCGAACCTGGGTCTCCCGAGTGCAAGACTAGAGCAGTGACCACTAAACCATGGGATAAAAGTTGTAGATATTTTTATTTTACACCGAATTCATATATCAATCATAAGAAGCGTTTTTGTGGAAGGTTAAAAAAAGAAAAAGAGCGAAATGTGGTTTTACTTATTTAGTACATGTAACGTATCGCCCATAAAGCAAAGGAATTCAGCTTGCATTAAAATCAATACATGATTTTTTGATGGGGTTATTAGGTATGGTGGGGAGATTCTAAACTAAAACTTAATTTTCAACCTCTAAAACTGAGGAGGGAATTTTAGCGGCCATTTTACGTCAAAAAGCGCTGCTAAAACTGTATTTTGGAAATAACTCAAGAATGGTTTATTTGAAGAAAAACTGAAAACATGGCAAATAGAATTTCCTACATTTTCAATTCACATATTTTCTCTGTGCGATGTTTAGGAGCGCTGCTACAAGCGGCTTTGCTTTGGCGGTAAAGGGCGATTTTGATGAAAATTTGTTTTTATCCTTTTTCCGTATATACGAGTATTTCGTATATATTTTTTCATATTTTGGTAACACACAGAATATCTCAGAAATTATAAACACTAGAAATGTCTTCGTTCTCCTTTGAGTCATCAAAAGAAGAAACACGTATTTCTTCGATTCTACTCCCTGTGTATTGCATCATTGCAAATATCACTAAAATAAGCGGAACACATGAAATTATAAAAAAATCGTCATCGTAGAGGAAGTACCAAAAATAAATACTGACCACTTTTTTCAGTCAATCAGAAGTTGATGATATGATGAGGAAGTCAACCAATTTGTTACTGACCCGTACATTCAGTGGCTGTCTTTCGTCTCTGTTTCATAAACCTAGTCTGGCCTTGAACCAGGTGATCCAGATTATCATCGATACAAGATATTTGGAAGATGCAACTGTGTATTTGGAACAATTTGTCTCCAATATTACCGGGTGAGAATATTATTTTTCAACTATTTGCAACGAGCATAATAGTCATCACTTCTAATAAAATATAATTGTAAGCAAAGGATGTTTCTCTGTTTTATAATATCTTGGGATCTTTTGGAGGTCAATAGAATCCATTTCGTCCAAGGGAATTGTGTTCAACTGTCTTTTCCAATTAGTTTTTGCATTATCACTGTTTTATGTTTTCTGCCGTCCATTAAAAAAAGACATAACTGTAAAGATTCTGAGTTTTGTCTTATTACGTGGACTAAATTAAATTTAGAAATAGCCGAGGAGTTTTGTTGTGATTTCATTTTAAATAAAACTTGTGATAGCATTTTTACATTTTTTTCTTCTGTTGGATTAGAAAATCCATAGGACGTTGTTTACAATACGCTCAGAAAGTAAGTGTACTCAATTTGTGTAGGCTTATTAAAACAAAAAAATGCATAGTACATTTGTACATATACAAGTTATTTTTTAACCTCGTCGCCATCCCCGTCGATGCAATAGGTACATTTGTTCATATGCAAGTTATTCGTTTGACCTTGTCGCCATCTCTGTCAATAGGTACATTTGTACATATGCAAGTTATTTTAACCTCGTCGCCATCCCCGTCGATGCAATAGGTACATTTGTTCATATGCAAGTTATTCGTTTGACCTTGTCGCCATCCCCGTCGATGCAATAGGTACATTTGTTCATATGCAAGTTATTCTTTTGACCTTGTAGCCATCTCTGTCGATGCAATAGGTACATTTGTACATATACAAGTTATTTTTTAACCTCGTCGCCATCCCCGTCGATGCAATAGGTACATTTGTTCATATGCAAGTTATTCTTTTGACCTTGTCGCCATCTCTGTCGATGCAATAGGTACATTTGTACATATGCAAGTTATTTTTTAACCTCGTCGCCATCCCTGTCGATGCAATGGGTACATTTGTACATATGCAAGGCATTTTTTTAACCTCGTCCCCATCCCTGTCGATGCAATAGGTACATTTGTACATATGCAAGTTATTCTTTTGACCTTGTCGCCATCTCTGTCGATACAATAGGTAAATTTGTACATATACAAGTTATTTTTTAACCTCGTCGCCATCCCTGTCGATGCAATAGGTACATTTGTACATATGCAAGTCATTTTTTTAACCTCGTTCCCATCCCTGTCGATGCAATAGGTACATTTGTACATATGCAATTTATTTTTTTAATCTCGTCGCCATTCCTGTCCATGCAGATTTTTCAGACGGGGATGATTTTTTTTATGCCTGCCTCGAAAAAAACTCGGCGAAAATTCGCCAAATCTTCTCCTTCCTCCCACATCCTCGGTCATTGAAAAACTTTTTCCACCCATGTGAACCTTAAGGGAAAAGAACAGATGGGAATTGAAAAGTCAATCACTATTTTTTGACGTTTTAGTCAAAACAAGTTCGGCAGTCACAATTGAAGGTTCTCTAATCGTCATGCACGGAAGTAAGGCCATTTTTAAAATCGCGACACCACTTATACAAACTCGTACGATTCATAAATCCATCACCATAAACAGTTTTGACCTCATTAAATATGTCAACTGGAGTTTTTCCATTCACAATGAAGTAGTGGATGACTGCACAGATTTTGTACTTTGTGGAAGATTGGATTGTCAAATCTATACTAATCTCCAATTGTTCCCGTTTTGAATGGGTCTGACTCCCGGAACGGCCCTGAGAGCCCCAGTATACTTTGTGGACGTTTCTCGCACAAAAATAGTCACATGATTTTTACTTTTCTTCAAGTATTGTAATCTTGCAGAAAATTTGGACATTTTTGGCCTAAAGAATCGTTTGACGGGAACACGAAACCCAAAATAAAGATCAAATATATGTCATTTCCTTTTGGGACATATTTTTACTATTTTGAGTCACTTTTGAAGTTTGGAAATAGTGCAACGGGGTCCAAAAACTGATATGTCCGACGTGGGACGTACGTACGGAATCGTGTGCAGAGCTCTGGGAGCCAAACCGATGGTCCGATTTTGATGAAATTTGACACAGGTCATCTATGGGCAAAAAACCTGTCCGATATTTTTCACAATATCGCGACTAGGTCCCCGAATTTCTAAAATCCAAACCACATAATCAATTTTGATGAAATTTAAAATCAGTAAATATGGAATCATTTTATCCATATCCATACTAATATATAAATGCGAAAGTAACTCTGTCTGTCTGTATGTATGTATGTATGTATGTTACGCTTTCACGCTTAAACTACTGAACCGATTTTGATGAAATTTGGTATGGAGATAGACTAAACTTTAGGAAAGGACATAGGCTACTTTTTATCGCGAAAAAAAGGGGGTTGGAACTATAAACGGCCATGCCTCTAAGGCGCCAAGAGAAGCGGGCGTATTCTGCTAGTCTAAAATAAATGGTCTCACGCGAGCGTATCTCTGACAGGGTCCCAAAGAGGTCCTTAAAATGGAAACCCCTTTTAAAAGAAAGCAGTTCAGTAATTTCACATAAATTTTTTGAAAAATAATGTCTAGAGACCACAGGGATCATTCAAAGTATTGAAAATTAATTAATCACGGTTTTCAACTTTTTATTCAGTGCCCCCCCCCCCTCTCGGCCCAGGACCAAGAACGTCGAAATTGGACCAAATCTCTAAAATCAAAACCACATAATCAATTTTGATCAAATTTAAAATTGGTAACTATGGCATCTTTTTATGAAAAAAATGGGTCCATGTGAGTGCGTCTTTGTCAGGGGTCCGCGATAGTCAATAAGCTTCTGCAATCGACTATTGCTTTTAAAAGAAAACGGTCCCGTTTATTCACATAAAATTCAAAACAATTAATGCCTAAAGGTATTATTCGACTTTTATAATCACTGTTTTCCAGCTTATAGTCAAAGTGGCATCCAGGGTCCCAGTAACAGGACCGAGAACGTCTCATTTGGGACAAATCTCTCAAATCCAAACCTCATAACCCGTTTGGTATATTGAGTCACCCGATAATTATATTAGATATTTTCATTTTATATCAGATAAAGGAAGAGAAAGTCTAGTATGGTTTTACCTACTATTTATTTTACTAAAAAGTGCAGAATACATATCTCCATTCTTTATTTATGGTAAACCGATGCAGATTCATTTTTATTTCGCACACCGGTTTATAGAAAAATAAAGGTTTTGTTGACCACATAATTCAACTGCCATAAGTCATAAGATTCTTACCACCTATTATAAGTGCCTTGAATATATTTAATTATGATGCAGTCTAGTTTAATTATGATTTTCATTTCAGTTCAATGGTGGAAGGTCAGTTGGGTTCCCGGGGTGAAGGTCACTTGTTTCGTGTCGCAAGAGACGATGCTGAACGACAAATTTGTGAAAAGCTTAAAAACAAATTGGATGATTTTTTAGAATTGGAAAATTACGATTGGCTTTTGGTAGAACCTCAAGGCCATGCTTCAAGTTTCATCACCGACCTCATAGCATTCATACAAAGTACTTTTCAATCTTTCACCAACATTCCATCTAGCGTAGCTATTAAAGTTTGCAAGTCTGCTTGTGAACATATTGCAAATTCTCTGCTAGGGTTTATGTTGAGTGAAGACGTAACACAAATTAGTATGGGTGCTCTACAGCAAATCAATCTGGATACCATTCAATGTGAACGTAAGAAAATGTATTTGATATTTATTGGTCCCTATTGGTTTATTATTTTCAATAATGAACCATTGGAATCGTCACGAGAAGAAAAAAAATTACCCCCTCCCCCCCCCTCAAAATTTGATATTTTACGTTTCAAGGTACGTAGAATCCAAAAATCGAATAAAAAAATCCGTTTGTCCGCTGTACGCCGCACAGTGGGGCAGAATGCATAGAAAGCTGGCAACAATTCAGTAAACGGTTTTTTAGCTTAGTTATGATTTTTTTATTTATTGTTAATGTTCATTAAGACAAATAAATACAGAAAAATGTAAAGAAAATCGGGCCAAGAGGTTGATTTTAGGCCCAGAATCAATAAATCTCTCAAACTAATATCAGAATATATTTAGTACCTACCCCTAAAATCGGACCAGGAAGATGTTTTTCCCCTTTTTTAAGGATAAACCTTATGTACCTAATACTCTCTCTGAAATATATTTTTTTTAAAAAAAAAATAACAAAAGGAATAGTTGTTTTGGAAAATAATAAGAAACATTGCGAATCGTAACATATTTGTGGCTGAAGGTACATCATAGCGATCTGATTACTAGGCGTTAATCTCAGTATTGTCATCATTAATATCATCTTCCTCCTCTACTTCCCCTGATGATGATGATGATGAATCCAACAATGTCCTCGACACCTTTAACAAGCGCAAAGCTTCATTTGGCCATTTCTCATTCTCACGCTACTTCTTTCTAACATTTTTTTTCTCCTTCAATAAAAATAACTGGATCGCTAATGACCAAATCTCAGTTTCAAATATCTTCATAGAAAGCCCCCCTCCCCCCCCCCACGAAGCCCCTCCTTGATCACATGATTTATTATTGCCAAAAAGGGGCAAATTATAGGTCGGTTATCCTTCTGATAATCACCGATATTAGGATCTGGACCAGCCCTGACGAACATTCTGGATACGGCCCTGCATGTTTATATCTTTGCATAACTTTCTGGAATTATGTGCACTTTATCTTTTAAAATAAAATCCTCATTCCACTCTTCCTGAGCACATAGCTCAGGATCCAATATTTAGCTATCAATTGTCCAATAGTTAGCGGTGCACGGGATATGATCTCAGGTCCATGTATCAAATATTAATGTACGATTCTGGTGACATATTGATTCATGGATACAAAGAAGTTAAATACTCAGCAGTTTCATAAACATAAGATCAAATCTAGAAGAATTTCAATTGAATGGATTGAATATTTTTTCTTATTTTCTTTATTTTTCATTATCGCAAATTCCGTGGCTAAATACTGAAAATGGTGATCGATACTCAAACTCTAATAGTTCCTCATGATGTTCTAAAAGCCGGAGAACCTTAAAAATAAAATATAGAAATTAAATATATTTTTTTAAAAAATATGCTCGGGGACCCTTTACGGCACTAGCCTCACAATTAATGTCACTGTAAGCTAAGTGGCAAAAATGAGAAATATCATCTTAAAGTAGATTCCTTAGGCTCTTAAATAAATATAAAATAAATGCTGGATATGGTTGGATTCCATAACAAAAGGTCCAAAATAGTTCTTAAGGAGCAAAAATTCCAACATTTTGACATATAATTTTGAAATGCGTTTTATCTCGACAAATTTCCTTTTTGTTGATACTTTATAGTAATGAAATTAACTTCACTTACCTATAGCTGAAGATTTCCATTTGATTTTTTAAAAAATATATTTTAATCATAATTAAAAAAATACTTCAAAATTGAGAAAAGAATTAACTAAATTTGACATGATATAAAAATATTTTGAGAAGCTGACAATCACAAGCCACGGGACACCACCGGCAAGTGCGAGAAGGAAAATAGTGGTATTACCTGACCCCTAGGATGGTTTACTTTAGGTAACAATACTTATTTTTTCCAATTATTGCCAGGTTTTAGGGTATTCTGCCCCACTGTGCGCCGTGATGGGCACTTTTGCCACTTAGCGTTGATTGATTTACCGCTTTTCATTAATCCTGTCTAAAAAGGGAATGGTAAGAGACTTGAAATTTGGTATGCAATTATGCATGTCAAATTTAGAGTATATTTTTTTTGGGGGGGGGGTATTTTTTTTAGCCAGTAAAATAATGAACTTATGTATCACATTGGCAGAGTTTTCATTATAATAATTACAAAAGGACCATAGCTGTTCAAGAACTATTCAAGACTTCATCATAAAAAAATAGATCTCCAGATTTCTTTTGATTTCTTTTCTCGTACGAGCTCTGAATGCGTGCATAAGTTATCTTCGGAAACAAACTCTTTAAACAACCCTCATATTATAACTGCACTCCACATGCCCTTGACCAAACCTTTTGATTTTCAGAATTTGCCGCATCAGATCCGGTACCCGGGCTGGGAGACGGAGTCCTTCTACAGTATTTCGCTCACATAAGACAAGTACTTGATTTATTAATGTCATGGGATTGGCCCACTTATTTTCATGACTATGGACAAGAAGATACCAAATATCAATTTGTTCAACCAAATACTGCCATTATACTTCTAGAAAAGTAAGTGTTACACATTCATACGGCAAAGTGAGTGTTACCAAGTTCATAAGGCAAACTAAGTGTTACCATATTTATAAGGAAAAGTAAAAAAAGCGCTAAACTTGTGCGTCGAGATGTAAAAGGTACACGGTGTAAAATCAATTTCAAGTAATGGAACCGCTTAAAAGAAGATTTTTTTTTTTTTTTTTNGTTTTTTTTTTTTTTTTTTTTTTTTTTACAAAAGTCAAAATCATTTGAGGTTATAAATTCAAAAAACCCAACATTATTTCAACATGACATATCGTTTCTTCCTTTTCTTGAAAGAAGATAAACATGTATTTTTAAAATAGCGATTTACAACTGGCACCGCATTGGTTCCGATACAGCTCCTCTTTCATTAATTGCAATCAATAATTTACTTTTTGATCATTTTCTGTATTTATTTTTAAGAACTCTACATAATTATTAGAATAATTCGCAGACCTTTTTGCATAAACGAGTATATTTGATAAAGTTCCGCATTGAAAAGTTAATAATTTTAGATCTGTCGAACAAATATCCAGGCAGCGCACCGTCTAGGTACGTTGAATACACCAGTTCCCGTTAGATGACTGAAAATTAGCAACGTCCAGGGAGGTTTTACCAAGTGGGTGTTCTCGTAGGTTCGCGCCCTCATGATGCTGGCTATTTTTCCGGCCCAACTCAATCTAGGCTGGGTGAGGTCAATGTGGGTAGGTGGTTTGTAAGTTTCCAGCGAATGGGGGGTAAACCCCCGCCTCGAATGACCAATAGTTGTTAAAGAGACGTTAAGCCAAAAAAAACTATTTTTAATTTATTTTTCAGAATAAAAGAAGCTGACAAGAAAAGTGTATTTTCCGCACTAAAGAAAAGTGAGCGTGATAAAAAGAAACTGTTAGAAACCGTACTGAAACAATTGAGACAACTGGCTGTCACTGCAGCAACTGCTGGGAATTAATTTCTGTGAGGACACATCTATTAAGGCAATGGAACAGAAGAAGGAGAAAATCCATAATTTTCTCCGTACCACGAGAGAAAATTATGGTGTGATATTATTTGTCAGTTCGTAACCTCTTCGTGAACAGGATAAAAAATATGGTCAAAAAGATCCCACTTTTAGTTTGTGGACCTGGTAAACGTAAGACCGGCGAATTTGTTTAGTGGGGTCACACAAGAATAGCTCCAGTACCACTTAGAGCAATTAGAAGTTAGAATGCAATAAGATATATTACGGGGACTTATCAAAGACGGTGTATTGTATATTGCAAGGACGTGACAATGACGGAATATTGTCCATTGCAAGAACTTGTCAATGACGGAGTATGGTATATTGCAAGGACGTGTCAATGAAGGAATATTGTCCATTGCAGGGACTTGTCAATGTCGGAGTATGGTATATTGCAGGGACCTCTTTTATGTTAAGAGCGTCTCTCTCGGTGAGTACAGGAGAGTTTTTTTTCCGGAGAACTTTATTAATAAACCTCGGATGAAATGCTTGCTCTCTGGCAATCACCATTATATCAGGAAATAAAACATTAACAGCAGACAAAACATTAATTGAAGCTCCATTCTTAAGCTTACGCCACATACATACCACCGACAGAGATGATGCTGATAATTTTGTATTTGAAACTAGGACAATTTTTACTTTATCTTCCCATATACGAAGTATATAGGTAAGTTAAGTATTGTATTGGTGAAAAAAAAATTTTTTTTTTTGCTTTTCTGGACGAATTATGACGACTAGATACCAAAAAAGTGGTCTAGAAAAAATGTGTGTCCGTCCGACCATCCGTACGTCCGCGGAATCGTGTTCGCGCATCTACAGCCTTTATTATTTGTCCGATCTTGATGATATTTGGCACCAATATTCCTTGAATAATTTTCACTAGAGAGCTGTGACAACAAGCGAAGGTTGTCAAAGGAAATTGAAATATTTTTTTTGACATTAGAGCTGCGACAACAGCCAAAGGCTGAAAAATCTAATTCATATAATAATTTTACTAAAGAGCTGTGATAACAGCCGAAGGCTGCTAAATCTAATGCATATAATATTCTCACTAGAGAGCTGTGATAACAGCCGAAGGCTGCTAAATCTAATGCATATAATATTCTCAGTAGAGATCTGTGACAACAACCGAAGGTTGTCAAAGGTAATTCAAATATTTGTTTTCACATTAGAGCTGCGACAACAGCCAAAGGCTGCCAAATCAAATGCATATAATAATTTTACTAGAGAACTGTGACAACAGCCGAAGGCTTCTAAATCTAATACATTTAATAATTTTCACTAGAGAGCTGTGACAACAACCGTAGGTTGTCAAAGGTAATTCAAATAGTTTTTTTAAACATTAGAGCTGCGACAACAGCCGAAGTCTGCCAAATCTAATTCATGAAATAATTTTACTAGAGAGCTGTGACAACAGCCGAAGGCTGTCAAATAAAATGCATATAATAATTTTAATACAGAGCTGTGACAACAGCCGAAGGCTGCTAAATCTAATGCATATAATATTCTCAGAAGAGATCTGTGACAACAACCGAAGGTTGTTAAAGGTAATTCAAATAGTTTTTTTTAAACATTAGAGCTGCGACAACAGCCGAAGGCTGCCAAATAAGATGCATATAATAATTTTACTAGAGAACTGTGACAACAGCCGAAGGCTTCTAAATCTAATGCATATAATATTCTCAGAAGAGATCTGTGGCAACAACCAAAGGTTGTCAAAGGTAATTCAAATAGTTTTTTTAAACATTAGAGCTGCGACAACAGCCGAAGGCTGCCAAATCTAATTCATATAATAATTTTACTAGAGAGCTGGGACAACAGCCGAAGGCTGCCACTGGTAAATGATATAATATTTTCATCAAATATTTGCGACAACATCTGGAGCCTACCAAATTTCTAGAATAAAGGAAGATAAAGTTTAGTACGGTTTTCCGCACCCTTTATTTACTGAAAAGTTTCACAATGTATCATATGAGTTATCAGATTTGTTATTTCATAATTATTCTATGTTTGTAGTTTAAATATTGTTACCTCTTATTTATAAATAGACATTTATATTTTATTTTTTTCATATTAATTTACTTACTTTTCTCTTCGGAAATCACAACTTAGACAAGACATTCCGTATGTTCGGCCACAAGGATGTCCTTTTGTTTGCTCTCATGAGTTCTCAGAACTGGTTTTTTCCAGTCTCTCAATGGTCAAAAAGTGCTCGTGACATTGTAATAGATCAAATTAACTGTGGTCATAATGCCCTGGGTAGCCCTATTTCACAAGGTTTCTCCCACACCGCATGACTCCAAACCGAAAACAATTGTGCAAGACAAGAAAATAGTCAGGATTCGTCGTGAATGTAAAGAAAAATCTTTTCAGAGAGAAAATTGGTGGTGTTATTAATGAAATATTCATTCATGTCAAATTATAGCTTCAAAGAAGTATAAAGATTTGATGAATTTTAAGAAAATGTGGCTGGGTTAAATATGTAAATGTTTTCGAGAATTTTTCGAAGAGCTCTGGGAAATCGTAGGTTTGCGAATTGGTGGTATTATTAATGAAATATTCATTCATGTCAAATTATAGCTTTAAAGAAATATAAAGATTTGATGAATTTTAAGAAAATGTGCCTGGGTTAAATATGTAAATGTTTTCGAGAATTTTTCGAAGAGCTCTGGGAAATTTCTCTGTAATCAAAAACAGCTACCCGATAGAGCCAGCGAAACGTAGTTCCACTCGGTTAGCTCCCATCCGAGTAGGCATCACACCTAACGATGCTTTACTTCACTGTTCGGCCGAAAACTTATATATCCAACGTGGTAAACCGTTCTCTAATTACCATTATGAAAGTCGAAAAAAAGATTACAGCAGTAAAAAATATGGTAGGTATATTTCTGTACATTTTTTAAGTCCTTACAAAAATTTATTAACATACAGTGGAAAAAATAATTAACATGTACTTATTTTAATTAACTGAGAGCGACTTAATTTCGACTCTCTAAGAAAGAATAGATTTCAAGATTTTCTCTTGTAAATATTTGTGGTGAGGTTTATATTGGTTTATTATTTTTAATAATGAACCAAGAAAAAATACCCCCCCACCTCCGATAGATTTAATGTAACAAAAAGATTTGACACTAAGAAAAATAATGCGATTAGTCCTATATTCTGCATCCTTGTTCAGAACAAACACCGAACTAATATTAAATCACTTTTTGAACGTCATTGTGTTTTAATGATATTAAATCTTCGTAAATGAAAACAAAACACGACGCCATTATCGAAGAAAAACTGTGAAAACGACGACATTTGCTGCAGGTATATATAAAAAATTGGGTTCAAAAATTATTGGTAAAATTTATTCATTTGTTCGAAAAGATTTTTTTTTTACTTTATCTCCCGTACTTTAGTACGGGATCTCCCTTTATTCTAGGAATTTGGCAGCCTCCGGCTGATGTCTCAGGTCTTTGATGAAAATATTATATCAATTAGAAATGGCAGCCTCCAGCTGTTGTCACAGCTCTCCATTAAAAAAAAAAAAAAAAAAAAAAAAAAAAAAAAATGGAATTAGATTTGGCAGCCTTCGACTGTTTTCGCGGGTCTCTAGTGAAATTATCATTCTGGATAGATTTGGCAGCCTTCGGCTGTTGTTGCAGCTCTCTACTGAAAATATTATATGAATTGGATTTTTTTACCTTCGGCAGTTGTCACAGATCCCTATATGGTTCAAATTAGATTTTGCAGCCTTCGGCTGTTGTCGCAGCTCTCTGGTCAAAATATAATTACTCACCAGAGACCTGCGACAACAGTCGAAGGCTGCTAATAGACGCAGATCGTTAGTGAAATTATTATTCTAATTCAGCCTTCGGCTGTTGTCGCAGCTCTCTGGTGAAATTATTATATGAATTAGATTTGGAAGCCTTCGCCTGTTTTCACAGCTCTTTTGTGAAAATATTATCGGTGATATGTTACACTGAGTGCTTATTTTAAAATTAATCAAATTTGTAACTAGTCATATTGCCTCTTTTAGATAAGTTATCCGAACTTGATGTTTGGTGCCCTAAAGGGTCCCCAGGTGAAGAAGATAGTCCCATTAGATTATAAAACTGAATTTTCGACCTCTAAAACTGAGGGGGGAATTTTAGGCGGCCATTTTACGTCAAAAAGCGCTGCCAAAACTGAATTTTGGAAATAACTCGAGAATGGTTTATCTGAAGAAAATAAACGATATAACTGAAAAGATGGCAAATAGAATTTCCTACGATTTCAATTGTCGTTTAAATTAATCGCCACAACTGTTCGCCTAAAATGCAGAGGAAGCGAGTAATTGAGGAAAACCAGAAAAAAAGATTTTTTGAGCAGCTTTTTCAAGATGGCGGAGAATTCGAAAGGGTTGCGAGGTCGAAAACTTAGATTTTTAAAGAAGAGGTTCATACCTACAAGCATATTTAAAAATTGAAATTTCCCCAATTTTTGCATTCAAAAAATCTCTGGCTATTGGACTATATTTTCACTAGAGAACTGTGACAACAGCCGAAGGCTGCAAAATCTAATTCAAATATTTTCACTAGAGAGTTGCGACAACAGCTGAAGGCTGCCAAATCTAATTCATATGATATATTTACTAGTGAGCTGTGACAGCAGTCAAAGGCTACCTTATCTAATTCAAATATATATATATATATATATTTCACAATAGAGCTGCAACAACAGCCCAAGGCTGCCAAATCTAATTCATATGATATATTTACTAGTGAGCTGTGACAGCAGTCGAAGGCTACCCTAATTCAAATATATATATTTTTTCACAATAGAGCTCCGATAACAGCTGAAGGCTGCCAAATATAAATCATATGATATTTTCAACTGAGAGATTCAACAACAGCTTAACGCTTCCAAATCATTTTTACAGCTGAAGGCTGTCAAATCTAAATAATATTATATTTGCACTAGAGACCTATGACAACAGCCAAAGGCTACCAAATCCATTTCTAAACATATTTTCACTAGAGAGCTGCGACAACAAACGAAGGCTGTCGCTGATAAATAATTGATATAATATTTTCATTAAATACCTGCGGAGGCTGCCAAATTCCTAGAATAAAATAAGATAAAGTTCATTACGGTTTTCCGTACCATTGGTTTATTCTCTCATTTGAGTTTCCTTCACATCATGTTTATGTCATACATTGTAATTCAGAGCAAATCAGATTTTCATCTGTTTTCCTGACTAGAATTCTCATACTTCGAAACTTTTCATTTCAAAAAACTTTTTTTGACCTATGTGGTAGAATAGATTCTTTCGCATAGTTGAAGAAATTTAATAATCCATATTTCTTAGCACGTTTTGAAAAGTAATTTGATATTACATCTCCATTATCACCTGAAATAAATCATAGAAGTTTCATTATATCGCGCTGAAATATAAAAATAATGATTCACATGAAAAATGAAGTAATTTTCAACCTTTTGATGAACAGAAAAAGTAGTCAGTCCAGATTTTTATGAATGAAGCAAAAAAATCCTCATTCCATAAAGATTTTTTTTTAAATTTTTTTAAAATCAAAAACATCACCTCATGAAACAAAGGGAAACCGTTTAAGCTCTATTATTCAAATAAAGAGGACGAGGCTATGCAATGAAGGTAGAATTGAAATTGAAGGAAACTAGCAAATCCTACGTCTGTAAATATTGTAGAATAGTGTTTAAGGGGTGTGATTCTTTTTCAGAGACAATTCAAAAATATTCAAATTAATACATACTTAATAAAGGCCGAGTCTCAGCAACTGTTGGTAAAACCATATCATTTGCCGATAGCGATACTAACAAGGAAAATGGTACCAACCATAAACACAGTGTGAAATATGCCATGACCTGAAACAAACAAATAATATTGTACAACTTCGGATACGTTGAGTTAAACTGCACGCAACTGAAATGGTCGGGCTGTAATATATTGCTGTTAGTTGTATTTTGAATATTGAATTTCATTTATTTCTTTTTAAAAAAAAACTCTTGAGTGGAAGTAACCAGGTAACCACTGGGTGAGGTTAATGTCCAAGGGATTTTATACCACTATCACATGAAGCTTAATGTTTATGTGGTCAAATATTCAAATTAATGGGGGGGGGNGGGGGGGGGGGGGGGAATGCTACATTAGTTGGGGACTGAACGCATGTCCTCCTGTTTATCAGACAAAAGCCTAAGCTACCAAGGCAGATATGAGTATCCTCATATCATCAAAAGTTAAAGTCACATGACTGGATTCAAACATGTTATGCTGATGACTGCAGCAGTTGTCCTATATAAAGCAATTGACTCTTATCCAGATCCAATTCAGGTGTATCCATGTTTGAAATATTTAGAAATAACAAAATGTTGATGATAAAGTAACTTTGAGACTATTTGATGTGGTCAAAAGAGAAGGCCTCAGTCCCAAATTCAAAAATTTTGGGACAAGCTAAAAAAATAATTAAAATATAACTAAATGTAAAAAAATAAATTAAGTACATATTATTAGACACTAATCGACTAAATAATCAAGTATTTCGATTTATGTATCTTCTTTAACTTCACCCTTTTCAATTCTATTTGAGGTTGCCGTTACTTTTCTTAATTCTACCATGCCACAACCTTTTGTTTGGTGCCCACTCTATTTAGCAGTAACCCTTTCTTGGCACGGTAAGCCTAGCCTGCTTCTCACAGTATCAATTGAAACTGGGCAGAAATTAGCCTTTTGCTGATTATCTCTCATCATTGGTTTGAAGCAGAGAAAGGTCACCTAATGAAGCTGGCTTACTCCCCCGCTACATTTCGATTTTATGTATAACACAGTACAAAATATCAGCACTCAAAAATCTTGGACTATCATCAATTAATATTTAAATATATAATTCATATAAATATATAATAAAATATGTTTAATTTACCTCTGAAAAGGTATGGTAGTTATTTTGAAAATAACTCATTGCCAGCCAATGATTAATAACAATAAATATAACGGCTACAATAAAAGCTGGGGATGTAATTGAAACAAATGGGAAGGTCTTCATAATAATGAGATGAAAGATTTGAGCAACTACTCCACATAATAGCAGAGCATAGGGAAGATCTTCAAAACAAAAGAATCCCAAGTAAACTAGTATTGTCACCTGAAAAGAGCAGAACAAATTAAAAGCTAATCGACAGTAACCACAAAGTGCGTTTTTTAAAACTATATAACCTATGAGTCAAATAAGAGAGGGTATATTTTTTTATATATAAATGAGCGAAAACGCTTTCCATGAGCTACTAACTAATCCCATCAAGTATCCTTCATTTTAACGATTTATTTGGGCGAGAAATATGTGTTAAATTTATCCAAAAAATGGGAGTTCAAAATACTTTTTACAAAGCTAAACTGTCGAAATGTCTATGGATTTATCTTTACCCGTTGCAAAAAAAGAATCGTTCTCTATTAAGCTGCATAGGTCAGTTTACTTAGTTTAGAAGATCTTCTCTTTTCACGCACCAGCCAAGTACCACTTTAGTTACTAGGTATGACTTGAGTGGAAATGTAAAGTTTTTACATTTTCATTTTTGTCCTAGTTTTCTTGTACAAGATTTTGCAGAAAGCTCGAACTCTACTTACAATGATGAGCCACTGAATAATTTTCTTGGCCAACACTGAATATTCCTCAACTAGTTCTGCCAAATAGTATAGCCCAGCAGCTGGAAAAAGAACGAATTTTGTTATCTTAAGATGGTAGAAAAGATAAATATCTCGGGGTATGGAGCCAGGATTATCTCCTCTCTTCGCAATGAACCTTTCCCCACTATGGCATGCATTCTCATTCCTGGCTTCAAACTTCCAAGAGAGGGTAGGACGCTGGGTGAGAGGAATTCATAAAGAGAATAGGAGAGGATTTGAAATACGGGAGGTGTTCAGCAAAGCAGTCATGTCCCGTTACAATTCGTTCCATGTTTTTTTTTTTTTCGTCGTGGACGATAAAACACGTGATGGAGGGTTGTGTACTCACTTGGAAAACGTTCATAATTCAGTTTTCTTACAAAATCTCAAAGCGTAGTGAAAAAAAGGGACAAACGTACCAATACGTACCATGGGAATATCTATTTAATTACACATACCACTGGATTATCTAACTTTCCTTGACATGACGATTTCCAAGACAAGACGCTGTCCAAATTAAACGTGGCGAATTTTTAACGTAGAGAGAACGCTCGTAATGGGAACACTCTAATTTAAATGGATGTGCCACACGTAAAAAAAAAGTTCTGTGCTAGTGGGAACAGGGGTTCGTCTCTTGTTTTTGTATCTTCATTTATTAGTGACAGTTTAATCGGGATATTTGATTTGCGTTATATCCTACAGTTTCTACTCCTCAGTATCTTTCTTTAAAATAAGCAGCTCAAACCTGAGCTCGTTATTGTTCTTTCACAATGATTAGACCCGGCCATGGTTGACTTTTACCTACCTGTGGCGAGGACAATAAAACATATCTGTAAGAAGATAGCGAACCAACTGAGCACAAAGAAAAACCACATTGTAACTATAGAAAGTTTATAAATCAGTTTTAAGGAACAACATTAGAATAAAGCTGCAAATACCAATGTATATATCCTAATAATAACCATTTCCCTAAATGAGGAAAGTTGCGATACCAAGAATCAACTGTTGCGCCGTGTTGTGTTTTTCTTTATCAAAATCGGATAGGTAAATATAAAAAAAATGCAATAAAAAGAAAAATGAAATTTTTTGGTAGATGGTACTATGTACTATTGATTTATTGATACGAAAAATTAAAAATTATTTGCTCAATTTGCCGATTACCGATTATCTATTTGACGACGATGACTATACCACTCTACGGAGAACGTACTATACCACTATAGTCACTATACTATTAACGCGATAAAAGTCCCGAATGAAGCAATAGTTTTTCCGAATGGTGCAAGAGTTGCAAGAGTTTTTAAGAAAAAAACAACGTCAACATTGAGGCATTGCCGATCAAAACGTTTCCTAATCTCTCTGGTTTAGGGGAAGTTCATCTTAACGCTTATATTGATAAAATGGACAAACTTGTTCTGTCCATGAAGTCGCTTATCCCCAAAACTCTTGCACCATTCGCAAAAACTAATGCTCCATTCGGGCTTTGTGCCGAATCCCTATACCCTATACGATGGATATAATACAGTGTTGCCAAATGAGAGAGAAAAAATACCTCTGTCTTTTTCGAGAAAAATAACTCTGACACTGAAAACGTTTTACGTGCAGTATCGCGGAAATAGTAGTTTTGTGAACTGCAGACCTCATTTAAATATAATGCAGATCTCACCCAAATCACCAAAATTTGTCACCCGGTTGCCCAATAGCTTCCTTATTCCACGAATATACGGAATAAGTTGTTACAGGGCTATTGAATACGCAAAAGAAGAATCTTAAGGATAAATTTAGATCTTCACTTTGTTCGGACATTTATTAATACATGCCAATGTATGTATTCATGCCATGTGTACTAACCAGCTGTTTCGACCGTGCTTCGCTCCGATTCTTATATTGTTAATTTTGATTTTCAAGGACAATGAAAATTGGTTTTGCGTTCACCCTGTATATAGTAGCCCTTAAAAGCAAGATTTAAATGTTTTGCCAGGTGGCTCAGAGGCATGGCCGTTCTGACCTTTTAGTATTTTCTAAATTTTTCATTGCTGTACCCGGTTTTGGTCTCGTAACCTTGGAATGGATGGCTATACCTAAAATCTTAAACATATCAACTCGCTTTGAGTTGATGTGTTTTAAGATATCGTACCGTGACTTGCTTATTTTGGTGAATACATTAGAAATTTGGCCGTAACACGAAAACGGATTGACTTTTTTTTAACTCTGATAATTTTCCTAGAGTCGTAGGTCATGATTCTGGGGGGGGGGGGGCNTTGGGGGGGGGGGTCCTTATGGTTATCTACTATCGTTGGGGACGTTTGACCTGTGATATTGTAACAAAAAACCCTTACCACATACGATTTAGGTATCCATCGGTTCAGAGCTTTGATTCTTAGGAATTAAAATAATTAAGACCTAGAGCCTAGAATTGCCTAATAAAATCCCCACACACACAAATCAAAATTTCTAGAGCGGGGCACAGAATAGTACTTACTTGCTATCGGAAAGAAAGTGAAAGTACCGATACCACAAAAGTATCAGATGTAATATATCAAATCCCGTATCGATTAATATCGAAAGCAAAGTAACGGTACCCTATTCGTATCACTAGTTCCATTCGGGTGTGGAACCGGGGAGGGGTGTTGGGCAACCATTTTCAATTTCCTTTTTTAAACTCGCTTTTTTATTGGCCTTCATGGATCCATTTGGGACGGTTGTTCATACGCAATAGAGGCATGACCGTAAAAACGTTTCCTAACCTCTCTAATTGGGTTAAAATTGGTTAAAAAAAATTCAAAGGGTTGGCAAACACTCCTCCCCGTTTCCAGAACCAGGTCCATTCCAGGATTCCAGTGGTGTCTGGCAGTGTAACCAACCGTAGGGATATATCCCTACATGTAGGGATTTTTTCAATTTTTAACCTTTGTAGGGATGTATGGATGGATTTTTAGAAAATGTCCTAAATGTAGGGATATTTGACAAAAGAGCGTTGAAACTGGATGAATAGTTGCAAGTCCACCATCTTAACTACTATGCCACTGAGGTCGGTTTCAGTAGTAGTATAGTACAGGTATTCTGTATGCATGGCTTAGCTGATACCAATAGTTTTACCTAAAACAACAAAAAAAATCTTCGTTTCAGGGAAATCCCCCAAGATATGTAAAAAAAGTTTCATAAGCCATGGGTCAGGGGTTCGACTCCCTTTTATAATTTGTAAAGCAAAAAGCTTAGGAGTACCTCGATGACAAAATGTTTGTCCCCGAGGGGATTCGAACCAAAATATCCCATAATCAAAGCCGTGACCATAAGCAGTAACCTCTCCCCTCCACTTTTCCCGGTGGCACCATTCGAGCGTGGGGATATTTTACAAAAAGTAAGGATTTTCTATGCTCGTTGTAGGGATTTACCAAAAAACAGTTGGCAACACTGGTGGATATTTTTTTTATCATCTTTTTCAAAATTTGAACTTCGGTTATCAGCGATCTATCGTCTATCGATCATCATTCAGTAATAAACACTAATAAACCAAACTTAATCATCTTTATCACTATTGCAATTGACAATTTTGAAATTCACCTGTGGAGTTGACGGTGTGATATTAATATTTTAATAAAATAAAAGTTTGTTTATTTAAAAATATAATATAGGTAGTAAGGTAATATTTTTTCAAAAAACAAATATTTTTTTTATTACTTTTACATCGATTAAATTTTATTTTTTGTAGTTTTTTAAAAGTCGTGCTTGTAATTTTTTTTTTTTTTTTCAATATTAAAAAAATCTATTATTGTTTATTGATACCATTAAATAATATTATTTTAAGAAATTAAATTTTCCATTCGTGTTATTGTAAAATTATTTTCCTTCATTCGTAGATATGTGTATAGAATAAATTTTCATTAATTTTTTCCAGTGAATCTGCGATACTATTTTACCTAATTTTTCAAAAATTTCTGTGTTTGTGAAAAACGAGGTTTTTGTTTTGCGTAACTACATTCTATTTGTGATTAAAAAAATAATATTTTCCGGATAACATGGATTTTGTATGATTTTTTGTACGTGGTTTGAAATTCAACATTCAACAGGTGAGTTTTTCCGAAGTTTCTAGTCATTTAAATATTTTAAGGACCTCAAAATTTCTTTTCAATCTGCAATTAACTCATGGGAATGCGACTTGGGGGGACTGACATATTTATCTGAATTCAGGATAGGAATAAGAAATTTCCATCCCAAAAATTGTCGATAAAAAGATTTCTTAGCTTCATTGGTTGTCATTACGTTTTTATAACATGTTCGACAGAAATTTCAAAATATAATGAGAAATCCTATGCATTCTATTAGTCAGTCATTGTAGCAATCCCCAAAGTCGTGTGTAGTATTAGGTTAAGTTTATTTTTAATTTGGCTTAACGTCTCTTTAACATCTATGGGCTATGGGTCATGCAGGACGGGGGTTTCACCCTCCATTCGATGAAAACTTGCAAACTAGCTACCCACAATGACCTCATCCAGCCCGGGTTGGGAGGGAAAATAGCATCACGAAGGCGCGAACCCACGTGGACACCCTCATAGATCAACCTTGCTAGACGTTGCTTAACGGGAACTGGTGTATTCAACGTGCATAGACGCTGGCTAAGATTAAGTTTAATCTGTAACCTATGTGTAATTATGTAATTTATTTAGTTTCTCTAAAATACCATCACTATCAATCTCCATAATAATAAAAGAAAATGTATGATATGTGTGTATTATATATCTAATCGTAAAAAAATAGGAATGGAAACACAAAATTCCATTAGGATTCCAGAAAAAATGTTCAAAATCTAAAAATATTGAACTGTTATCAATTTTCCAATTTTTTGTACGGAAAATTATAGAATACTAAGGCACCGATCGGGTTTTCAATAAACCCAGAGAACATGTCAAAATTTTACATATTTGTGCTGTATTCAATATTATACTGCACAGTCTGGTTAGCATAATGGTCAAGTATTAAATTTGTTCAAAGCTCAGCTGAGCTAGAAATCAATTAATTATTTGATTTCTATTATTCGTGAAATTATTTTAATTTATATATTTTAAGGGTATGATATAGTGGGCTAGTAAATCAGTTTGATAAAAATAAAACACTGCGAACAATAAATTTAAATTGTGAGGTGTCCACAAAATTTACATTGTTTGCACTAATGGTTTGTTGCGTAAGATTGTCCTGTCCGCTTGGTCTTCAGTTATCTTTAAACTGATCTCAGGCTTAATTTATTCCAACCGCTGTATCTTGTATTGCGACCTCTATGAAACATCCTCAATAGAAATTGGCAGAACGAGCTCCAATTCGTGACTTTTACTTCACGGTAGGGATCTAATAACACAGGTTCTTATTTTTAAAAAGAAAGATGACTTTTTGTTTGTCACATCATAGAGAACAATCTGATTCTTCTTGAGCTCGTTTATAGGGGACAAATAACGCTAGCTACGTTCTTCAAAATGCAACCCAATAGGCCAAAGTTTATGTGGAGTTCTATTAACGTTAACGACGTGGTTTTTAAAGTCCTTCCTTGTATTTGGTACAATAACATTGTTAATGTTTATTATGCGTCCATGCTAAAGAAATTTTCAGTTTGGCCAGACTTGTACATAAACAGAATTTGTAAACAAAAATTATTTTCAATTTTTACTGTTAATTCTCTGACAGTCTCTAATATACACGTATTTAATTCCTGTTGTATCGTAAACAACACAATTTCCTTGAAAATTTCCAGTATCTATAATTATGAAACGCAAAGTCCAGTTGACATACTGATCACTGATAATCAACGTAGCTCCACGATAGCTAAACCTAGTCGTCTATATTATTTACTAACAATTGAGATGACTCATATCATCTCAAAAGAGCACACATGTAATACGTTATCCATCAATGTTGGATTTAGTTATCTTTAAAAAAATTTGCCACTGTAAAGGTCTTTACAACTGGCAGATTTCTGCTGTCTGCCTTTACGAAACCATCATCTAGTGATATGTTCGACATTTTAAATTAAAATTATAACTTAAAATAAAATAAAATAATATTTTAAAAATCAAAATTACAAATGACAAGTACTACTCGATTCACAATACAAGCCAGGAATGGTGCATCAAAAAATTTCAAAATCTTTGTTTATGTGCGGATGACNGTGATTTACTTTTTCGTTTATTACGAATTATAATAATTATGAATATGAAATTATTGTTGTACATTTTATATTCAGGAAGAATACCGACCCAATCATCTCAGTTCATAAAGCATGGGGCAAAAGGCTTTCGAACTGAGGCTCGGTGGTCTGAGTCCAGCTAATGATAGATTTTACTTAGTTGATATTTGATTCGTTATTTAAGGAGGAAAAATATGTCATTTTTTTTTTTTTCAAAAAAAATAAAATAAATAGAGTAATGCACAAAGTTTTTGTTATTTTGCATGAGAACCCAAAGATAGGAGTCTCACACACGAAGGTAGAAATCCCAAGATCTAAAATATAAGCCTAAAAAGGGCGGGAATATATTTACTCCAGTAAAGGATGAAAAGCTACAAGCAACATGTATTTAATTGACTAAGGTCAGATTTATGACCTAACTCATGCCATCTAACCGTATGGTAATGATTGAACGATTCATACTCATAGTAATGAGAACATGGAAGTGTCCTCTGTTATTACAATATTGATTAGTTTAGTCATTCATCAAACAACACAATATATTCAATATCCGGTACTCTTGTAGACTCTGTGACGTAGTCATAGTATCAAGAGATTGGATACAGGTGTCGCCGTGCCTCGAAATAATTAGTTAGCTCTGTAGGAAGCGCATGCAGTTATTGTGCACATCTGCATTATTTATATTGAATACAAATGCATATAATGCAGTTATTGTACACATCTACATTATTTATATTGAATACAAATGCATATAATGCAGTTATTGTACACATCTGCATTATTTATATTGAATACAAATACACATAATGCAGTTATTGTGCACATCTGCATTATTTATATTGAATACAAATACATATAATTCAGTTATTGTGTACATCTGCATTATTTATATTGATTACAAATACATATAATGCAGTTATTGTGCACATCTGCATTATTTATATTGAATACAAATACATATAATGCAGTTATTGTGCACATCTGCAAGATTTATATTGAATACAAATACATATAATGCAGTTATTGTGCACATCTGCATGATTTATATTGAATACAAATACATATAATGCAGTTATTGTGCACATCTGCATGATTTATATTGAATACAAATACATATAATTAAGAAGGTAACGCACCCGCGATTTTGTGAACTTTAACAGTTAGGTGCCGAACTGCCACCATGAAAATTGAGTTCATTGAAATAGCTTTTTCGACCATATCCTTATATTTGAGTGCTAAATTCTTCTTTGAGGCTATAGAAGCGCCTACACCCGAGTCTCAAATAGGCTCTTTGTACTTGAAAATTAGTTTGTATTCCTTCTTAGCTAAGGTCAAAGATCTGTGCAAGCTTTTTTCGTGGATCTCAAGTCTAGGATGTTGTTGCCCCATGCTTACTCCCCACGCAATCAGGAAATTGCAATAAAAAAATGACGTGAGAACCAGTTTCCTCATGTTCCTCACAGAGTCTATTAATAATTTCGTCCTGATGGAAGCTCATATGGCAAATCTGCTATTTTTGAAACCGAGAGCACGCATCTCAATAGTTAGGTCCCTAAATGGCCTTTGTAACATGGCTACTGAACTGCTAGGTATAAATAAGGTTCCATTCAGTAGGTCTTGTTGAAATCAATTTCGTGTCTAATCGTAAGTTGTTGCTTACGAGAATTTATTTGAACAGGAACTACCGCAACATTATTGTTTTTATAATTTGTGAGAGAATGTGGCGTCTATTGTTAGTAGTGGAAATCTTTAGCATTTTTACCTCACTTGGGTTTTTGTGTACATATATAAGAAATCCCCCCCCCCCCAAATAAATCTACTTTTCAACATATATGTAGATAGACTAGCTCTTTCTCTGAGTATTTCTCTACCCTGTAAGTTCAAAAATTGTCTTTAACTCATTTTTATCCTGTAGCCAACTTCATATCAGGAAACTACCGTCTGTATTTCTGCCCGGAGTTATTTCCCTGAACGTTGCGTCGCATTGGCCTAATCCACGTCAAGTGCGAGTCTCACTTAATGACCAGGAAGGTATCTTGGGATCACGTCGGTCGTGCCTCTACTTATTTTCAATATGATTCGATTCAAGTGAAAGTTTGTATCTACTTTGTTCCGGCCTCGTTCTGCTTAGTACGATAGAAATTGAACTCTGTGTAGGTACGGGCTTTAAAAAAATATAGTTTCACAGTTGGGTCAACTTTGATCTTTTAGTTTTGTTTATATATATTTCTTTGTCCTTCAGATTATTACTTTCATCCATTCAGTACATTCTTTTTAATTTAATTTGGATCTTTTTTTAATGATAGGAAGTATCTTGGACTGAAATAATAATGAGAACTCCAATTTGGTCGCTGTATTATTTTTTATTTTGGTTTATCATTTTTGGTAGGTAACGAACGAACTTATCAAATCGATCAGCAGCTCCTCTTTTCGAAAATTGACTTTTCACGTTTCAAGGTACTTGACCGGTGACGACCGGATAAAAATCCGTTCGTCACCGGTTACGTTACATTCCAAACCTCTAGAAGAATCTGCAAACAATACAACACGCATGTGCGATATATTCCTGTAACTTGTAACTATTGTGTTTCCTGATTATATCGTATCAAATGATAATGCATAAATTATTATGGATAGGATATAATTCATTAATTTAATTTCTTGATATGGTATGGTAACAAAGAAAAGAAACAACCAAACAACAGCAAGAAATAAATAGAGAGGAACAAAGATCACTAAAAGAATTGAACAAAGCCACATTACTAGTCAACTATCATGAATTATTTTATTGTCAAACAATGGATTACATCTGTAATACAAAACTATATATTACATTAATGCTATACTATACATTGCATGGAATCCACACTTTGCATTGTATTAACAGCCTCAGTATTGAACAAAGCCACATTACTAGTCAACCATCATGAATTATTTTAATGTCAAACAATAGATTACATCCGTAATACAAAACTATGTATTACATTAATGACATACTATACATTGCATGGAATCCACACTTTGCATTGTATTAACAGCCTCAGTATTGAACAAAGCCACATTACTAGTCAACCATCATGAATTATTTTAATGTCAAACAATGGATTACATCCGTAATACAAAACTATGTATTACATTAATGCCATACTATACATTGCATGGAATCCACACTTTGCATTGTATTAACAGCCTCAGTATTGAATAAACCCACATTACTAGTCAACCATCATGAATTATTTTATTGTCAAACAATGGATTACATCCGTAATACAAAACTATGTATTACATTAATGCCATACTATACATTACATTGAATCCACACTTTGCATTGTATTAACAGCCTCAGTATTGAACAAAGCCACATTACTAGTCAACCATACTGAATTATTTTAATGTCAAACAATAGATTACATCCGTAATACTAAACTATGTATTACATTAATGCCGTACTATACATTACAGGAGGCTCTTGGTTCGAATCCAACCCCATTCCTCCTGTTCGACACAAGATTGGAAACAGAATCCTAAGAAGAGCGGGCCTATTAAAAAAAAACCTAAATTTATGTATCTTATGTAGAATTACAAGAAAAACTATTTTATGCATTATTTCCTGCACATAAGTAATACATAATGTACTATAACGTCTTTACGATGACCGTTTCCCAGGACAGCCGAGAACGTATATTATCATAGTTCCAGCCAAGGGCAATCAACAACTTTTCGGTAAACTCATATCAACTTATTTCCACATTTTTCCCAAACTTGAATCTGGAAATGGGGAGAAAAGTTGATTTTAAGAGGAACCACTACAATAACCTCTGTACTTCATGAAGTACTAACCCACTTAGGCTATAGGCTATTTTTTTTTTTTTTTTAAAAAAAAAAAACATTTTTGTGAACGTTAGTGAACTCCACTTTTGACTGCAATATATATCTCGAAATGCACTTGTATATGTGTGTGTATGTATGTATATTTGTTTGTTACGCAATACAAGCCACAATTTTCATCCGATTTGGATGAAATTTGGTATATACATATTTAGGACATGAAGGAAATTTGCTGTATAGTTGGGTGCCGAATATTGTGTTTTTTGAAAATGATTTTTATCTTTTTAGCGGTTTGATGCACAAACGTAAAATTTTGATATGTGACGGCTGGTGGTAAGGGCTTTTCGATTTTGAACCCCCCCAGGGGAGGGGAGGGACTCCAATATTTTTTTTTTGAAAATGATTTTTCTCTTTTCAACAGTTATAGAAACGTAAATTTGGCTGGTTTTAAGGATTTTTTTTTTTTTTAAATTTGATTATTTTTTCCTATAAATGACTACAACACCAAAGTAAACACCTGATCATCTTGATCCACTAGTATATGTACATTATTAGAACTAATAATGCCACACTGTGTATTAAAGTGATGCCAAACAATTTTATACCAATCCGTACTTTACATTAATACCAAACCAAATGTTACATTAATGCCAAACTATGTACGATTATAACATTAATTAATACCTCACCATAAAATAATACCGAACTAGGTATATTGCATTAAAATCAATGTGCTGTACTCTGGGAAACTGAGTTCATTGGAGATATCTATTTTACTCGTATAATGCAGTTGAACGGAATTTCTATGCTTATATCCGTCCGCCCTCCGCCCATGGCCTTCCGCTACTTTAAATCACTCGACGGGTGGATATTGTTTATTAGTAAAAATGCATTTCATACTTACTTTAAATTTAAACAAAAAAATTGTTTTCTTTATTATTTTGTATAAAAAACTCTTGAAATTGGACACGAAAATAAAAATTCTCTTCAAACGAGAATCTAGAAAGAAGATTTGTAACTTTCACATCTCTCAATTAATTCATATCAAAAGTTGCAGAAAACAACAAAAAAATATCAGGATCTTCGTCTGTTTTCAGATATCAACAGCTATTAAAAAGTGAAATATAGAATCATATTCATGTAAACGATTTATGCCAGCTGTGTAAAGTGGATAGCCAAAGGCGTTTAAAACCCATATCTGACTGACTACTTCATTCGGTTTGGGTTGCAGATCGAAATTTTTATGTAGAAATATAATAAAAATTCTTTTATGTTTTAAATAATAATTAAGAATTGATATATGTTGAGCCTATAATTTACGTCTCGAAACTAGAAATAATATTTTTTTTTTTTTTTTTTTTTTTTTTTTTTAACTTTTGCTTTCACTTTTCACATGATAACACTTTCTCGTTTTTTTTACTTGATGGTTATGTGAACATTTCACTTGATTTAAATTTTGGATAGTTTATCATACACCATTTTGTATTCCTAATGCTAATACATGCAAATTGATTGTTAAATAATTTGTTATTCATGACATCAGGAGTATGACGTGGTCCAACGCTCGTTATCAAATTTGATGTGATAAATTGCAACCATAAATGGTTGACTGTTTACGTGTTTACTGATGCTATTAGTTGAAATTCCTCTTGTGTAGGTATATTACTGTTTATCCTGTCTTGAACTCAACACATATACACCAACTAACAGTCATATGTCACGGAGAAAAATTACATCCGGAACAGATTTTTGGTCAAGCCAAACACTATCTTCTATCGATTACAATGGTTGTTTGAAACATAACTTTACTACTTATAAAAGAACTAGCTGTTTCGCCCGTGCTTCGCTGCGGCCTATAGCTTGGCGCCTTAGAGGCACTGCAGTTCCCGCACTAATTGCTATCTCTCTCGCTCCAATGTATTTCTTATGGGGATTGTTTACTTTTCGCGATTTCTACCCCTTGAAATTAAAATTTTGCAAAGTACTTTCTTAGTGCACTCTTACATGGTGCAACGAAGGTCCCTGTCAAATTTCAAGTCTCTAGCATTCATTAATAGTTTCGGCTCTACGTTGTTCAGTCACTCAGGACATTGCCTTTTATATATAAAGATGCCCAGTTGGTATACTGACTGGCGTATGATCCATGATGGCTAAACCTATTATGTCGAAATTTGGCACACAGATTTTTATTTCAATGTATTTCAAGATATAAGGAGAAAAAATAGAAATTACAGTCGATAGAAAGTTATCGCCAAAAAGGACGCTTTTACAAGAAGAGATATTTTTTATAAGTTTTCTTACCGAGCAAATATTTGTACTATTATAATGAGATTCTTTCGATCGAGGGGTTTTTACAATAATTATCTGATAATTTGATTTTTGTGACGTATGAGTCTTTGTAATTCAGTAGTCAATAAGAACATAACCCTCTGCCAAGTTGTCAAATGAGAACCCCTTCCTTTGGTTTCATCAAACCTCAATAATTCAGTTATTTGTTGTTTCCCATTGAGCAATCATTGATTTATTCGTGATTAACTACTCACTTTATCATTCAATTGAACTGGATTTAGGTCGATTAGTCAAAGCATGTCTTGATTAAGTAGATTAAACTATAAATGTTTCTATTACTCGTACCCTACCTTATGAGTAGGTGTTGAGGCTTTGAACCCGTTAACCCGTGAAGACCTAAAGCTCTAACTTAAGGCATAAAAGTTTTGCAGATTAGTTGAAATGAAACCGGTCCTGTTATGTGTAGAGACATAAAACTTGCTAAACTATCAAAAGAAGTTGGGTGAATTTAGCACACCTGGGACCCCTGATCCTGAATTTGGAGAGTAAGTATAATCTATTTTCGTTTTTGACGATGTTTTCTCGAAAATGTGGTTTCATACATTTTTCCCCAAGATTGCTCAAAATATTTCGAATTTTTGATCATTTTAAAAACTATAAAACTTGTAAAACATTGGTGTAAATGATTTCTGAAATATAAAAATATCCCTTAATTTTGACAGTTTCTTCAATGACTGTCCCTAAAAATAAATGGCGAGTAATTTCAGTACATTATGACGAGTGTAGTTGTGGGATTGGCATAGTATTAGTTAATAAAGACTGACTTGTTGGTCCGTCTCATTCATTCGATGAATGAATCACAATAGTAGTGACTCATTCATTCATTTAATTATTTTTATGTAAACCTAATTTAATATAGTGGTGTCAACTTCGGATAAGATGAGTACCGTCTTGAATCACAATAACGGTGACTCATTCATTCATTCAATTATTTTTATGTAAACTCTGCGCCTAATTTAATATAGTGGTGTCAACTTCGGATATAAGATGAGTACCGTCTTGAATCACAATAACGGTGACTCATTCATTCATTCAATTATTTTTATGTAAACTCTGCGCCTAATTTAATATAGTGGTGTCAACTTCGGATAAAAGATGAGTACCGTCTTGAATAACAATAACGGTGACTCATTCATTCATTCAATTATTTTTATGTAAACTCTGCGCTTAATTTAATATAGTGGTGTCAACTTCCGATGAAATGAGTACCGTCTGCGCTTTTGAGAAATTTTTGCTTCTACAATTTCTGTTGAAGCGTATAAACTTTCATATTAGAGATAAGTCTCTTCGTTTGACGATGTTTTCAGAAAAATATCGTTTCGTATGATTTTCCCCATGTTGTCGATTCTTGATCAGTTTTTGACTTCAAAAACCGCTAGGTGCTCAAACTGTTATTTTTTATCGGATTTTGAAATAATAATAATAAATCACTTGTAAAAAGAATTAGAACTTTTGTGGATTCATAAAGCGCTGTAGAGACGCAGCAGTTCTGTGTGATTAGTTAGTCAATTGATTTGTTCAGGAGTTTTATCTAAAAACGGCTCGTATGTTGATGATGTGTGAGTGAGTAAATCAACTGGGCTTTCCGCTTCACCAGTAGTTTTACATAGTAAGTACGTTAACCATTTCGTTTTTATCAACTGGATCGTGGTGGTAGATATTGTGTTTCGTTAAATTCTGTTGTTCAACACTATTTACATGAGGACAGAGAGAGAAACTAATTTTATTGTGACGGTAAACAATGCTCAGTGTAATTTACATAATAGGGACAACATTCAGAAGTGGCACTAATGAACAACACGGCACGGCGAGGCGTGTAATTGACACAATCAAACGTAAATAATTAGCGTGTTTAATCTGTGTTACTATCTTATGAGATGTTTTTTAATTTATTCTGTTTTGGTGGTTCTCAACTCTATAAGATCATCTTATAGAATGACAAAAAATTTAGTAAAAATTAGACAAATTTTACAAAATTCTTCTTCCTTTCCTACCAAAGGTCAGAAATCATCAGGACTATGTTTTGTATGAGAGTTTTTTTCTAGCAGATTTGTGAGTTCAGTTATGTTGAAGTCACTCCCGGGATTCTGCGTCTGTCTTTATAGTTAGTCAGCGAATTATAAATGTTGGAGAATTTTCGTTGAACAAACAGATGTCTAAGGAAATTCGTAGTGTTAAAACTAGACTTCACTCGTTCTGTCAATAATATCATTTTGCGAGCGAACTGCTCTTTGCAGTGCTGCGATACCCACAAAAGTAAGTTGTGACAATGCAATATTAAAACATTTACATTTTTAAAATATTAAAAATTTAAATGTCTTGATTTAGTGCACTGGCTTTCGTAATGCTGTGATACCCATAAAAGTATGAGTACATCTATTGTTTAAGCAAAATACAAAGTATTCTTTTGAATTTGAAATATTTGGGCGTAAATGTGGTAACTTTAGTTTAAAGTCAAGGGTGTATGCACAAATATTTATAAATAGGCGTGTCGTAATGCTGTGATACCCATATAAGTATGAGTACATCTATTTTTTAAGCAAAGTACAAAGTATTCTTTTGAATTTGAAATATTTGGTCATAAATGTTGTAACTTTAGTTTAAAGTCAAGGGTGTATGCACAAATATTTATAAATAGGCGTGTCGTAATGCTACACTTGTAGAAAATTGAACTTATACATCTGCAGAAAGTAAAGATTGTTAAGGTCTATTTATAGGGAATTCCAAACAGCCACCATTTTTACCTTAATTAATTTTCCTAGGATTTGCCTTTACTGAGAAAATATATAGGTAGTTACATTTTGTTGAAAAAATGTTGATAAGCACTGACTCAGAAGGAAGTATTATTTGTTTAAGTTCACGGAAGCATTACATTACAGGTTAAACAAATTCATAAAATTAGATTACCTTATCATCTCGAATTAAGTTATTATCCTGCCTTTACTTCGATATTAATGTCCTCCCACACAAGGTTTGTTTTGTGTCGAGAAAAAGTATGGCGTAGTGCAAATTTAGTGAAAAAAAAAGATGTCAAATATTAGCTTCCAAGAATGACGCTTGAATGCTTTAGAAGGACAGAAAGCTATTTATATGGGACGGAGGTTTAGTGATAACACGTACTGATTGGTAATTCATAGGGCCTGTGTTTCATCCCAGTCGACCCATGATGGTATTCGTGAGCTAAGTTCCTCTTTAGAGCTATAAAAGCCTTTGTACCTAAGCTGGAAATGAACTTTTTGTGCTTACAAAATGTTACCATTATGTGCACTAATGGAAACTCATGAATTTGTGATTTTTACCACATGATACTAGCAACCCTCCCCCCCCCAAAAAAAAAAAATTGTAAAAGAACTCATTAGTTATTTTTGGTCTGAATACATATTATGGTCAAATACGATGATGCTACTCGTAGCTAATGTTGAAGTTAAAAAGTTTCCCTTCTTCGGCTTTCTCTAACAGCTTAGATTCAGTAAATGCAACATAGACAAACTCGTATGGCTGCTAAAAGAACTCGGAAGTTTGAAAAAAGCTCAAGAACTTCGTTTGGCAGAAGAACTTTCTAAACCAGATTCCTTAATCATATATATAAGATAATAATTATTGCTTTACTTGATCAGAGATTTTATCCTTTTTTTGTATTTTTACTTTCTTCTTCCTTCCGTTTTAAGGTTTTCAAATCAAGTTTCAGGCGACTTTGAATTGTTCCAACATCCGATCTCGTCCTTCGAGAATAGTCAATTTTCTATCACCGAAATACTACTTCATATGATGATAGACATTGCCAATTTCTAATTCTAATTCATCAGCGGAAGACCATCAGAGATATCTTTAAGGTAAAATTGATGATTTTTTGATGTGGACATTATCCTGATGTATCCATGTACTCAACTAGAAGCATGTTCAATTGTTCATGCACTCTTTGGTTTGCTTCATTTATTTTGCACTGAACGGTCTCGTCCAAACCGCCAAGGTTATCTTACAAGTGTTGAATGTGAAAACCAAGCAGTGAGTATATGGGTACCTACAGAAATCATGTGAAACTTGTGTTGATATTCTCCCCTCGGCCTCTGGTTAGTTTCATCCGGTCTATAAGTTCAAGGTACTGCAGCATTGATGTTGAATATGGGTACCTACAGAAATCATGTGAAACTTGTGTTGATATTCGCCCCGTGGCCTCTGGTTTGTTTCATCAGATCTATAAGTTCAAGGTACTGCAGCATTGATGTTGAATTTATTGTTGTTGTTTTTTGTGGAAATAAATTTCTCATCCATGCGAAAGAAAAGATATTTTGAAGGATGATGGTGAGGTGTAATGTCAAGACAAGTAATGAACAAGCGAATAATACCATCTAAATCGAACCTCTTTGTTGTAAATATCACCCAGCATTGCAATGGAATCCTGACTAACATAACATATCAAATGTATCCTAATGGATCTTTTGCTTTCTTTCTTTCTTTAATTCTAAGAGATATTTGATCCCTTTTTTTATTGTTGTAGGGGCATAATTGAATTATTTTCTTTTGCTCTTTTTACGAGAATATAATGAGGTAGGTCTTATTATTTAATAACTAATGATAGTACATATTTATCAGGGCTGCTTCACATTTTTAAAATACAGGCGGGCTTGTAAAACTCATTTCCTGTTCGAATAGTACTTTTTTAAGTTGCATATCCTATTATTAGACGGTTCTTGGAATAGAGTTCTAAGAAAAATAATGCAAATATTTTTTATGTATATGTACATAAATAATTTTGTCTTTTGACAGTTTCTCTCTATTCTGGGATGGCTTTTGCGGATAAAATTAAGATCAGCATTTTTTGTTTGCTTTTTGCATTGTACCTATTTTTCAGTTTTATTAGTCACCATCAATCTTAGAATTCAATAGGAACCAAGTATTTCGGACCGCGTATTTTTACTCTTCAGATTTTGTACTGATTTGTTTGACTGCTTCTTTTTTTTACACAATAACTATCGAATACGTGGTCTGATATTGGCCCTCATGGCGACGTTTTCAATGAAGCTAAGTGAACAGCAGTAGACTTGTCACTGAATTGTGACGCAAGTTAACCTGTTTCTGCAGTGCTTCATCTTTTCTCTTCATGGATGTTGAGTATTATTTTTTTCATTTTGTTATTTTCCACTCTGGCCCATTTCTGCGTCAGCGTTTCCTATTAATATTCCCTTTTCCTCTTTCTAGCCACATTTCCTCTTGGGTCTCTGTTCTTTTCCTCTAGCATTATTACCTCAACCGTATTTACGACGAACATTTCTTTGTATTCTTTGACCAAATCTATTATTATTCTTTTTGTTGTGGAGCTAACTGCTTCAGGTTGTCTGAATGTTAGAAGCTGCAGTTGTTTCATTGTTATGATTGTTTTCACTAATCTACGTTGAGTGTGTGCGTGGGCCATATGTTAACACACCTGTATGTTAATAGCATACAGAGCTACATAAGTTACAGGTTACAGGTGATCAAATTATTATCGGACGGACTAAACTTTTGCCTAATACACTCTGATCAAAGATATTTAATACGGAACAAAAAATGGGGATACTCAATTGAAGAACTTTTTTTTTTTTTAATTTTAATTTGGCTTAACTTCTCTTTAACATCTATTGGTCATTCAAGACGGGGGTTTTACCCTCCATTCGCTGGAAACTTGCAAACCAGCTACCCACATTGACCTCACCCAGCCTGGGTTGGGCCGGAAAAAGCCAACGATACGTGGTGTTCCTAAGCGGTCACCCATCCAAGTACTGACCACGCCCGGACGTTGCTTAACTTCAGTGATCTGACGGGAACTGGTGTATTCAACGTGGTATGATCGTTGGCTTTAAGAAGAAGTTTAAATGCTGGTCAAGAAGATAGTGTGTTCCAATTCATTATCATCGTCAATAATAAATTAGTTTTTCGCCTTCGACACAATATTCGGAAACAAAATCAATATGTTTCGGCTGTGTATAGGATTCATTTTGTTTTTTATTTTCAATAATGAACCTCTGGAATCTGGACTACCAAATAAAAAAATATCTTTCTCAAAATTTTGATAATGTTCTTTTCAAGATACGTATAGAGTTTTTTTTTAAAAAAAGCTTGAAAAAATCCGTGCGTTCGCCGCGCCATAAGCGGCTCTTTTATTTCATCGTTGACCGATTTTAATGATATTTGGTATGTAGGTCCCATTTGGATTTAAATTTGCACTAAAACTTAAAATATGTGCTCAATTGGTAAAGTTTGTTTTAGAGAACGCTCATACAAGGTTACAAGGTGGCCCACTATATTTTAACACTCCCTTTATTGTTCAAAGCGTGCGCAAAAAAATTAATGACTGGTAATTTGGAAATTATATTTTACGTAGAATCCGAAACTGGTCAAAAAATATTTTGATTTTTTTGCCAAAAAATAAGGGTGGTAAAGATGGATCAAATTATTATTTCACTGATTTTTTGCAGAGTTTAATTTATAATAATTTATTTCTGTTGTCAGAAGAAATCTAGTAATCTCCAGTGTTTTTTTCTAAAAAAAAAATGAAGGTAATAAGTGTGGAACCCCAGAAAAATTATCAAAATTCATAAATGTCGAACCATTTTCGAGTTACGGTCGATTTTTCGATTTGACCAAATTTTGGTGGTCACGGTCCGATATCTTAAATTTTGTCGCGAAAACATTCCAACCCAAAGTAAGAAGGTTCTAGGAGGCCTTTCAAGGTTTAATTTAGGTTATAGTTTGCAAAAAAAAATCGATCCGTTTTGGAATTACGGCCGATTTTTCGATTTTGTAAGGGAAATCGTAGAATAGTTTTAGCACGGGAACGATCATGCTTCTAAGGCGCCAAGCGTAGAGGCCGTACCGAAGCACGGGCAAACAGCTAGTGTGAATATAAAATTGTTCTACTTTTTGCTCAAATGATTCCTAAAATGTAAAAATCTTGAAATTAACATTTTCATAGAAATAAGTGTTTATACATACACAGTATAAGATAGAGTTTTATTATTTTATGACTAGAAAGGCATAATAGAAGCTTAGAAAACCAGTTGAAACTCTAAAGGTCAGGGACATGGTCTCTGGTAGTGTGAATATAAAATTGTTCTACTTTTTGCTCAAATGATTCCTAAAATGTAAAAATCTTGAAATTAACATTTTCATAGAAATAAGTGTTTATACATACACAGTATAAGATAGAGTTTTATTATTTTATGACTAGAAAGGCATAATAGAAGCTTAGAAAACCAGTTGAAACTCTAAAGGTCAGGGACATGGTCTCTGGTTCAGTTCTGTGCTGGGTAATCATAATTCATTTCTATCTTACACACCTTCGGTCTCCGAGACTTTTATTTATAGCTTACAGTTCTTTTATATTAAATGAAAAATACCTATCTATTAGCTAGGTTGGGGGTACCTGATGTACCTGTAGTTGAAACCCATTCGTGAGAATCATAAAAAGGTTTGAGTTTGAATCAAAATAAAAAACAGTCTATGAGTGTATCAAGGTCGGTGCCCGAAATGTTTACTACCTAACCTCATGATACTAATATAATAGAAAATCGGGTAAAATAAGTTCGTCATAGGTGCTCATTTATTCCAAATGAGAAGCTTTTGATAGTGGTTTTATTTTTTTAAACTTTAAGGGCAAGACTCTCCCCCGGTCAACTTTGATATCTTAAATAGAACTATCCCCTTTGTAATACATGTTTGAAAAGTAATAGAGGATATTTATTTAAGCTCGATACTCAAATCAAGATCAGTTAAACTTCAAACACATGTTCAATCATAACTCTCTGTGTGATTGATATTAAAGTCTCAAGTTTGGGTAATCTTAATGTCTTTCCAAAAACTATTTATAAAAGAAGGTCATATTAAATCAGAATCCCTGAGTGGAGCTCATATCGGGGGTACGAATTAAAAATTCCAAAAACGCTGTGAAACTCATGTTCTACTTCGAGAACGAGAAATATTTTTTTTCCTCAAAATTTTGCAAATGATTTCAAAGTTGTCGCCGGGGATGTCTGGGTCAGTCTTTGGTGGGACCTAACCATTGTGAAGACAATATACAGCGGTGGGTTGTAAGTCTGAGATCTGGTGAGACAGTTCAATATTGTAGTGAACGACCTGTGTATGTAATATTACTATGAAACATTCTGTATAAATATCTTGACGCTTCTCCTATCCATTCATTT
>CM022878.1:22089689-22102907 GCA_012654025.1 Pachypsylla venusta | reverse complement strand
GGGAAATATGACATATTTTATTGCTCTCTCTCTCTCATTGCAAAGCATTGTTTTTGTTTACATTTAGGATGGTGATTTATGTTTTAATTATTTATAAACGCGTAGTTTCTTTTTAGAACGCGTAGTTTGATTGCGTATTAGAAAATCCTTTATACCAGATCCTTCTAGAACGATTTGAATGAAGGTATAAATAGAAGGGCACGTCTAGGAGTCGAGTCAGTAGTATTATTTGAGCGATAAACGGAGTATGTTTAATTTTGAATGCGAAATCGTTGTTTTTTTTAAGTGATAATTGAGCCGTTAATTCGTGTGTATTTTCGGGCGTTCTTTTTTTTTTAATTTATTGTAATTTCTATTTTTCTTAATAAATTATTTTAAGTTTTTTTTTTTTTTTTTTTTTAAAGTAAGTTAACGCGTTTTAAATTCACGATAACTTAATCCTCGAATCCTAAGTCTACAACAATATGCATAGTTATACCATAGTGTTCTAAGAATATGATTGGGTGGGGGGTTGATCTCCTACATATTATATTTTCATCATCACAGTCTTGAACTTGAAATCAAGTCCGCACACAGACTATTTTTAGTGTAATAATTATATGTATGAGTATTATTGTATGGATGTCTATTCAACTTGATTCTTTGTATGTGGTTAAATTAAAACTCTAGGCAGGTACCTTGGTCAGATATGGGTGTGGCCTGTCTCTTGTATAGTGAGATTGAAAGTTACTGGAGGCAAGCAGACATAAATATATAATATGGGAAAAAGTTGATACACTGGTAAGAGTTGCATTATATTGGGTGGTGAGACTTGACGGAATAAAGTTCAATTTTGAATATTGATGCAAGCAAATAGCATAGTTAGATTTTTTTTTTAAATTTGGAAATCCTTGACTTCGAGGAATTTGATTGAAAAAAGACAATTTGAGTAAAGTCATAATATCTATGTAATCGTCCAAAACAAAGTGAGGTATCACTTTGTTTTGGTATTGTACCGGAGACTGAGTTTCCCGCTATAATTGCCAGAGGGAATTAGTATCTGGGTATTGATGAAATTATGACCTCTTTTTTTCCCCCACCTAAGCCCTCGTGGGCGGTTGAAAAGGGGGCACCTACCGGCTTTCGCCTAAATCCCCCAATTATGACCTCTTGTAAAATCGGAAAAATCATACGGATTTTTGGTCAACGGGCACTTGAACCCGGAATCTGTGTGGTACGAGCCTAATGGTCAAGTCGCACAGACCAGTAAATAAGTTTTAAATATAATTGATCGATGATAACTCTCGAACGCCTTGTACTATTTTGATGAAGTTGAGTATGGACAAACTTCTAGTTTTATAAAATTACAAGCTCGATGGGAGCCATTGATTTTAGTAAATTAGCAAAAAAACTATATTATGACCACGTCACCCAGTATCGTTGGAATGAACATCTCTGCTGCCTACTTAGTGCTGTCAGACTCATTCTCTATAATTGAATGCACGGTACACGAATCCAGCATATAATATCAGACTTGAGCAGCAAAGAGTTATAGTCATCAGGAGCCGAGGTGCTTTTCTAGATGCAATATTCTTTGTTTCTGACCAATTAAAACGATACAAAAAAATGTAATGAGTAGATAAATTTGAATAATAATTATTTGAACTTTATTGCAACAAGTGAAGCTTTTCCCATCCGATGAAACCTTCCCAAAATTCCCAAATGAAAATACCAATATTCGCATTGCTGCAATTTCTTACAAATTTGATGATAGAGTTTGGGACTAGCTCCTTAATGAAACAAAAGAAGTCAAGTTGTGTTCAATACTGACGTCATGTGTGCCGCGTTTCCGTTATTTAACTTTAAAATGTAAAATACATATAGAAGAAGTTAAAATTTGGCGATGGCGACATGTATGACGTAATGCGCTTATTAGTGTATATCTTGTATTATTAGTATCATGGGGGTTGCAAGGCCAACTTTTCTAACAGAAAAAAGAAAAGTAACTTTATTAGGAGTTAAGCAGAACAACAAATGGAAGGGTTAATTCACAAAGACGATGAAATCAAAAATACTAACATGAATGTTGTGTTGTTAGGCCAACAGTAGGATAGTGATTATTGCCAGCCACACCAGAGGTGACGCTGAACATAATTTTCTAGCCACATTTTCGTCCGCCACATCTAATGTTTCATTATTGCAATTGCCAGTTTGACATTGTTTGCAATATTTCATGTGGATGATACCGATACCAACTCGGCGAACAAATCTACAATATCTTGAGTGACTACAACCTTTGCTGATAATTTGATTTGTTCCATCTGTTTGTTGCATGGTGTAGCAATGGTCTAGAAATCAAATAAGTTGCATGTAACTGAGAAACTCTCAACGAAGGCTTAATCCAATTACAAATAATAAATGCTGTTTCTTTGTGTTATTTGGAGCTCACTGCAGCATTGTTGCATTTTCCCAATGTCAATCATTATCCAATTCATTTATAAGGTTTTTTTCTTTGAAGGATTATTATTTTAAATATTTTTAATTTTTGTCTTGAGACTTTTTCAAAAATTAGATATGATATGAAATGAAATTAATTTGAATATTGAATTTCAGGTTGGCCAAATTTAGGTAGTCAAATATTGGGTCTTGTAGTTTAGGTAGGTATGTTTTGGCGTCCTTTTCATTTTTAATCCTTTTTATCTTATATTGAGGCCCTCCGGATTTCTGGTCTTAATATATATTGATAGAACAGTTCCCAGTTTCTCATTCTTGCATGTGTATTTCTTTGAAACTTCTTAATATGGTTAATTCATAATTATTGTTTAAGTCTTTATTTAGGGTTGTATGATTAGTGTCATGGGCTGGTAAAGGTTTATTAAGGTCTTCATATTTTATGTCATGCATATGTCCATCCATTCTGGTTCTTATGTTGTTTGTAGTAAGGTCGATATATTGTTGGTTACAGTGTTTACACTGTAAGCAATATATACATTTTTTTGTTGCACAAGTATTGTTCCCCACTATTGGGTAAGTTTTTTTTGGTGACATTGCTCTGAAATGTAGATGTCTCTTTTAATAATGTACAGGAAGCACATCTTGATGTAGTATATGCTCTGCTAATATTTTTTGGAGTGGTTGATTCATTTGTCCGTTGCTGATTTAGGTTTTTTTTTTCATGCAGATATAAGATAAAAAGGATTAAAAATGAAAATAACGCCAAAACATACCTACCTAAACTACAAGACCCGATATTTGACTACCTAAATTTGGCCAACCTGAAATTCAATATTCAAATTCATTTCATTTCATATCTAATTTTTGAAAAAGTCTCAAGACGAAATTTAAAAATATTTAAAATGATAATCCTTCAAAGAAAAAAAACTTATAAAGTCATCAAAGACATAGAAACAAAAATTATTATCTAATATCCAATTCCTTTGAATTTTTCTATTTTTCCTACAATGCTGGCTGGCATCGAATCGCTATGCACTATGACCACTGAGCCATGGGAGCTGGCATCCAATCCAATTATAAATTATTAACTTCCATAGTGAAATAAAAGTCATACTTAACAACTCTTCAATATTAATATGTTTGTGTTACATCATTACATGTTTCTGGGGGCCCATTTCAAGTATTATGCTCCAAAATTAGATGTTTGGTGACAAGATGTTAGGTGTTAGGTGAGATGTTAAATTCTTGAGCTGCAATTTATAGGCTACCATTATTTTTGTTTGATAGAACTGAGATAATTACCAAAAATTTCAATTGGTAAAAGTAACCAGAAGGTTATTGGTTTGAATGCACAAATGTAAGCTCTGTCCCTGATTTCAAATCATAGACTTCCCACCGCCCCACCCCTCCAACCAAGAAACATAATTTGTGACCTCAGAAAAAATTTTGCAAGGTCGTATTCAAATTATGATTTTTCGATTTTTGTAAGAAAAATAATACAATCATTGTAAATTTGTTACTACCACAGAGAACGAGAACGGGCGTTCCTCTAAGGCGCCAAGGAAATCGGACAGATCCTGCTACTTGAAATGAACACTTACCGTCACGTATAAAATCGCAAACAATTTTCTTTTGTGTGTTTGTACAATTCTTATTATAGCCCTTGCAGAAATAACAATAAGTATGCGTTTCAGGTAACTTAAGCTTTGACCTGAAAACATAATCATAATCTTCTTCTGCCATTAATGAAGATTTCCAATCGGCTGGATCATGGCTCGTTTCCGTGGAATTGAGTAATGATCTGCTACTAATGTTTGAGTAGGAAGGTAAATGATCTGCGTTGTTAATTTGGAAAAAAGAAATTAGTAAAATGAAAGCTAATTCTGAGCGCAGTAACATTGTCACCAGATGTAGATATAATAATCAGAGTGGCCACAATTATGTGATTGTGACTTTTCTGCTTTCCTTGGAATACGAGAAATTAATGCCAGCCAGCCACACGCGGTCAGTTCTTGCTTCAGAAAAAATCTGATGGCAGCCAACGATCATACCACGTTGAATTCACCAGTTCTCGTCAGATCACTGAAGTTAAGCAACGTCGGGCGTGGTCAGTACTTGGATGGGTGACTGCTTGGGAACACCACGTATCGTTGGCTCATTTTTCTGGCCCAACCCAGGCTGGGTGTGTCAATGTGGCTAGTTGGTTTGCAAGTTTCCAGCGAATGGAGGGTAAAACCCCCGTCTAATGACCAATAGATGTTAAAGAGAGAAAAAATCCGATGGCTTAAAGTCTCTTTAGCATCTATTGGTCATTCGGGACGGTTTTTTTATCATCCATTCGCTAGAAACTTACAAACAAGCTACCCACATTGACCTCACACAGGCTGTGGCTAAAATAAATAGTGGACTAAAGAAAGTATCTTTATTTTGATACAACAACCGAAATGGCAAAACTGACGACAGAACCTAACCCAGTACGACTCCCAACAAGTTCTACCCAACAAACTTGGTGTTCAATTCTATTTAGAACATGGGGAAATATGTAGAACATGGAGAGTAGTAACGGGTTGTTAAGCTGTCTAGAACGTGTTGGGTTAGGTTCCAAAAAAATAAAATGCGTGTTGGGTTAGGTTCCAAAAAAAAAGTAGTATTGGGTTAGGTTCCAAAAAAAATAAAATGCGTGTTGAAGTCTGCAGAATAAAATGCGTGTTGAAGTCTGCAGAGTTTAGGCTGGGTCTGCGACCCAGCCTAACCTTGCGCAGACTTTAAATACTACTCCCAACACGTTCTACCCAACGAACTTGGTGTTCAATTCTATTAAATTATATCGGCACTAACCGCTTTTGTACATAATTTTATTTAAATCAAACAAAAATTTGAATTTCCATACAAAAATTGGAAAATCGGCCGTAACTCGAAAACGGTTGGAGGGCTTTCAACTNTCTTACATCTGTACTGAACTATCCTGTATTATATACTTGTATATTACTGCAAGTTCCTAGATCCTAGCATATACCTCTGATCAGTCACTCTTACATCTGTACTGAACTATCCTGTATTATATACTTGTATATTACTGCAAGTTCCTAGATCCTAGCATATACCTCTGATCAGTCACTCTTACATCTGTACTGAACTATCCTGTATTATATACTTGTATATTACTGCAAGTTCCTAGATCCTAGCATATACCTCTGATCAGTCACTCTTACATCTGTACTGAACTATCCTGTATTATATACTTGTATATTACTGCAAGTTCCTAGATCCTAGCATATACCTCTGATCAGTCACTCTTACATCTGTACTGAACTATCCTGTATTATATACTTGTATATTACTGCAAGTTCCTAGATCCTAGCATATACCTCTGATCAGTCACTCTTACATCTGTACTGAACTATCCTGTATTATATACTTGTATATTACTGCAAGTTCCTAGATCCTAGCATATACCTCTGATCAGTCACTCTTACATCTGTACTGAACTATCCTGTATTATATACTTGTATATTACTGCAAGTTCCTAGATCCTAGCATATACCTCTGATCAGTCACTCTTACATCTGTACTGAACTATCCTGTATTATATACTTGTATATTACTGCAAGTTCCTAGATCCTAGCATATACCTCTGATCAGTCACTCTTACATCTGTACTGAACTATCCTGTATTATATACTTGTATATTACTGCAAGTTCCTAGATCCTAGCATATACCTCTGATCAGTCACTCTTACATCTGTACTGAACTATCCTGTATTATATACTTGTATATTACTGCAAGTTCCTAGATCCTAGCATATACCTCTGATCAGTCACTCTTACATCTGTACTGAACTATCCTGTATTATATACTTGTATATTACTGCAAGTTCCTAGATCCTAGCATATACCTCTGATCAGTCACTCTTACATCTGTACTGAACTATCCTGTATTATATACTTGTATATTACTGCAAGTTCCTAGATCCTAGCATATACCTCTGATCAGTCACTCTTACATCTGTACTGAACTATCCTGTATTATATACTTGTATATTACTGCAAGTTCCTAGATCCTAGCATATACCTCTGATCAGTCACTCTTACATCTGTACTGAACTATCCTGTATTATATACTTGTATATTACTGCAAGTTCCTAGATCCAGCATGTTTGTCTGATCAGTCACTCTTACATCTCCTCGTATTGGATCTGTTGTTGGTTCTCACAATTATGTAGAGGAAACATGGATGCCTTCAGGAGACGCCTCTTTCTTATTAATTACTGTAATATTTATAAAATGTGAATATCAGCGTTCTTTTTTTATTTAGCTGAAATAAACTTTCACAACTGACAGAGAGTTGCCGAGATCGTTCTGAATTCGTCGGAGGTTTAATTTTTGCATGTTTTTTTTTGGCTTAAGCATGTTTGTCTGATCAGTCACTCTTACATCTCCTCGTATTGGATCTTAGATGTTCAGGAAACCTTAAGGTTTCCTGAACATCTAAGATCATTCGAGACGGCAGAGTGGGCGGTGGGTTAGCCTCCATTCGCTGAAAACTTACTAACCTACCCACATTGACCTCACCCAGCCTGGGTTGGGCCGATAATAGCCGGTATTATGAGGACGCAAACCCACGATATCATCCACTAAGTAAAAACTCGTTTATTAACTTCGTTGATCTAACGCAAACTGGTGTATACACCCCTCCCCCCACCTTGGAGACTTTAGTATAGATGCATACGAAACTTTCAGACTTATCAAGGTACAAAGAACTGGCCTCCAAAGATGTTGTAGCTCAGGTATGAAAGCTCCGATTTGAAAATATTAATTCATGTTAGGGTCTTTAAAGATGCGTATGCTTCAGGGGATAATTCACCCGAGACGAAAACATTGTCAGTCCATTTTTGAATGATAACAATGAATTATTATTGATCTTTGTCGAATGAATATATTTCACTTTTAATGTCTCGTTAACGAGCCTTAAGAACATTGCTTAGCACCAGAATAAATAGCAAACGAATGAGAATCCAATTCATGTGGAGTGTGCAAAGCAGTTCAATAAACTGATTTACTGTAAACTTTGTGTTAGTGTTACCAGCTCTGGTATCTCTACTTAGAATGCCTCCTCTTAAATACCTCCTTGTTGTTGGCCTTGGTTCAAATTCCATGACTCTTTAGTGTTCTGTTAGTACGGGAGTTGATGTCAGTTTTGAATGCACTGCCAAGCAATGAGGTTGGTATTACTTTATTTGCTTTTACCTTTTATAAATTGATCATCTAGAATCTAGATCCATTAAATGTTTAACCAATATGAAAGTTCTGTGGAATTTCACTAGAACTTCTTTTTTTGCTTATCGTCTTTCCAACATCTATTGGTCCTTGGAGAAGAGGTTTATCTTCCATTTGCTGGAAACTTACAAACTAGCTATCCACATTGACCTTACGCAGCCTGGGATGAGCCGGGAATAGCCAGGATCTTGAGGACGCGATCCAACGTGGTCACCCACTGAGTAAAACCTTGCTGGATCTTGCTTAACTTCAGTGATTTAACGGGAACTAAAGTATTCAACGTATCATAGACGTTGGCTAACGACAATACCACGTTGATGACACCAGTTCTCGTCCTAGTACGGAACTCTTCTTTTGGAAATAATTTATTCAACGTACCATAGACGTTGGCTAACGACAATACCACGTTGATGACACCAGTTCTCGTCCTAGTACGGAACTCTTCTTTTGGAAATAATGTATTCAACGTATCATAGACGCTGGCTAACGACAATACCACGTTGATGACACCAGTTCTCGTCCTAGTACGGAACTCTTCTTTTGGAACTAATGTATTCAACGTATCATAGACGCTGGCTAACCACAATACCACGTTGTTGACACCAGTTTTCGTCCTAGTACGGAACTCTTCAATCTGTAAAAATGAGATTAATTGGTAGAATGCTACGCTCCCAGCATTGATAAGTAGCCGTCCGAAAAAGTTTGGGGACTTTTTGAACAGACCTCGTAGATATAATAATGTAATATAAAATGATGAGTTCATTGGACAAATAAGAAGTTGGATCAGTCTAACTGTCTAACAGGTCTCACTATTTGGAGTCTGTCTGGTGTTATTCGATTATAAGCAAACACTCTTGTATGAGGCTAGCATGGCAGGATAACCATTAGTTTTACCTACATACACGCATTGTTTCGTGACAAACTAAACGGTGTAAACCTAACAAGTGTTACTATAATATTGAGGCCAATCAGTGTGAATATATGCTGGAACAAATTGGTCCCGGTCTTGTGATTGAAGACGTAAAAAAAATCTCTAAAACAGTTTGCGCATTTCTTTTGTCATGAGGTCAAGTGTATGTCTGGGTATCATACAATCATATACAACTAAGAAATGGATTTTATTAAAAACTGTCAATCAAGCAAAATACTAGTTTTGAAACGCCAAGAAAAACGAGCGTTGTATAAGTACCTATTTTGTACGTATATTTACTTTCAATTCTCACCCTATAAAACTAAACGTTTTAAATTTTTCTTTTCATATTCATCATTTGTACGTACAACAGATGAAGTTTAACTTTTATTTGACTTTTGTCCGCGCCAATAGGAATGCCTTTTACGAGCACCCCAAAAATTGTCAAAAATTCATACTTTTTTCCACCTCGCTCTTATCACGGCTAGAGTGTTGGAGTCCAAGTACGGGAATTAAGAATTGAGGTCCTTCTGGCCTGAACTCACGATTATCATAAAATCACCGCCGACACCTTGTATCGCTTTAGCGGCACCCTCTGCTTTTCTGCTCGTCATTGTCCTAGAAAGTTGAAACTTTGCAAAAATATTATAATACTTATCTCATGGGCAATTTTTACTTTCTCTTCCTTTAGAAGATAAAGTTTTCTAATCATGCAGAAAATTTGGATATTTTTTTATTCTATAAAAAAATAAAATTTAAAGGGTTTTCCAGATTTTTGATTTTTTCGATTTTTTAAAATATTTTTTGCTACTCAAGCACGCATAAGTATGTTAACGCTTTATCTTATCGATGTAAAATTTTGAGGACAGATTTATCATATAGTCAGAACGTTTCCTTGTTAGAAGTATTGCACAAAATATAATCATTGAAAAAAGGCCAAATTTCCAACCACTCTTCCAAAAAATTCCGCCCATGAACCTAATGATATCTATTATTGAGGCCATGTTTAGTCTTCCCATCCCACATTTAAATTTATTATTGCAATTTCTTCTGTCTCAATTCTCTTAGAGCAAGACACATTGGTCAGTTTACACTTTTTACAAACTTCATGCAAAATTTCAGCGCTCTACTTATACGGGAAGTGCTCAACTTTTGATGATGAGTGAATCAGTCAGTCAGTGAGTATCCAAAAGTGCCAACTTGTAAATTATTTATCTCTTGGCACTCACATGATATCAAAAAACATGCATTAATATTCAGATAAAATGTGCGCCAAGTGCCCGTGGGCAAAAAGTTGATTGTAGTTTTTGTTTTAGCTTTCGAAACACCTTTGGGGCAAATATTTTTCAGGAGACCTGAGCTTGGCACTCATATGATATAACCTCCTTTTTGATCATATTTTTAGGAGAGATATGAGTACCTTGATTTTTTGATGGAGACATTTTTTGGCATCTTTTTGCACACGAAGTTTTTTTGGGGGGGATTTATTTCACTAACAACCACTTCAAGACAAGGCTTAGCTATTTCGTAGGTTCCGCAAATGCGTAGGTATATATCCACTCATATACTGCGAATGCCAACTTGATTCCTATGGACTACTTAAAAAGTTAAAATATTGAGCTCTAGTCTTTTTTTGAGACAGCCTGCTTAAAGGTGTCCGGGTAACGCGGAAACGAATTTCTATCAATTGAAACAATTCTAACATTATACCAGGCCATAGGATCATTGGAAGTGTCGCGTTGTATTTATTTATTTATTAGTGTAACAGTCAAACACTGAGAGACATTTGATAATATCAATCATGACGGAAGTAAGATAAAAGAAGCATTATTCTGTCTTTGAATAATTCTGTGGGATGATTAGTCTTATCACTCGTGATAATAAAGTAGCATGTCCCCTATAATATGCTACAATATTGTCTGGGTTACAACGAACATTAAATATGAGTATACAGTACAAAGTACCATCCAATACAAAGTTCTTATATTAACAGCAACACTTTGTACAAAATTACTCTGCTTGGGCTGTCAGAGCTAACCAAAGATAAACGAATCGCGTGACTTTGATTTGAAATCCAGAATGTTCGATCGTTTATCAGAGATAGATGGAGGTTCTAATATGAAAAAAAAAAAAGATAAACGCATCAGTTACCAGCGTTTTGTGCTTTTATCCGAGATATAATGCACTTGCTGGATGTTCCTAAACAAAACATCCCTAAAGTTATGTGTGTCATAAATAGTCAAATCTCATTGGAATAGGCTGCAAAGCTCTATCTTACTCGTCATTGATAGAATAGGGAGCAAGAACCTACGAATATACTAAACTACCAAAACATTAATTTTTGATAGTTTATTGTAAAGGCAAGGTTCCAAACCATACCTTTCAACCCTTTCCACTATCCTTGTATAAGGTTCCAAACCATACATTTGAAACCTTTCCACTATCCATGTAAGGTTCTAAACCATACATTTGAATCCTTTTTACTATCCATGTAAGGTTCCAAGCCATACATTTCAAATCTTTCCACGACGTCTCCGTGGCAGAGTGCGCATCACACTTGGCTTGCACCGGGTTCGATTCCCGGACGGGTCGAAAATTTGAAAAAAATTTTTTCGAATTTTTTACTTGGTCTGGTTGTGTTTGGGGATAACTCAGCCTCCTGAGGACAATTGAGTAGCTATGGTAATAGCGCCAAGTGGTAGCATTATGAGGAAATTGTTGAAGTGTAGCTTAGGCTTAGTGATAGTGATGAGTGAATGTTGAAAATACCTTGTAATGCTATGATGCCCACAAACATTGTGACATAATAACACAAGATACATTTACATTTACTATCCATGTAAGGTTCCAAACCATACATTTGAATCCTTTCCACTATCCATGTAAGATTACAAACCATACCTTTGAAACTTTCCACTATTTAACCTTTCCACTCTCCATGTGCTTTTTAAAATCTTCTTCTTCAATCATCTAGCTTTCACTGTTTTCGTTGTATGGCATTGTTTTTTCTTAAAGATTTCGTTTTTATGAAGCTCCTCACATTTCTGATTTTATGTACCTTCATGCCAGAGCTAGATTGTAACTGTGTTGCATGTTGTTAACCTCTGAGTTTACTCTTGAACACCTCTATTGGACTTTTTTTAAAAAATAAAAATTTATTCCCCGGAATCGCTTTCACTTCAGGGAAAGACATCGATTGATGCAAATGAGTACGTAAAAATGTTCCTATTCATTTTATCTGTTTGGCTTTGCTGGATGAGTGAATTTCTGTGTCTTCCAAAAGGTCAGTCACACGAGAAGAGTGTCATTTATACATGAATATATATTTCATTGCTAAGAAGTGTCTGATAGGTTTCTCCTGTGAACGTCGTATTATCTTAACGCCTGGTGCATTTCTTGCTTGAATGAAGTTAAATCATCTATTACTTTTCTTACATTGTATGGTCAATGGAAATCTCTAGACAAGATACTGGACACTGTTCTGTTTGTAGACAAAAATGATAACTTAGATTGATGCCACTAATGTTTTCAATAGATGTTCATTATCTTAACCAGTGGTTATCAAAATATATCGGGAAATATTTATCGAATAAAAGAAAAGTTTGTCTGCCACTGCGCCGCCGTGCTTGGCACTTTTGCTACTTGGCGTAGACTTGTAAATACATGTAATCCTAGATTGACGTTATTGTCAGTCTTCTCGTATACCTACAGGGTATAATTCAATTTTATAAAAGTTAATGATAAGCTCATTGTGCCAGCCAGCGCCTGTGACAGGTTAAATACTCTTACAGGCCACATAGATTTGAGCCCTCGTGATGTTGGCTATTCCAGGCTCAACCCAGGCTGGTTGAAGTCAATGTGGGTAGCTGATTTGTTAGTTTCCAGCCAATGGAGGGTCAAACGTCAGTCTCGAATGATTAAAGAGACGTAATACAAAAACACATGTGATAAAAGTAAATTTCTTTTTTTCTTCGTTCCATTTCAAAAAATCTGGCGTGAACATCACACGACTTTCCTTATCTATAAAAAGAGAAGAAAGCAGATAAAATACTATATATCTTCACTTGACGATAAAGTGAAGATATAGTATTTTATCTGCCTTAATATGGTTTTACTTGACATAGTATCCCAATTCAACTAAACAAAAGAAGAAAGTATTGTAGTGGTCTGAAATTTTCAATGATAAAACACGTTTTGAGGTCCCTGGAACCCAAATCTCGAGTTTCAGCCATTGGTTCATGTGTTGTAAACAAAAAATTTCAGTAGAATTTGTCGTGTTCTATGTATTTAATTAATAGTCCAGTCAACGAATGGTTTGTAGAGTGCGTTGGCTGGAAACTAAGGAATTTTTTCAGAAGTTTGTTTGGTGTGGTCAGGAGATAAACATACTAAAAGTCCTGGGACCTGGGGGTGAGCCAAATGCAGGGGGGCGTGGCGAAGGTCACTTTTTTTAAGTTTTCCCCTATATCTCGAAAACGGTTACTTTTAGCGTACAAAGTATTCTCGGTAAAATTGGAGCCATCTAAATTTCCTACAAGTTTGCTTCTATTCATTTTTTTCCACCCCTCATAGTTTTCGAGATATCTTCCCACCCCCCA
>CM022878.1:22076857-22087496 GCA_012654025.1 Pachypsylla venusta | reverse complement strand
GGGCCCAGAAATATGTGTACAAAAATTTTAACTGTCATAATAATAGAGAGTAATATTTGACTTGGGGCCCAGAAATATGTGTACAAAAATTTTAACTGTCATAATAATAGAGAGTAATATTTGACTTGGGGCCCAGAAATATGTTTACAAAATTTTTAACTGTCATAATAATAGAGAGTAATATTTGACTTGGGGCCCCAGAAATGTATGTACAGCATAATATTTTTAATCACAAAAAATAGTGAACATGAAAATCGTGTTCATATTTGGTATTAGATACAATGTTTTTTATATTTTTATTCGTAGCGAGTTGTGTATGCAAATATTTTTATTAATATTTTTGCTTAAAAAACCGGTTGTTAAATATGCGTTCACTTTGATCCGATACTAAACAAGTCTGTTGTGATGTTGTTAGAGCTACTTTAGCAATTTTCTTCTTTCAGGAGAAATTCGATCTTATTCTTTAAAACTTTAAAATTAAAATTTCCCAATCTGATTAACATAAGCCACGATCCGGGTAATACCGGTTCGAATGATGATTTTTAAAATAAAAAAAATTGCAAGACGATGTCAATTAGACATCTGGAATAAATAACACAATTTTGTGCCATTATAGCATTACAAGAATCAGCATGGTGAATAGAAGCTTTCATAAAAAAGAAGAAAGTATTGTAATGGGCTGAAATTCTCGATGTCCAGTTTTCAATGCCAAAACACGTTTTGAAGTCCCCGGAGCGCAAATCTCGAATTTTAGCCTTTTGTCCCTGTGTTGTGCACAAAATTTCTCGTTAAGATTTGTCGTCTTCTATGTATTTAATAATAATTAGCATACATACCAACTTTAAAGTATCTGGTGGCACCTACTGTTCCCTTTGCAGGAAGGATTCATGAAAACCGCCCAAAATACGCAAAAACCTACTAACAACGATAGATTGAAATTCAATCGAAAAAGTCGTGGAGCACCAAATTTCAATCCGCTTGGAAAAAATGCCAAGGGATTTCAACCAAAAGTGACATTTCCCATTCCGTGCATAAAATTGATATAAATAGGCACCAAATTTTAAGCTCTAGCATACCCTTCTCTTTCTAGGCAGAAATCGCCAAATAGCGGCCGAAAATTTTGTATTTTGAACTTCAAACAAAGGTGTCTTTTCGCTATCAATGCATAAAAGTGATATGATTAGGCACCAAAGTTCAAGCTCTAGCTCTTACCGTTCTTTTTTTTCCTGGATTAACTAAAACCGCTAAAAAGCGGCAAAAAATTGACATATATGTATGCAATGTCTAGTCTCTAGCATTAACCGTTCTTGTGATTTCTTGTTTACAGACAGACGGGGGGACATTGCAAATTCGACTTCGAAAATTTCAGCTCATTACAATACTTTCCTTTTTATAGGATAAGGAAAAAATGAAAACTGCATGGCACAACATTCGGTTATGTGCCTACCCGTTTCCTGTCACAATAACCGTCACTTGCTTTTCATAGTAGGTAGGTGTAGGTATGCATGCGATGTACCTATACTTTGCTGATGACTTTTCATCTTAGGTTTGAAGCAGAGTTTTTATAAAACTGAATACCCTCCCTAACACTAAACTTTCTGCATTTACACGGCTTAAGATCGTCACCTAATGAAGCTGGCTGGCTGGCTCCTCTCGGTGGCTACATCGAAATTGGTTCTCGATATTATATGAATATGGCAACGTATTCTGGTTTAGTTTTGTGTTGTCTTCTCAGCTGGAACATATGTCTCAGTGATCCATGGTGCATAGAATCTAGACATAGTGACTTACTTGTATTGCACGCACTTACAAATATTCGTGATTATAGTGGAACCTCAAGTATCCCAATTACTCTCCAACTTCATACTCGTAATTGAGATTTTCTCTGGTTTTGTTATCGGCGTGGTTTTAATTTTACCTGCCTAATGATAGAGCTAAATTTGTCGATAAAGTTGATGCTTGTAAAGCAGACAATGTTTGTTGAGTAAGGTCTCGTTCTAAATCTTAGATTTTTCTTTAATGCGTTAAAGTGAATTTCACCTGCGGGCCTCCTCACCTTTGTTATCCTAGGTACACGAGGGGTGAGCCCCAGTGCCCAGTGCATAGAATAAAACACCAGTCTCCTGAAACACACCGGTGACCCACGTGGTACATATTGATTTTTTTTTTTTTAATTTAGCTTAACGTCTCTTTAACATTTATTGGTCATTCAATACGGGCATATTGATTAAAGTGATCCTCAATGAACAGGGACAAATAATATTACCAATTAATATTGGTCAAAGTTTAGTGTGTTAAACGTCTGTGTGCCTGTTCGTTACAAGATAACTCCTAAACGTAATGTCCCATTATGTTCATGTGCACTATTGGGCCACCCGAAAACAAAAAAAATATATGTATACCAATGCAACCCCCACTATCCGTCGTTTAGTTGTGAATTTCAAAGTTTCAGAAATGGAAAATTAAATTTTTTGTCTTTTAATTGTTTGGGGTTTTACCCCCAAAAGATCATGTAATTAATACCTTCAGTCAAAACAAGAGAGTAAGTTATCAATGAAATTTCATTTTTAATTGGATCTATAGGCTTTAGGATGTCTCACCATTATTCCGTGTATTATTGATGTGTTAGTCTACCAAGAATTCAGATCAGATCTGATTTTATTCGGACCTTGACTTTTTTGGGAATGATGAATTCAGAGTAAAGATCTGAATCATCCACTTCTGCATGCTTACAGGGTGTCTCAATTATTCAGCAAATGCAATTTAGCTTTTCTTTTCCAATAATCAGCCTTTGATATGCATAAAAAAATCGCCCCTTCCCAAATTTTCTTGAGAGTATTTTACGTTTGAAAGTACATATTTATATAGAAAATCCAAAAATCAAATTAAATAGTTGCTCTTTTGACACTTAACGTTGACCTATTTGAATGAAATTGGTCTTTTAGAGTCCCGCTCATCAAAGAGTTCGATGAGCATTGTTGATTTTTGCAACTAATTCCACGTCAGTTGGCATGTTCTAAACGAACACCGCGCCGTGCGTGATCCTAACTATTCCAATGATTATTATTGATACTTGATATGAAATCCTACAACCTCAATAATGCTTCAACTTAATTAGATTTTATATTTCCAAGGCCAAATATTTTATTTCAAGTCATCATCACCTTTGTTTCTAACTGCGGTATAAATACTTCGAGGATATATCAACAGCGGATACTATACAACGAGATGTGTGAACTTCAAATAGTTTAGAAATATTCTGACTGCTCTCAGTTTTCAGCTGTCGAGAATTCACGCAGAGTAAAGGAGCATTCACACTAAGATGTGACAGTGCCATGACCGGCAAGTGATCCGCCCGGTAAAAGGTAAAACTAAAAATATTCTTCCAGGCAGTTGAAGGAACATGTTCATACTAGACCGGTGCGTGACAGTGTGAACTCACCATCAACTGGAATCACACAACTTTGTATGCTTCGGAAATAATCTTTTATTTTTTTAAAAAAACTTTGCCTCCCTTATACTCTTTAAGAAATATAGCTCGAGAGACTAGTTATGAAATAAAACTCAAAGAGCTTGAATTCAAATGGTGAATTGTATATTGTTGGTATATTTATTAACAAATGCACAAATCTCGATAAGTACACAAGTTGTTGATTGATAACCTTGTTTTAACGTATAGGCTACTACGGAGTAATGATTGTACTTGAATGTTAAAATCCTTCTTAGGGCTTCTAGAGGCGCCTCTACTTTCAGTTCGAAACAAGAGAATTATGCCCGATGGATAACAGTTATATCATACTAAGAATATTCTATGAACATTGATGATTGACACAATTCTTATTTTTAGTTATGTGCTATCTTAACTTATATAGAAATTTCGTTCAAATGTTGAACTATTCATTTGTTGATATTGTAGAAACTGTAGTAGTAAATTGTGTGGTATAGGTTTCTCCAAACTTTGGTTAAAACAAATGTAACCTAAGACCTAAGGTTAGCTAAGCTAAATCTCGACTTATGATATCTTATTTTAGCCATAGCTGAATAATAACGTCTTCTTATCGTTTAGTCCAACGTTAATTGTCTGTGGACATAAAACCGGACAGAAATGTAGGGTCGTCTCCAGACATCATTATTATTGTCTATGGACCTTACCTACCTTCCCGTGCCTAAACCATATCAAAGACTACATAATTCGAAAGTTCGGATAAATAGATATAATTTGCTATTTTATTGTAGAAGATGTGTATGTTGTATGTAGAAGTTAAAACTCGCTGTGAAGCAATATTCTGTACGATGTCCAAATTCTGTGGGAATTTTAAATTCTCGTCGCACTCGTTAATATCAGTCATCATCTTCATGAAATATCACTCGTAGTAATGGAATATGAAAATATTCTGTACGATGTCCAAATTCTGTGGGAATTTTAAATTCCATTTCGATTTCAATTCCCACCACCACTATCTCGTCGCACTCGTTAATATCAGTCATCATCTTCATGAAATATCACTCGTAGTAATGGAATATGAAAGTATTGACATCGATGTCCAATGTAGAAAGGTTGGTTACTAGTTCAAGGAGTTGTCTATGCGAACAACACTCATACATATATCTTACTCGAACATTTAATCTATAGAAGATGATATTGGGATTGAATCAGACACTTTTCCCACACCTTTCATGAATTGACCAGGGTTAATCAAGCATTGCAACGTGATTGTCCAAGAGTTCGTTGAATCCGAACGAAGGTTTCTGTGCATCTTTTTTCTATGTTGTGGAATATTTCATTTATTTCTTTACGAGTTATTTCTCTAATAATAATTACAAGAGATTTGAAATTTTTAATCACGCTCAATGTTTCTTCACTGGATTCATTAGAAATCAAACTAATCAAAGAGAGTTGTAACTTTTCTATTAGTGTTTGAAGACCTGAAGCTAATAACGACTAGAGAGATTAGTCAAATTTCGACTTTCTCCACGAATTTAGGCAGGCCGTTTGATTCTCTTTTCTTTTCTTCTTAATTTGGCTTAACGTCTCTTTATCTATTGGCATTTGGGACTGAGGTTTTACCCTCCATTCGCTGGGAATTTGCAAACCAGTCTGGGTTTGTTTGATACTCTTTTGGAACATTAGACAGATTTTGTAGGCACTAGGCCAATAGAATAAGAATTTAATTTTCAAAACATTCCGCACAAACCTCATGACCTTAAATTTTAGATAAATGCTCCCATCATTATACCTTTAGCTCTACTCGGCAGAGGGGGAATCTCTGAAGCGTTTGAAGCATTTCCCGATTTTTTTTTTCTTTACTTGTTTATTTTTCAAGTCTAATTTTACTGGTTTTGTCGTTTTTGAAAGTAATCAGCTTTTTGTGGTTTGATCACCTGTTGTCAACAACTAGAGATAAGGAGGTCAACAGATTACTTCACAAGCTAATATCTAGTTTGATAATCGACTCCTGTAGATTATGATATTTCGAAGATATTTTAGGAATATCTACAGTTCTAGAACTTCTAAATTAGAACCCTGTAATAATGGACATCTCCTTCGTTAATATCATCACAGTTTGTAAAAAAACTAGGTCTCATCTATATGATTAGTTTGCTAATCTGTAGTTAGTATTTTCTTATGACAGCGGCCATACAGCACCTAACTAATAGTGAAACGTATTATCTTTCATCGATCACAAATTTAATTGATGTCAAGCTACGAGTATTTTTCGTTTATCACGCTTGATGACTTATCTTTCTTCAAAATACTTCATTTTATGTTTTTAACTTAGGGTCTCATTATCTCAATCTATATAATTAATTGTTCTCCAGATTTAAAAGAAAAGTTTTTCTTTTAAATTACCTACCTATTCTAATTTTATATTTAAACTAGCAGGATACGCCCGCTTCGCTTGGCGCCTTAGAGGCATGGCCGTTTATAGTTCCAACACCCTTTTTTTCGCGATAAAAAGTAGCCTATGTCCTTTCCTAAAGTTTAGTCTATCTCCATACCAAATTTCATCAAAATCGGTTCAGTAGTTTAAGCGTGAAAGCGTAACATACATACATACACACATACATACAGACAGACAGAGTTACTTTCGCATTTATATATTAGTATGGAAGTATGGATTACCTACCTATTCTAAATAACTTACTTATCTATAACTGCGGAGCGTGCAAAGAGCAGATTAATATTGACAGAAGGCACATTAAGTTCTCCACGTTTGGTGTGTGCGGAAGCTGAAAAACTGTGGGACAAAACATATAGCAAATGCGAGTATGCAAACGTCAAAACTTCCCAAATTATATATTTATTTGAATTAAAACTGTCGAAAAATTCCGATTCCTACTGTTAAAAATTAGAAAGAAGTCTTACTCTACGACTCTAACTTCGCAGCACTGCGTCGTGTTCAAGGCAGAAATTATGTTGGTATTAGGATTTTTGGAAGCTACAATATTAGTTAATTATAATGTTCGTTGTTAAACTCCATCCTCCTTGCATATCGTATAATTATTGTTCGAAAGGGTCCGAGCGTCCCTAGAAATTAGTGCTGTGTAATCGTTCTTAACATCTTATGTGAAGATGTGTGAGGTAAATTATTGTTTTCAAATGTGCTCGCTCTAATGTCTATCATTATCTTCGTCTCGTCTTTCTCTCCGGCTGAAGTCAGTTCATTGAAATTCGACCCACATACTTATCAAAAAATAATAATATTGATGATCTTCAGACTATTGAAGCGTTAAAATATTATACCTTAAGTATGGGTAGTTAGCAAGACCGAATCAGTGATGCATAAGAAAATAAAATAGTATCTTGTTAGGGAAAAAAAATCATTGAAAACACAATGCTCCGAAGTATACATGATAAAAAATGAACATTGCTAATCAGAGAACCGCGAACATAACAGGCGTATAGTGGAACTATAGCTGATTCCGATTCAAAATATTATTCCTAACCAATGATAGAAAAGGAAAAACTTGCAAGATTTTGTTTATTCTTTTGAGTTTCTTCACCCTATATTGGGCAATGAAAAAGATACAATTGATACTAAAATGAATCTTCAAAGCAAAATGATGTGTTAACCACAAGATAACCTTTCAAAGAATGTCGTTTAACCTTTGAGATTTGAAGAGTATTAATGAAAGTTTTGCTATGACGTCATCAAGACTAAAATATAATAAGATATTGCTGGAACCTGGAACAATAATACAGCCGGTCATTCCATATTTTGGCCACTGAAACACAAAAACCTGCAAAGAATACAAACGTTTGAAAATAGAGTAAAATCTTTGACCCAAGCAAAACCAATTGAGGATCAAAAAGAACTAAGGACTCTATAAAAATCCTACCGTTGCAAACATAATCAAAGCAAAATTTCTACAGTTGCCTGGTCATGCTCATGTTGCAAGAGCCCAAAATGACTACAACATCAAAAAATCACCCAGTCTTCAATACAACAAAATAACACCCATTGGAAGGCCAAGATATGGGAAAATGAAGTGAATGACATTTCCCGAGGAATTATCGTTGAGAGTAGTACATATCGCCCGAGCATAGTTGAGCAGGATGGTGTCTGAAGCTAAGGGCCCTCGCGGTCTGTGAAAGCTGTGGAGTAAGTGTAATAAATGCTGGAAGAATATCATAAGGGTACATTAACACTCATTTTGCAAGTAAAAACTTTAACTTTTATTTGGCTTAACGTCCCTTTAACATCCAAGTCCATGCGAAAAAATACCCGCATTTGAGCTCACCCAGCCTGGGTTGAGCTGGGAATAGCCAGTATCACGAGGGCTTGAACTTTCATCGTTACTCTCTGAAACCTCGCTGGAGGTTGTCTGACTTAACCGGGCACCATGTTCATATTCAAATCAGAGTTTGCAAAAATACATGTTGAATCATCAGTTTTTTTTCTGCAAGCATCAGGATGGCTAACTCTACATTTCCTCCGTAAATTACTTAATGTAATGATATCAATGTAATTTATTTTGCACAAATTACTAACTTGTCTTGCATCTTATCAGAAGGAAATGAATTGTACCTAATATTACTAGGCAATGTGCTTACGCTAAACTTTCTCCTACCGACTTTTAAAAGATGATACTTTACATGCAAAGTTTAAAATATCGTGAGGTCAAACTTTTTTAAGTCTTCTTCTTATTTTATTATTCTATATTTCAATATAAATCAATAATTATTATTGGTGACTCATTTTGGAGTACGGGGGATATTGGAAGCTCTTGAAGAGGAACGAGATGATCATGTCGTTTTGAAAAGATCGACTTTTTCATCTTCATCTTTGTTGCAGTATGATTTTTTTTTCAAATTTTCAAACCCTGATTCTTTTTGACATTTCTTTGGGTATACAAATAACCAAATATTCTCTATTAACTTGATTTTTGGGCGTGGACTCTTGAGCTCTTCAGATGGCAGATTTTGCAGCAAAATAAGTTGTACGTCAGTAAGGGGTCGATATTGGAAGTGGCCGTAGATGTAATATGTGTTATTAAGAAGTTATTATTATTATTATTGCACCGTTCTCACAGATATTATTATTATTTATGATTTTATCCGAACGCACTTTTCGTGCAGTTACACGGACAATTACAAGTACCTATCTACCGATTAATATACAGAGAATATAACAATAAATGAGGGAAAATAAATAAATATATAAAAAAACATATTGAATTCCACATGTGGAATACTCTTCATTAAAACAAGTTAGAAAGAAGAAAAAAAACTTCTATATGCTGGAGACAACCGAGAGAGACTGACACCTGACACCCACTCAAAACTTTTTGACATTCCTCCTTAAACCTCTTCGGTACCATCGATAGATCGAGGTCTCGAGAGAATTTATTAAATAAAATTAACCCAGATGGAATGGTTGAGTGAAGATAAGTGGACTTGTGATTTTTATTGATGTTGAAAAAGTCTTTACTCTCTCTCAATCTCAGTGTTAGGTTTGGCACGTTAAGAGATATCTGCTCCATGACGTGAGGACAAGATATTAGATTATTTAGGATGTTATAGATACACATCAGGAGGCAGATATCTCTACAGACTCTGAGACTCATAAGATTGAGGTGTTCGCACAATGTGGATGGGCAAAAACCATTGATTTTCCAGAACAGGTGCTTCACAAATTTGGATTGAATACTTTCAATTTTATTTATCCCCTCTTTCGTGGGAGGTTGCCATATCACAGTGGCATATTCAAGTTTTGATCTAACTAGTGAAGTGTATAATGTCTTAATTGCATCAATATTTCGAAAGTGTTTAGAAAATCGATGAATAATGCCTAGAGCTTTAAAACCACTTTTTGTTACATTGTCAATGTGCAGATGGAATGAAAGATTTTTTTCAAAAGTAACGCCTAGGTCTTTTTTGTTTAGTACTTTGTTTAGGGCATGGTCTCCTATTTTGTACTCAAAATTAATTTCACTTTTATTATTGGTTAAAGTCATTGTTTCGCACTTGCTCTCGTGAAGGTTTAATTTGTGTACATTAAGCCAATTAAATACGGATGTAAGATCTTTTTGGAGTAATCGGTTATCCTCTTCACAGTTGATGGTTCGAAAGAGCCTAAAATTTTTATCTTAAATGGCATCAAAACATCAGAAATAAGTTGAAAACAATTAAATAAATTATGTTAACATGGGCCTACTAAAAAAGAAACCCGAAAAGACCAAGTTTTCTTATCGAGGAATGAATCGGGCACGCACACCAAAAGCGACGTAGAATCAGGAGCCAGCTCTTTGTCAACTCTATGGCAAAACAAACCCCGAATGTAAAACATGAATTTTTCCAAATGTGCGGGATGCAGAGGAAAACAAAAATATCCACTGCAGAGGAAAACAAAAATTTCCATACCAAATTTAATCAAAATCGGACAAGGCGTTAGAGTTTCGAACAGACAAGTAGGAAAAGAAAAATAATGGTGTTAATACTAGACCTCAGTTTGTTCGATCAGTTGAATCGGTATCTATCTGTTTGAGATTTCACGCGGCCACGGTTAGAGATATTTTATGGGATTGAGAATTTTTATCCCACACAGAAAGGCAATGTCTTGTATAACTCAACCATTTAGATAACTCATGCCATTCTTGTTCATTCATACCATCATTTCATAATAATAGATAGTAGTGATATGTATAAAGTAGGTATTTTATACCTTTCACCCTCTGTGGTGATTTCCTCAATGTAAATAACCTGTGCTAAAGGCAATCATCGACCATATGAAGAAGAACTTGATCAGTCATGATGACCTCACACCTTCCCCTGACATAATGACTTTCAGTACATTCTAAATGTTAAACTCCTGCTGACCCCATGTCTGATGTGGTTACACTTTGATAACCCTTTAACCATTGAAGTTATTCCTTATTTATATAATTCTTTGTTATTATGACAACGTTTCTAGGCCTAACACCAGAAGTAGAATCCACATACTTTTTACTTTCTCTTCCATAGAAGATAAAGTATTGTATTCGTGCAGAAATTTTAGACATATTTTGGCTCAAAAAATCGTTTGACGGGAAGCCAAAGGCCAAAATAAAGATCAAATATATTCGGCCATATTGCTTTTGGGCCATATTTTCAAAATTTTGGGTCATTTTTGAATTTTGAAAATATTTGGAGCCACGG
>CM022878.1:22049593-22062011 GCA_012654025.1 Pachypsylla venusta | reverse complement strand
AGTGATATTAGAAACGATGATAATGTATTGGAATATAATGAGAGTGGCAATTGAGTAGCGAGCCTAATAATCGCGACGGTAAGGTACAGTGCTATTAGAAACGATGATAATGTATTGGAATATAATGAGAGTGGCAATTGAGTAGCGATCCTAATAATCGCGACGGTAATGTACAATGATATTAGAAACGATGATAATGTATTGGAATATAATGAGAGTGGCAATCGAGTAGCGAGCCTAATAATAGCGACGGTAAGGTACAGTGATATTAGAAACGATGATAATGTATTGGAATATAATGAGAGTGGCAATTAAGTAGCGAGCCTAATAATAGCGACGGTAAGGTACAATGATATTAGAAACGATGATAAAGTATTGGAATATAATGAGAGTGGCAAAAAAGTAGCGAGCCTAATAATAGCGACGGTAAGGTATAGTGATATTAGAAACGGTGATAATGTATTGGAATATAATGAGAGTGGCAATTGAGTAGCGAGCCTAATAATAGCGACGGTAAGGTACAGTGATATTAGAAACCATGATAAAGTATTGGAATATAATTATGTGTGAAATATCATGCATTTCTACTTTCACAAACACTTCCATTTGTTTCTAAAGTTCTCTAGGAGTACATTGAAGTCCATTTTGAATAATAATATCCTATATAAAAAAATAGCTATCGACAAGAAAGAATCATCTGATCCCTTCCTATTTATTAGTGATCATTGAAATGACTAGCGACTAACGTATCTTACATACTGCCCAAGGCAAACAAAAATTTTATTTCAATGTCATCTTATAGTGTTCATGCAGAACGTTAACTCCCATATATGTCTTCCTTTCATGTTAGATTGGCAGAGGAGATTGCAACTCTTTGTCTGCAGATTGCATTACGAGTATTCGGTATTCATATTCATGGTATTGGGAGATCGGGGCCAACAAAATGAAGTATGAGGAAATAAGAGGCCATACCAATAAGTAGCTGAGTTATGAATGAACAGGCTATTCACATTTTTTGTCATTCATTTTTCAACATCAACTTAATCTGTTTTTAAGACTGCACCATTTATTTCCATGTCCCTCTTTTTGTTTTTTATTATTTTTGGAGCTACGATTCTTCTGGGACAAAACAATTCGAGGGTGAAGGAGAACATGAATTCTTGACCACCCTGTATATTGTACCCTACATGCGCATATGTATTTCCCCAGGCGCCTTCGAAACATGCTGGTCGTTCTGGGTGGTAAGCATTTTCTAAATATTTTTTTTGCCGATCTGTATGGTCGAGTTGTTACGACCATTGACAGCTTTGGTCCAGAGTTTGTGGGTTCGAATCCCGCCCGGAGCGATTTTTTTCGAAATTTCTTCTTTCCCATATGGCCTGGCTGTAAAAAGAAGTGCCCTGAATTAATAACTTGTTTTTTTTTTAAAAAAAAATATTCTTTTACCCGATCCCGTTTCGAACTCGTAACTCTGGGAACAAACTTTGCCCTAAATTAAGTATTAAAAGGTTTTGAGTTGATATGTTATCGCGGCAAAATTTAAGCTATAGGACCGAGACCTGCCGAATTGGTCGAATAAATCGGATATTAAATTTGGCTGCATTTTATAAAATCAAGGATACACCATAAGAACCGCATAAAAAACAAAAATGTACACATGTTTTTACTTTTTTCGGAAATTTGAACTGGTTTCGAGAAAAATCGAGTGACCATAAAGTATATATCAATATACTCATTTGACCTAAAATAGCCCCTCGTTTTCGGAAACTGAAAAAATATATATTAGAGAGCTAGATCAAGCAGAGTAAAGTGGGTGTGACGAAAATTCCTAGCCCTGTTCATGAAATTTGCGGCAATGGTCCAATAATCACCGCTCGATAATATCCTCTTATTTGTACGAAAATACACCTAATACACATACATTTTTTATTTTTGCTTAACGTCTCTTTAACATCTATTGGTCATTCGAAAGGGGGGGGTTTACCCTTAATTCGGTGGAAAATTATAAACCAGCTACCCACATTGACCTCACCTAGCCTGGGTTGGGTTGGAAAAAGCCAGCATCACGAGATTGCGAACCTACGTGGTCACCCACTCAACGTTGCTTAACATCAGTGATCTAACGGGAACTGGTGTATTCAAAGTGCCATAGACGCTGGCTACACACACAGCACTTAACTCATAAAATGATTCACGGTCAAATCAATACACCGCCCGTTAGAAATATTGAGTAATTTTATTGGTAAATTGGTTATCTTTAAATTTTATCTCGTGATTCTCCTGTACTAATTCCAACCGAAGGCTTTTAATTTGACTACTGTATCATCTCAACGAGGCTGACTATTCAAATAAACTAACACAAAATCTAATGTTTTTTTTTTCATAAAAAAGAGAAAGTAAAAAGTCCAAGCCGCCCGTCCGTCACGAATCGAATCGGGCCTCCTACGTTGAACAGGGAGGGTTTTGGTCTGTCTATTTTTGTTGATGACAGAGTAGGTAAATTTATTTAGCATTGGCTTCATTGTGTTTTTCTGAGAAACGTTTGTTTAATGGTCATTGGTCAATCGCTTGGTATGGCAGTAAAAAGAAAAATACCAGTTAATCTCTTTTATCTCTCGTTAATCATAGTGCATTGCGTCAGACCCTTTGATTGTAGTGACCGCATTGTAATTTACGTTCGTGTGGTCAGTCTTCATTGTTTGCACTTATTTACTTCCTCTACGATTTACTCGTAACCACATAAAAGTGCGATCGGTATAGCAATTTTGGTTTATTATTTTCAATAATCAATCTTTGGAATCGTCACGAAAAAAATACCCCCCCCCCTCAAAATTTGATATTATACGTTTTTTAAAAGTGATTATTTCAAAACCCATTTTGGGTCTGAATAATATAAAGGCCTATACGGTCGACTTCCAAGTAAAATATCATGTTTGTATAATTATATGTTTGGTGTGATATACCCACCAGGGATTCTGCCATTTTTTTGTTTGGGAAAATGAGTGTGGTAAATTGCCCTTTCATGGGCGTCTCATCAGAACATTGCAGGAATTTTCATCATCTGTAATAAAACCTCTCCTATATAATTTCAAATAATTCATGTACTACGTTTACCTAATAACACTACCATTTATTGTGGCCTTTACCTTGGTTGCTCAATTGTTGTCATATCTGCTCAATTGTTGTCATATTTTCCAGATTCCTCCGTTATCATTATTCACCTGTAAAATTTGGATATACTTATAAATCCTTATCACTCGATGCAATTATAAATGTATGCAACAATCGTATGTATATTTTGACCATTTATTGCAGTACAAATAAAGTTGAAATTTAGCCATGCTAAGCCCTCAATCTCCCAACACATAGTTTGAAATTGTCATCAAATTTTTATTCATGCGGGTGAACTTTTTGATGCGTTTTTGAATTAAATTGTCATCTATCAAAGAGCTTATCCAAACGCGTTTTGGACCAATCTTTGGCTTGGGCCTGAGCATGAAAATTGAAGGACATAAATGAATGTTGATTTAAAAACTCTGCCAATGTAACACATAAGTTTATTATTTTACTTATTAAAAAAAAATACATGGTTCCATACTAAATTTTTAAGACAAACGGATTTTTATATTCAATTTTTGGATTCTACGTATATCTTGAAACGTAATATTTCAAATTTTGAGGGGGGGGGGTAAACGNTCATTATTAAAAATAATAAACGAAAATAGGTATCTAATTAATTAATTGCATATTATAAAAATACAGTTGAAAACTTCTCAAACCTATCAATTTTAATTTTCACAGCATGTGCTATATTCAGGCGGGGGGTCTATCCTCTATACTGATAACAGATCTATCTCGTATATTCAATAATGTTTGTATTCATCAAAACGAGGCAATTAAAATTTTATTATTCATAGATGATAATTATTATCGGCTTTTTTATGATTCATGTGTGTTTCGGAATAGAACATTATCATTGAAGTCGATAGAGTCATGACACCTCCATCCAGTTCAAGTGGGCGATTGAGAGAGGACACTTGCTGGCTTGTGCATCTATCTCCAAATCTTCCCAACATGTCTATTTTCGATATTTGCTCATGCCTTTTTCTCAAGCTGACAAAATACAGCTGAAAATAAATCTTCTATCGGTCTAAAATTGCATCCAATAATCCGAGTTCGAAGATTTACAAAATTTTTGGAATATTTAGATTTTGGACAGGGCGACAATAAGCGTTGAAGAGTAAATATTCCATGAACTAGAGGAGGTGTAAAAATATCTATGTATGGCTCTGATGAGTGAACCACAAAGAAATATTTCATCTTTCCCGATGGTCAATGCCATTTTTTTTTTTTTTAATTTGGTTTAACTTCTCTTTAACATTCATTCAAGACAGGGGTTTTACCCTCCATTCGCTGGAAACTTGCAAACCAGCTACCCACATTGACCTCACGAGGCCGCGAACCCACGTGAACACCCACATGGTACAACCTCGCTGGACGTTGCTTAACTTCAGTGATCTAATGGGAACTGGTGTATTCAACGTGCCATAGACGCTGGCTGCCAAAAATTGTATTTTCTTCACTGTTGTTATCTACATTTTTGTTGTTATCTAATATCAAAAGGCTGTTTTGTTGTTATCTAATATCAAAAGCGGCGGACCTAGAGAGCAACATTCGATACTGTTTCGTTTTATATTTTACAAATATAGGACCAGTTTCTGAATTCAGATAGTAATTGAAAGTTAAACATTAAATCTGAAAACTAAATTACGATACCAAAATTGTGGGATCAGAAAGATGCCATTTAGATTGGAGCCCGTCCAAAGTGAAAAGTTTAAGAAGACTGAACACACCACAAAATGTGTATTGTGCTATCAATTGGACAAGCTTCATTTTTGTATGTTAATCACTATCATATAAATATCATCGCTAATATATTTGTGTTATGCAACTACCTAAAACAATACCTACTGAATTTCTCGTATCCAAACAAACGAGTTTATCTTTCTCATTAAGCAAGCTTATGTATTTATTCAAAAATTTAAGAAATTTCTTCTTTAACTAAATATTTTTGTTATTCAACGCAAACATTTAAACACTTTCATCTCTCTCTCTTTGGATTTGGAGTTAAACTAAAATCTAATAAAGTTACACATACATAAGAATGTTAAAAATATCTATTAACATTATAAACCACAAATAGATTACAAACTTTATTCGATTAATTGCTTTCATTAGATATATTAAAGTTACTTTCTATTTCATCTACTATCTTAACTTTGTTGGGAACATCTTCAGAATAATTACTATAGTTTTCTGTGGAGAGGTTTTCTGAAATATTAGTATCGTTTGTCAGTAAATCTTCTCGATCTAAATCCAAGTAATGACTGACTTTACTTGTAAGTTGCTCAGCGATATCATTCGAAACAGCTTTGTCTCCACTTGTCTGATTTTCAACTATATTATCTTGTTTATCTGAAGAAAGATCTTTTATAAATTCCTTGATTGGACGTGACAGAAGTTTTTTAATAATTCCTTCGATAGTTGTGCTTATAACTTTATCGTAGGTGTTTATTGTGGTTGATAATAGCTCCTTCATAAGTTCTTTACCAATATTCTGTGATAAACTACTTATTTCACGACTCATTTCTTCCTCTGCTTCTAATTGTGATTCTGAAATGTTAGAATATTATAATAATTACTGAATACTGTGGGAATGTAATGGTCTTTGTTGACTCTTAAATGTGACTTGTATTTCGATTAAAAATATTTTTTATTTTTGGGATTCCAGTTTTTAGTTCATTTCACCACAGATTTAAGTTACGAGCTTGCGGGTTAGTAACTTAGTATAGTATATCTTTTTTAAAATTTAATCATATTTTTCACTTTTGCATTGATACATTGGTACCTATAGTCCTGCAAGTTCTGATACACTTATATCTATGCATCAGTTCAAAAAGATTATTAATTTGTTCAAGATGTTTACAATCCATGAGATTCTTTTTCTTCTATTTCACCTGTAAACATTTGAATCGTGACTCTATCCATCTATTTGCACCTGTGTTTTTTATTGAACAGAGATATAAGTCTAATGTAAAAAAAATCCTTACCAGCAGATTCAATGATCATGTTTTCTATTCCAGATGTAGTTGCAACCATATCAGACACTATAGTATTTTTCAGTCTGTTGTGTTTTCTCATAGGAAATAATAAATTCAATAGTTGATTTTGTAGCTTGAACAATAGATTTGGTTCATCATCTTCTTCTTCTTCTTGGTTGTCTGAACTATGCTGGGTATGTAGCAGAGACTTGTCAGAAGAATGGGAGTCAGTCAAGTAGAGAGAATCATGTGTTTCCATACTTAATATTAAATCATTTGCATCTATTGTTTTGAAAACAAAAAGAAAACAATCATAAAATATTTGATTTTTGTTACATTGGCAAGTATACAATGTTTGTAGCTGTCTTTGCAAATTCCTACAACTAACTCTATTGTATGAATAAACGCATTGTGCGTAATAGAATCGTGGTACGAGCTTGTGTTTCTGTATGTCTTTTATTGCAAAAGGAATTACTCGGTTAGCCCTGCTTGCAATTTTCATATACTTTATGTGCACACTTGTTGTAATTGCCAAAGAGTAGGTATCAGATAACAATTTTATATTCATTGGATTTGATGTTTGCATAACTTTACAGATTTTAATTGTCCATCTATTATTATCATTCATGAAAGGGTCCATGTATATGAATTTGTGGAAAGTTTAATATTTGAGAGTGAATGGGCCGAGTCTATGGAAGCAGATGGTATAAAATAGAGAAAGCAGCATTACAATATGATTATAAATTACAACTCATTTATCTGACATGTAAGTGCAATACTACGTACATTCGTGCGAAGTCAATTCTATTTTTTTACAAACGCTTCACCCTCTGTATTGAAAATATTAGATACGAAATACTTACATCCACAGTAATGTGAAAAAAGGCAGATCATTTTAAGATAGGACTCGAGATGTTTGTATTTTTATAGGTACACATTTAAAGTAATAAATAGTAAAACAAAATAATTGGTAAAAGCGTACACAGATTGAAGATTAGTTAGAACGAAAAGAACGAGAGGAAGGTTATAGAAAAAGTCCAAAGCGGCGAAATGACTCTCACCTATTCGTAAGCTTTCTTCTTCGATTGCTTTATTTATGTTCGATTCAGTGTAACCTGCTTCAGGAATGGCAACATTGTAAAGTAGATCTGCAATGATCGCTTCATCCTCTGTTTGATCTCCACTTTTCATTGCTTGTGTGACTTGTTCATCTATTTCTTTAGCTTTCCCAACAATGTATTCTCTCGCTTGTTGTTCAGAAATACATTGAATAGATTCCATCACAATATCTTCCAAATATTTATCAATACTGTCTTGTTTAATTTTAATGATTTGTTTAAACATCTCATCAAACGTTTGACGTTTTTCCAAATCTTTTTGTCGTTTTCCACTTTCCATTGCTTCTCTAATTTGACGTTGTCTTTCAGCTAACAGAGAAAATGCGTGAGCTTTTCTTTCATCTTGTAATCTTATTAATTCTTTAGATAGAAAATCTAGTACTGCCGTTATGCTTTCACCTGGAACAGTTTCATAAATTTGAAGCTACACCAGAAGTTGGCAAGTCTTTTTTCATTTGCCTTTTTTCATGTCTAAATATGCATAATTTTAATTTTAATAATATATATTATAAAAATCGTTAGTGGGTGAACATTAATATGGTTTTGTGAACTATTGCCAAGGATTAAATTTACTTGCTTCCAGTGTATTTCTAGTGGTCAGTTGTTAAAACATTGCTCCTGCACTAATGACTACAACATAAACTGGATTGTTTGGGTCCAATGTATTCTTAGTGGTCAGTTGTTAAAACATTGCGGCTGAACTAATGACTACAACATAAACTGGATTATTTGGTGCTGTCCAGATAACTGCCTGCCAATATTTTATTCTATAAGATTTCAAACACTTAAGTGTTTCTATTGATTATAACCGTTATTATTAAAATTCAAATCCCTTTATTTATGTTTGCCATTATACCATATTAAGGTCCTTTTTTATGTTTTCTGTTTCCAGGAATGAGAAATCATATTTGGCATTTTAAATTAAGTACAAACAATTAAACGAGGTAAGTTTTTGCAAGCAATTTTTTTTTGCAAAGAATAAATTAGGTAGATACCTAGAATGATATGTATATTTAAATAATATGTGGAGGAGACTGCTATGTACTATTCAACATAAAGTATTCAAAGAACAAAGTTCAAATAAGAAATGTTTAATGCAGCAACTTTCTTAAGTTTTATTATGATATTACCTCTTTTTATCTTTAGTGACTTTAAAATGGGGGTTTGTGCATTGATCGATAATTTAAGGAAAGTGTCATCTTTGACACTTTCCTTAAATCATTAGGCTGTGATATTTGTAAAATATTTCTGTGTAAGATTTTTATATTCGAATAGTAATGCTGGTTCTTAAGTTTTCGTTTATTCTCAGTTTTGTTTGTTATATTTAATACATTTTAATGACTGAGTTACCTTGAAGTTGCCCAGTTAAGTTATCCAAGGATGTTTTCTTCTTAAGTTTTGATTCATTTTCGTCCCCAGAACTTATAATTTCTGTCTTTTTCGGAAATTTTTCTTTCATTTCTGATGTTTCTAAAAATAAATGCGGAAAATAAATGTTGAAATATAAGTAAATTTCATTTTTTGACTTCTCCAAAACCATGGGTTGGGGACCCAGGAAAAATGAGCGTATTTTCTGTTCGTATAGATGTTAGGACCAATTTTTGTATTTTTTTTTTTACTACGGCAAATAATGCCTCTAAGGCGCCATGCGTAGCTTGTTGGAATTACTTTCTGTGTCATTTTATAAAAGGTGGAAATGACCCTTGAGTATGTCACCCTTAAATTACTTTTCCCAATCTGAGGTATGATCTAATTTCCAGATGGAAGTACGCAAATCACACATGGTTTGCAAGAAGACGTAAAACCTTCAGTGGTCACCGGATTGCGCGTTCCATTTACTTCACCTTCTTTGCTCTCTGCTTCTTGTTGTAACTGTTTTTCTTTCATTACTTGTCGCAGTAGAATGTCCTCTAAATATTTTTTCTCGTCAGAAGTCACTTGTTCATTATCTTCCATAACTTCATCAGGTTTGGCTTCCAATGTCTTGCACATCATCTTTGTCCTCAGCAGTTTCATTTTTTCATACATCTTCAATGTTGTCTCTATATTCCATTTTTTGTCTTCTTGGCATAGAGATACATTCTTTAGTAAAGTTTGTTTTGTGACCAAATTATCTATTTGTTCATTTATTTCGAGTTGACTTTGATCTTTTCGAATTTGATACGCTGTGAGATGCATTTTCTCTCTTCTACAATATTTAGGATTTATTCCACTTCTTTGTTTTCTAAGATATAGCTCAGAACTGTAGTCACCATACATGTCTGCGAATATTTTTAAAGAAAGGTTTAAAATTAGAAGTTCTGTGAACTGTAGATCTCACTGAAATGGTCACCATGAGACCCCAAGTGGACCAATGTGGCTAAAAAATTAGAAAATACTATAAAAAAACATAATTCAGTTTCATCAAAATTGGACAACGTGTTCGATAGTTTTCTTGGAGCGAACAGACAAGCAGATGTTTAAAGAAAAATGGTGGAGTTAATATATTGTTTGATCCTTATATTGTCAAACCCGAAATTGGTAATTGGTTCGGATTTTGGAAAGTTAGGAGTATACCGTGGTTTTGTTGCATTTTGAAAGCACGACTGAGCATGGCCAAGAAATAAAAATAATGAATTATCTTGTTAATTCTGAAACTTCATTATTCAAAAATACTGGGTGACGCAGGTAACAAAACACTAATGAGAACCATTCTTACCATAATGAACCATTTATTACTCACCTATGATATCATTAGTCGTAGGAAGTGAACTTTGTACATTGTTGTTAAGTTTCCTTAGCTCCCGATCTCTCTTTGCTTTAATTTTATCCAAACGTTGCTTTGTTTCTTTCTCCTTTCTTTCTATCAAGGCGTTCATTTTCTTATTCATTCTCACTTGATTCAGATATGTGAATACATTTGTTTGTTTTCGAGAGAGATACAATCTCAACTTGTAAATCATCTTGATGTCTTTCTCACGTTGAAACCATTCATAGATTTCCATTTGTTGAATGATGATTTGTTTGTTCTCTGTAATTTATACAAAAATGATTTGTCCTAATGTTAAGAAAATGAAAGTTTTGCTGAGATGCGTGCGGGATTTCTGGATTCATTGTGAATTTAAGTGGTATAGGTCTATAGGGAAGTTTATGAGGAAAATCGACCCTTTGTAATTCATGCAGTGTACTATACGCATTATCTACTATAGCTCAACCTGCAGACTGAGGTATATTCTACTGTTGTTAAAATGAAACAATTTCTTTTTATCGATTATAAAAACAAAGCCTGACATGGGAAAATAATGCCCTTTGCCTTTACCATCAGTAATGCAAAGATATGTATAATATCCGACCTGGCCCCTAATTGCCTTCTACGACCGACAAAGAGCTTTCTGGGAGGTAGGTAGGTATACTTTTAATTTCTATTTTAACGTTTTGAAATTCAAAAGTTATTCCTTTTGTCCGACTTTTTAATTTTCACCATTTAATTTCTGTGCATAATTGGTTTCTCTCTCTCTCTCTGGATTATTTTGCGGCTCTAAAGGTCAATTACTTACTAAGGTTCTTCATAGAATTTAAAGCTCTTTCACAAATGCGACGCAGTCTGGTTCTTTCAATCATCTCCAATTCATTTTGTGTAACGGGAAAACCTTCTGCCCATTTTTCCATATTTAATTGGTACGGTATTTCGTCCCGTTCAGTTTGTACATTTCTTTGAGGTGTCCAAGGATGTGTCTGAGCTTCACTTTCACGATACATTGTTTGTACAGATTTTTTAGCATATTTAGGTAGTCTGGTTGTGCTTTTCTTTCCTTTAGAAGGTTGTAGCACGTCTGAATCGATGTTAGTATTGACCTCAAAAGAAGAAAAAAGAGTAATTAAACTTTAATTTAGGATATTTACATTTAATCATTATTTATTTGAATCAGGCGAAGGTCAGATTTTTTTTTTCTCTCTCTCAAAAATACCATGCTTATGCTAAATTATATTTTTTAGTCTTATTAGTTGAACAACCTCATTAGCACTTTTTTCATTCGTAACTAGCCCCTAATTCGAATCCAATCAAAAATATAGATATTTTCAATATTTTTTGCATATACAAAAACGGCATTTTACCCTCCATTCGCTGGAAACTTACGAACCAGGTACCTGGGCCATAAATAGCCAGCACCATGAGGGCCCGAACCTACCTATTCACTCATTTAGTGAAACCTTGCTGGTCGGTGCTTAAGTCCAGTGATCTGCTGGGAACTAGTGTATCCAACGTCGCACTATCTTACAAATAATTTTTTTTAAAGTTTTTTTATTGCAATTTTGTAAGTTTTTCATTCATCTTGGAATGCATGAGTAGTGAGCATCATAAGGTATATTGAATACAGCAGTATTCTGCTAAATGTAGAATATTTTTGCAAAATATGTCTAAACAAATAGGTAGTATAATTACACGTTAAACAATTAAACATGTGTTCGGAGTCTCATATGATCATTGTAATTAGTTGTAAGCAGATGTGTGCACTGTGCACCTACCCACTTATTTGAAGGTTATAGATTCACATCCCGGTTGTGTGTGATGAGTGGAACAATTCAATGATGATTGGAATTGTCATGAGAATATTAATACTTGCATTAGAGAATACATCAAAGGAAAACAAAGAATCATTCAAAGAGTAATGAAGAATACAATTGTAAAGTTAAAACTGGAGAGGAAAACGGTTGTTGATAACATCATAGTAGTAACCATAGCTCATGACGTAATTCTTCACAACAAAATGCCACCGATGAACCTGTATAGGACTGGAGTTTGAGAGAGAGAGAAAAAAATGAAAGGAACACTAAGGGACTGAGTCACACTGTTGGCACAAGGCTTTGAGGAAGATAACGGGAATAAATTGGATGCATCTCGCTAGTATTGAGTAAAGTGGCGGGAAAGTTAACAGATTTATTTCACCTTAGTATAAAAATAGATTATAAGGAAGACTCACTAGGCTGCTATGTATATGTCGCAGTAAACTTGTAGAATTAGTAATTTCATAAAATTCCTAGGGATTTAGTAAAATCACGGAAAATAGACGAACGCGAGGATTTTCGACAAGTTTACTGAAATACTTTAGGGATTTTATAAAAACCCGGATAATAGTTTAGGTTAGGTTAGGTTATAAAATCCCTAAAGCATTTCAGTAAACTTGTCGAAAATCCTCGCGTAAATGTAGCCCAAATGGT
>CM022878.1:22036606-22047584 GCA_012654025.1 Pachypsylla venusta | reverse complement strand
CACAAGTACTTTCCAAATATGCCTGAATTTCTCAAATGTCCTTTGGTTTTCCGATTATATAATATGGGCTTATCGTATAATTTAGCCTGATCTTACACAAGTACTTTCCAAATATGCCTGAATTTCTCAAATGTCCTTTGGTTTTCCGATTATATAATATGGGCTTATCGTATAATTTAGCCTGATCTTACACAAGTACTTTTCAAATAGGCCTGAATCTCTATAAGCAACCTGACCTGAATTCGACACGGTGTCGGTTCATACACGTATTTCTACTGTGCATTGATTTAGTTGCTTATACACAAAGAATACGGTCCAGTTGGGGTAAGGTAAGGTTCTCAGTTTATCAATTGTTTTATCGCATCGCATCACTAATGGCGAATGCGCTTTGTGTTTTAATTTGTCGTGCAATATACTGATTCCGTGATTTATATTGTAATTTGTAATTGGGCTCTAAACAATCGGTTTTCTGTTATCATAGATTTTTCTGACGTTTCTGAATATCGAAAACGATATTCCACTTACAACTCTCACAAATAGAATGTCTGCCTGTTTGTCTTCAGACTGTGTCTGTGTCCGGTATTTGGGCAACAGTAAGTCTGAATTTGGTGTTTAATTAAGTAAACTTACAAAATGGTTTAGTTGCTGTACATTTGGCCTTTTAAAATATTTGAATGCTTCCGTTCCCCGCACATTCATGGATGATTTGTTCTTTTGTCTCATTCGTTGTCTCTTGTGTTGCCAGGATAGGTTGACATGATCAGGTATAATGTGACACTGAAGTACAACTTTGTTTCGCTGATATTTCTCATTGTCACTAAACATTGTATCGTATTGTGGTTGGATGCCGTACTGAGAGACACAACCGAGTGCGTGTGATACATGGCTGTAATAATCTTTCTTATTTGAATAAATATTGTCTGGATCATAAATGAAATCCAGAGGTCGAAATTCTAAATTCTTTTTCCTTTTGTCCATCTCCTAATGTCAGTATCTTTTAATGTGACAATGAATTTTTTTATCTGAAACTCAATAAAACATGTTCTAAATAAGGTTTCACTAGCTTCAGTTCAAATCAATCAGGTTCATATAATGTACGAGTCGTCTTAACACTATATTAAATTGAAACATTTGACTACTCATGTCATTTTTATTGTATTCAAAATTCTTCGAAGTAACAGTACTTTCCTGTTAGCTTTTGGGAAAGATGAAGACGAAAAAATGCTCTGTAGTTCGCCTGTCTTCTCAATACTACCCAAGGCCGGCCATACACGTAACGATAAGTCTGTGCAGACTTGTCTGTACAGACTTATCTGCGCAGACAAGTCTGTCGTGTATGGCAGGATACAGATTTTGTCTCCGATTTTCAGACAAAATCTGTGCAGAGCCTGCCATACACGACAGACGTGTCTGCGCAGATAAGTCTGTACAGACAAGTCTGCACAGACTTATCGGTACGTGTATGGCCGGCCTAACAGCTATTTTCGTTGATTTTTTTATTGGGTATAAAGGTAGCATTCCGTTCCTCGCGCCCGCGACAGGCGGCCTCGATCTATTTGCAGCATTCCGTTCCTAGCGACCGATACGCGCGACAGATACCCGCGACAGTTTGTTTTGATCGTTTGATCAGAGCAAAGTGTTTATTTATGTCAGACGTTTTAAGTGCGGCTAAAAAAAGGTTGATAGTGAGATTATTGAAGGAGGAGGAAGACGAAGACGTTCTTATTATTACCTGTTTCCTTCCAGAAAAACGGATGAGGATCGACAGAATTTAGACGTCACGACCAGAAGAGGGTTGTTTTCAAAAACGAATAACAAAACATCTAAGTTTGAAAGAATAAAAGTTCAGTAGATATTGTAGATTGAATTCAGAACAATTTAGTTTTGTACTTAGATAGTAAAAATTACGAACCACAAACACAAGTAAACAAGGAATGAGTCGCCTGACTGAAGTGACAGTACTGCTCTCGAAGCGACAGGGTCGCGCGACCCTCGGTCGCGACCCAGTCGCCTGCTTCGTCTGTCCTTCATTTAAATACATAGAAAGCAGTGGTGTCGCGGTCGCGAGGTACCTTAACACTAATACTAGTATCACACGTAGTCCACCATAATTTCAACACCATTTTATTAACTGACAGATACGAAAATCCTCCGAATGCTCACAGATATTTATTTCGGAGCAAACTTGGCACTTTATTGAATCCTTTATTAGAATAGAATCTTTATTTTCAGAATTTAAATTTGACTTAATCTTAATACTCTTATAAGTTCTTGAAAGATACATACATATCATCATTTTGATGAGACCTAGCTGCTGCACTCCAGGCATTCCATTATCTTGGACTATACATTACATAGTACGTAATGTATGCCGCGGAGTATCTGCCAAGAACATCTGCAGCAATACAGTTACCAAGCGTAAAATTAGTGAATCACAGCAATGTCCAATGAACGTATAATTTACATAAAACTAGTACCGAGATATTTGTAAATCAACAGTAATTTGAACATTCCTGTACATTCAACATAATTTCGTTGTTTTTCCTACAGAGTGACATCACGACCATAGTAACATATTCGTCACTCATTGATCTGGTCTGTACATTCAACATAATTTCGTTGTTTTTCCTACAGAGTGACATCACGACCGTAGTAACATATTGGTCACTCATTGATCTGGTCTGTACATTCAACATAATTTCGTTGTTTTTCCTACAGAGTGACATCACGACCGTAGTAACATATTCGGTGCGGCCGCAAAGGAAATAGGTCACATTTTCCACCCTGTAATTCGTGAATGGTAAATCCTAGAGAGCTCTGGTTTTCTGTAATGAACTCGTATTAACGAGACCTTTAAAACAAGGTGTCACTTGATATACCTTCTCATTTAAGATTTTGAAGTCAGTCGGTGCCCAGCCTATACGGCTGGCCGTGGCCAATTTTTTTTAGTATAAAATTAATCCCCCTAAAATCCAAGGGATACGTGTTTTTGCGTTTTTCTTATATTTTCAGCCATTCTCGAGATACGGGTGGTGGGGTGAGACTTTATGGACACCCTGTATACTCATCAAACTTATCTACCATAACATAGCGACGAACTAAGATAGTGTTTTCAACTATATTCTATTTTCCTGAAGAACTTGAATAGGTTAGTCCCCGACTGTTTATTTGATATTTCTTAACGTTTGCACTGTGTTTATTGCATCAAAAAAAAATATTTTTTGGCGATAAGTCGATTTCAGTCAAACCTTTGTTTTTTCCCTTTCTTATTAGATCTCATTTGGTGCCTATTTCAACTTTCTGGGTTTACTCATCGTAGAACTGCTTTGATTATGAGTGAATCAGTATATGTTGTAGGTCAAACTTTATCAACTGGGTTTTACGCATAGATTAAATTTATCGTTAAAAATATGTTTCGTATACAAGTAGTAACACAATTATATTTGTGTGGCCCTCGCCCAATGTAAGTACTAGTATTGCTTGAAATACAAATTCTCATCGCTACATACCAAGATATTACAGTCTGGTTCAACTCTGACCACTGAACTTAAACATTAAACACTGTTCTCATTGTGTTTTGGTTCTGAAGTATCTCATTGTTTACACTCTGTATGCCTACTAGATTCAGTAATTTATTAGTATTCTAGCTATTAATTATGTAAATTGGTGTGCACAATACAAGGTCAATAGCAATTTGATTTTGATCAAATATATTGATTGAGGAAATTGTGTTTGAACCAGAAATTGATTAGAGTGATCAGGAACGGCATAGTTATTATTGCTAGATCTCAATAACAACTCGGCGGCCACATTGTTTGCAAAGACAGCAGTCATTTAGATGGAATCATTTTGTCCATCTAAATCATAATGGTAAATATAATTTGCCAATTTGAAAAACTGAATTTAATGGCAATGATAATTTGCAAATTATTATTATTCTTTTTTTTTTTAATTTGGCCCAACGTCTCTTTAACATCTATTGGTCATTCAAGGCGGGGGTTTTACTCTCCATTCGCTGGAAATTTGCAAACCATTTCCCCTCATTGACCTCACCCAGCCTGGGTTGGGCCGGAAAAAAGGCAGCATCACGAGGGCGCGAACCCAAGCGGGCACCCACATGGTACAACCTCGCTGGACGTTGCTTAACTTCAGTGATCTAATGGGAACTGGTGTATTCAACGTGCCATAGACGCTGGCTATTGTCAAATTATGAAAGTCATCTAAATTTGAGGATAAAGTTAGTGGAACACTTTGTGTATTTCCATTATCTCTCTGATTTGATTTGCATGTGTATTGACTTCCGTAAGTAGTGGAAACAAAATAACATGAACTCGTCACATAAAAGCTCATGAAAATTTAAGAGCAACAAATTTCCATCCGTTATTGTCAGTAGTCAGTAGTTTTGTGTTTAACACAACTCTTGCACCGACCTTCCGATTTAGATAAAATAAAATTGGAATTGATGAAGTGATAATTAATTTTGTCAATAGTATTTGTTTTAAGACATAATTTTCACAATTCTGATTAGCAATTTCAAAGTTAAAACTAGTTTAAAACAAGGATCAGTTAAATTGTAATTTTTAGAAATACATTTCACTTACTTCTGTTCAACGTTTTACAAACAATGCGAGATCCGAATCTTGACAATCGCGCCGTAATCAATTGAAGAATTTAATCCTGGGTGTCCTGCGGCCTTTGAATTTCATTTTTTTTACTTACAGTGATAAGAATTTTCATTTTAAAAACACATTGATAAATCTTTATTTATAATTTCAAATAAACAATTCAGGTTGCCATGAGTTACCTCTCGTTTTCGTAGAACAATGTTTAGTTACCAATGAACTCATAATGTTAAAGTTGTAGTATTCAAGTTTGAAATGTTTTACTTTTTCAATTATACAATTTTTATCTAAAATATTTTCCAGTAAATTATTCGGAACTTCTAGTTACCAATGAACTCATCATGTTAAAGTTGTAGTATTCAAGTTTGAAATGTTTTTCTTTTTCAATTATACAATTTTTATCTAAAATATTTTGTAGTAAATTATTTGGAACTTCTAGTTACCAATGAACTCATCATGTTAAAGTTGTAGTATTCAAGTTTGAAATGTTTTACTTTTTCAATTATACAATTTTTATCTAAAATATTTTCCAGTAAATTATTCGGAACTTCAGGAGGTTAAACATTCGATGGTACCAGACAGATACTATTTATTTATTTTTTGGTTACAAACTTAAAATGTGGTGTAATATAATTTAAAAAGGCTTTTTAAACGTTTTAGGGTGGGAGATTAATTAATTCAAATTTTAATTTATTTTGAAAAAAACCTTTTTCTTCCGTATTTATTAAACTATTTGAATATATTGAACTGAAGCAGACATAGTTGTACCAACATGAAAAAAGTCCAGTGCAAGTTTGTTTATTTTATCAATATAAGCGTTTAGATAAACGTCTCCCCCCCCCGGGAGGTTAGGAAACGTTTTGATCGGCCATGTCTCGATTGAACTTGTTCTTTTCATAAAGTCGCTCCCTAAAAACTCTTGCATCATTCGGAAAAAAGTAAAATAAATTAAATCGTAGTGATTTTTTTTCATGTTACCTAACCTGTTAAATACACACACACAAAAAAAAAAATCTCGACATATTTAAAAAAAATCCGAATAAACATTTGATTTCTCCAAAGTTTCGTCGATTTTCAAGCATTAAAATTGTGAATTAAACATCATTTAAAAGTGAGTTTTCTCGTATTTCCCACCATTTAATCGTGAAAATTAACCTTCTACTTTCAATTAAACATATTTTAAGTTAGGTTAGTTGCTCAGAAAAAAATTAATAGTATCTGTCTGGTCCCCATTTGATAGATATTTTTTGTTCAGAATCAATCAAAATAATAATAATAAGCAAACGATGTCCGTTGTCCTTTGTTCTTTCCTAAAATATCTTGAGATCTACTGAATACTCTGATAGAACTCTTTGGTGAGTTCGGAATTTTCAAGGTTTACCCATATCTCCGAATATTAGTGTTTGAATGTGTTGCGTGGTTCACTTGTCTTCGTGAGGAAAAGTGTGGCCAACGAAAGGACGACAATAGTGGTCATCCTAATAAAGTAGCATCTATTTATTTTTGTATGATAATTTAAATTTTAAGTATTTATAGGAGCTGAAAAAATCCCTGTAAAGCTGTGGTAAATTCAAGTTAGTATAGAAAAGGTTCTTATCTCTTCTTCTTTGATCTCATGTATATGAAAATGTATGGTTACACTTTCAAATTTCCCTAATAGGCTTCGTTGAAATTGTGAGACGCTCATGAGAACGTGTATAACATACCATAATAGTATGAAATTCATATGGCTTTATCAAAAGCTATTCTCAATCTTAGACTACCCTCCAAATTTGGTTAATGTTTGTATTGATTTTTATTATAGAAAGAGTGAAAAGTAAATGAAAGTTGACGGACAATAAGTTTCAACCTATAAAACCATTTGAAGAATGTAACAAGAGATCAATGTGTGCGATGTGCGACATTATTATTTACGATTAGAAACTTTATGTCAGTGAAGACGACCTGATCTCTCTTCCTTCTTAAATTCAACATTCAATCAAATGACAGATTATTGGGAAATAAACAGCTTCTTACATAAATTTAATACTATTCGTTATTGATAAAGTGATTGAATATGCAAAACAAATTTATATTTAGATATAAGAATGTACGTGTACAGGGTGATTGAACGATCGTTATTGATAAAGTGATTGAATTGATCGGTGTTATCCATAAAATTTATATTTAGATATGAGTATGTACGTGTACATAGTGATTGAACGACCGTTATTGATAATGTGATTGAATTGATCTGTATTCTCCAAACAAATTTATATTTAGATATGAGTATGTACGTGTACAGGGTGATTGAACGATCGTTATTGATAAAGTGATTGAATTGATCTGTGTTCTCCAAACAAATTTATATTTAGATATAAGTATGTACGTGTACAGGGTGATTGAACGATCGTTATTGATAAAGTGATTGAATTGATCGGTGTTATCCACAAAATTTATATTTAGATATGAGTATGTACGTGTACATAGTGATTGAACGACCGTTATTGATAATGTGATTGAATTGATCTGTGTTATCCATAAAAATTTATATTTAGATATAAGTATGTACGTGTACAAGGTGATTGAATTGATCTGTGTTCTCCAAACAAATTTATATTTAGATATAAGTATGTACGTGTACAGGGTGATTGAATTGATCTGTGTTATCCAAACAAATTTATATTTAGATACTAGCTGTTTTCCCGTGCTTCGCTATGGTTACAAAATTCAACAACAATTTCGATAACGCGAAATTAAATCTTCTCAATTTTAGATTTATAATGAACACGGCTCCTATTTAGAAAATTCAATATTTTACTCAAATATATTACTTTTTGCACTGCGGAACACCTTCGTACAAAATTTCAACTTTCTCGCTCATCCCGAAGTGATATTTATTAACTATGGGTTTTTGGTGGAACCGACCCTCAGAATGAGCATCGCTCCTACTTAGAAAATTCAATATTTTATTCAAGGATATGACTTTTCGTACTTCGGAACACCTTTGTATCAAATTTCAGCTTTCTCGCTCAGCCCGAAGTGGTACTTCTTAATTCCGATTATCTGAAGGCGAAAACCGTCCAAATCGAGGAAAACCCGGAAATTTTCAAATTTTATATTTTTTAAGGGGTCCATATATCATATTTGGGGGGGGGGGGGGGGTCTATTCTCAGTAATTTTTCGTTATCTCTTTTAGTTTGCCCGGAAAAAAATTGCAGAAAGACCCGCTAAATAGCGTCATTTTTGGCGGTAACTTGCTCCCACTTGAACTTTGNATATATATATATATATAGGGTGTCCATAAAGTCTCACCCCAACCTCCGTATCTCGAGAATGGCTGAAAATATAAGAAAACGCACAAACACGTATCCCTTAGATTTTAGGGGGATTAATTTTAGACTAAAAATTTTTGGCCTCGGCTAGTTGTTTAGGCTAGACACCGACTGACTTCAAAATCTTAAATGAGAAGGTATATCAAGTGACACCTTGTTTTAAAGGTCTCGTTAATACGAGTTCATTACAGAAAACCAGAGCTCTCTAGGATTTACCGTTCACGAATTACGGGTTGGAACATGTGACCCATTCCCTTTGCGGCCGCACCGAAATGGTACGTAAAAATGCCTAGAAATAAATTTTTATGATCCCAAATAAGTAATTTAGTAAAAAATAGTGTTCCAACAAGATGGTTGTCCCGCCCAATTCGACCGCAGAGTTCGAGCTTTCTTAGACCAAAATTTTCAAAACAGCTAGATAGGTTTGGTCTAAGAAGGCTTGATTTCTGTGGTCAAAGTGGGCGGGACAACCATCTAATATACTTTTAAGGCGTTTTTAATTTTTTTTCTCCCTTTTAATTTAAGTACGAAATAAGGAATAATGAAAAAAATAATATGTAGAAGTCATTTATCGCGATAAAAGCGACTCTTGTTTTCCTGAAAATAAATAACCCAGAATGCAAACGCACCCAAAAACTTTAGGACAATTGTCATATGTTCTGATGTTTGAAAGGAAAAATACAGAGAATTATTTTGACCAAAAGAAATTCTTTTTTTTTTTAAAAAAAATTGGCTTATCGTCTTTAACATCTATTGGTCATTCAAAACGGGAGTCTTGAATGACCCTCCATTCGCAAACCAGCTACCCACATTGACCTCACCCAGCCTGAGTTGGGCCGGAAAAAAAGCCAGCATCACGAGGGCGCAAACCCACGTGGACACCCCCATGGTAAAACCTCGCTGGACGTTGCTTAACTTCATTTATTAAATGTGCTTCTTGTTATCCAAACTATCAACATGCACGATAAACCCGCCAGTCGCCATTATAGTCATTGAACTCGTTCCAATAAACGTTGTACTCTTATCGCCCATTAGAATTAGAACTAATTGATTTAGTAATTTTAATTGAATCAAAGAATGTCTAGATCTGGTCGTCCGGTCCAATTATAGTGCGACAACTTTCGAACATCATATTTCTCTTGTGTAAAAGTTGAACATATTAATTGGTAGAAGTATGGACAAAAGAAATTCAAACCCGTTTTATATCAAGTTAGGCAATTGCTGAGCTTCGGATTTCACTAAAAATTAATAGGCTATTAAGTGCTTTTTTTATTTATTTGTTATTATTTTCAATACCTTGTACACCTGACGTCACGTCTCGTTAACTGCGACCTCGTATATTTCAGCTTTCAATGTACGTAGAATCCAAAATTGAATGAATAATAATGATTGCCTCTCCCTTCTCAGACCGATCTCCGAGGATCGGTCCGAATTCATCTAGGAAAAGGATTAAAATTTAGTAAGTTCGTTAGATGGATAAAATCTCTCCCTATAACTATTAGAAAATTTACTTATAACGGACAAACGACTTTTTAATTCGAATTCTGTATTCTACGAATCTTTAATTTACGTTATTTAAAATAATAAAACAAAATGAATACGTGACAAATTTGGATTATATTTTTAACTACGTATATCCATTTATATTCCGGTACCTACCAATTCAATTAACCTGATATGTTTGACATCGTCATGTGAATTAAAGCAATTGCAATTCTGAAAGATAGCGACAGTAAGCTAATTATGTTTGAAAGAAAGTGACGAGAACAAGTTCCTTTTGAAAGAACATCTGAATTGATTTAAAGTAAACAATAAGAAGAAGAAGAATCAGATACTAGTAATAATCACTTTCAATATTCATAATCAATCATTAATTGAATTTATCCAGGGTTGATCAAATGTCTTTATGGAAAGCTCGAGCCATACTCATTGTGACCAAAATGAATGAGTCATGAAAGTTCACATTATTTTTGATTTTCAATATTCATAATCAATCATTAATTGAATTTATGCAGGGGTGATCAAATGTCTTTATGGAAAGTTCAAGCCATACTCATTGTGACCAAAATGAATGAGTCATGAAAGTTCACATTATTTTTTACTTTTGTTTATGTTACTTAAATTCTGTATTAAAAAACGTTTGTTTCGAGCTGCAGTCTCATACAAATGGTTACCATCGAAACCGATTATACAAATCATACCATCATACAAATCATTATACCATCATACAAATGGTTACCATCGAAACCGATTAAGTCAAGGTCTGATGATGATATTTATTCTTTTGGACAATCTCAGTATGAGAATAAAAAAATATAAGAATAAATATCCTAACAGAAGTTATGTGATAGGTCATAGGACTCTGGTTTGGTGCGAGAGGCAAAATCAGTACATTTATAAGAGACTTTTTCACACAATTCAACCTCCACACCAAACATACAGACAATATCATCGAATATCCTACAAGATTCAATCAATATTCTGCATCAGAATCTTAATATATAAATCACAAAGTTGTGTGTACCTATGAGGGGTTGTCTGTTACAATACCACAGCCCAAACGGTAGCAGATAGCGAAAAATTGATGGGAATGGACCCCCCCAAAATCATGATCTACGACCCCAGGAAAATATCAGAACTAAAATATGTCAAGCCGTTTTCGAGTTACGGCCAAATTTCTAATTTCTTCACCAAAATCGGACAGTCACGGTCCGATATCTTAAAATTTGTCGCGACAACATATCAACTCAAAGCGAGAAAGTTTTAGGTGGCCCTTTAGTCCTCATTTTAGGACATTTTCTGCAAAGGCACGGCCAGCCATTCCAGAGCTACGAGTTCAAAACCGGGAAATACAAAATAATATTTTGAATTTACTAACCACTCAGAACGGCCATGCCAGTAAGGCGCCTAAAAAGAACAAATATAGATGATGATGATATTCAGGAACGTCCTTGAGCAGGACTAAAGTTAAATATCAATTGATTAGGATTGATCGGTCATAATTGCAGCCACCTGTCATTACTTGGTAGATCTGTATACCGA
>CM022878.1:22009349-22035004 GCA_012654025.1 Pachypsylla venusta | reverse complement strand
GAGAGAGAGAGAGAGAGAGAAAACTTACCCCTCTCCTCTTTATTTTTTTTTAATATATATATTATTATTTATTTTAATGTGTGTACTAATTATTTATATTATTAAGTTTATGTTTATCGGGTATTCATATTATTTAATTAATTCAAATTTTTCATTGGCTTCAAGTTGGTTGTTGAATACTTCTTTACCACTTTCAACAGCTTTTTTAATTTCCAAGGTTTCATAAAGGGATAATTTATAGGGATTTTCAGGTTTGGAGTGTAGGACTTTGATGTTGCATGCTGATACAGGTATATTATTTTTTATCATAAAATCAGCAAATCCGTTTTTTTTCTGGGTGTTTATTATTTACTGACGAAAAATGTTCTTTTATTCTGGTGGCAATGGATCGGGAAGTTTTTCCAATGTATTCACCCAAACTAGGGACATTTATACGGTAGATACTACTTTTGTCAATCGGTTTTATTGTGTCCTTATGGTTGAAAATTATGTTTTTAATGTTATTTTGGTTATAAAATGCATTTTTTATTTTTTTCAATGTGATTTTCAATTACTTTTGCTGCTTTATATGATTGCTTCCCTAAGTATATGATAGATTTATATAATTTTGAAGGAGCCTGGTATTGGGTTTTATATAGATAGTTTTGTGTAACATATTTTCGTGAGATCTGATTATATAGTCTATTGATGGTCTTAACTGGATATCCGTTGTTGAAAATCCCTATAAATTATCCCTTTATGAAACCCTGGAAATTAAAAAAGATGTTGAAAGTGGTATTCAACAACCAACTTAAAGCCAATGAAAAATTTGAATAAATAATATGAATACCCGATAAACATAAACTAAATAATAAATATAAATCACTAGTATACACATTAAAATAAATAATAATAATAATATATATATATATAAAAAGGAGGGGAGGGATAAGTTCTCTCTCTCTCACACACACATACATATGCTGTCTACTCAAGGCACACTCCAATACCTCATAAGATTATTTCTCTGACACTAGCTCCGATGATGTTCTCAGGAGAGGACGAAACTAGTTAGCTCTTCAACATCTTTATTATTTTTTAGTCAAGTGAAAATATAGTAATTTTCAACCTTCATCATATATTCTTTTGATATCCCGATTTAATCTAGTTGTGTTGTATTTTGATTTTTATATAATTCACTTGAAGATCTACACCCACCATCTGGTAGAGATCTTATATTAGGCTCACTATCTCTCTTTCTCATGAAGATCTACACCCAACATCTGGTAGAGATCTTACATATAGGCTCACTATCTCTCTTTCTCATGAAGATCTGCACCCACCATCTGGTAGAGATCTTACATTTAGGCTCACTATCTCTCTTTCTCATGAAGATCTACACCCACCCTCTGGTAGAGATCTTACATTTAGGCTCACTATCTCTCTTTCTCATGAAGATCTGCACCCTCCATCTGGTAGATATCTTACATATAGGCTCACTATCTCTCTTTCTCCTGAAGATCTGCACCCACCATCTGCTAGAGATCTTACATGTAGGCTCACTATCTCTCTTTCTCATCTGCTAATTACATCCTCTATCATTAATCTGATGTGTTTACTAATTGTAAGATTGATGTCAGAAAATTATTGACTATGGACAGATTCAGAGCAACTTGGTGTGTGGTTATGTGGCGAGATAAGTGCCCAAGATAGTTGTGGGATACATGTCCGTGTCCATGGCAGATGATGGTCAGGAATAATTTTCTCAATGTATCTTTTCATATTGCAGGAGAGTCCCAATGATCATAGAAAAGAACAAAATGAATCCTCCAGCATCATCATGTCAGCGTTTCATTCAAAATGCTTGGAAAAAAGAACTTTGCTCCAACTGTTTCAAACCCAAAGAAGAACATACAGAACCTAAAATTGAAATTAACACAAAGCTGACGTGGAGTTTGAATGATTTACCCCAACCACCTGTAAGTATAATTTTTTTATAAAGTCTGATGAGCAACATTTTAGGTCTCTTTAGTATTTAGTGCCACAAAACTTACTAAAAGAATCCTTAGTACCACACAACTGACTAAAAGAATCTTGTCTATTCCAAAGAAAAACTATTTTTAGAATAGACGAGTAGTTCTTTGAAGTGTAAATCCCACTCTGTTAAAATGGCCACCATGAGGCTCCGGGTGCCCTCATGGGCTCCAAAAATTTTATGAACATAATAAATGTCCACACTAAATTTCATCAAATTCGGACAAGGCGTTGGAGAGATATCGTTCATCAACATCAGACATTTAAAAAAATGTAGAGTTTTAACAAATAAGTATCACTTCACAACACTGGGGAAGCAGTGAGGGAATCTGATTTTATCCTCAGGCATCCTGGTGTGGCCTTTACAACATGAGAACACATCTTCGTATTCGATATACACCGAAGACCTCAATATACCATTTCTAAGCTATGGCTGTTTCCTTCGAACTGAGTGCTCTAAAAATCAGATCAGAAATTAAAAAATAGAATTTTCCGCCTCGAAAAAAAATATATCAAAATATAATAATTTTGAATAAATCAGGTAAAACAATGTTGTCTCCCTCTCAAAATTTGATATTTTACGTTTCAAGACAATTCGAAACCCCCAAAAAAATTAATAAAACGAATCTCATAATCAATAATAATATTAAACCAAAATGTTCAATCGTGAATCTTGGGCGGTGTATTTAAAGACTTCAACAAACACTATCTTTATTGCGAATCTTTTCAATTCAAGGCAAGATTACATCTGAAAATAATTAAAGTAAACTCATCTGCTCATCGCCATCTTGGTTCAGTGAGTTACTCAAAACAAATTGTGGTATGTTAAAACGTTCATTACAATGCACACATAAAATTTCAATATTATAATTGAGTGACTATGTAATGTGGCAACCTTCGTCGAATAATCAATCTCCAAACAGATATGACGGATATGATATACGTAACTACTACTGACTGGAAAATGTACCGTACAATTAAATTCTTTTGTACTTATCAGCAATATTATAATTGAGTGACTATGTAATGTGGCAACCTTCATCGAATAATCAATCTCCAAAAAAATATGACGGATATGATATACGTAACTACTACTGACTGGAAAATGTACCGTACAATTAAATTCTTTTGTACTTATCAGCAATATTATAATTGAGTGAATATGTAATGTGGCAACCTTCATCGGATAATCAATCTCCAAAAAAATATGACGGATATGATATACGTAACTACTACTGACTGGAAAATGTACCGTACAATTAAATTCTTTTGTACTTATCAGCAATATTATAATTGAGTGAATATGTAATGTGGCAACCTTCATCGGATAATCAATCTCCAAAAAAATATGACGGATATGATATACGTAACTACTACTGACTGGAAAATGTACCGTACAATTAAATTCTTTTGTACTTATCAGCAATATTATAATTGAGTGAATATGTAATGTGGCAACCTTCATCGGATAATCAATCTCCAAACAGATATGACGGATATGATATACGTAACTACTACTGACTGGAAAATGTACCGTACAATTAAATTCTTTTGTACTTATCAGCAATATTATAATTGAGTGAATATGTAATGTGGCAACCTTCATCGAATAATCAATCTCCAAACAGATATGACGGATATGATATACGTAACTACTACTGGCTTGGAAATGTACCGTACAATTAAATTCCTTTGTACTTATCAGCATCTTAACTGTACAATACTAGGAACTCTGTAAATGTAAACGGTTCCCCATGTCTTTGTAAATGTAAAGGGTCCTTTTTGGAACTCAAATTATATCAAAAGTGACTTTCTACACATTCCGGCCTTTCCAAAAATACACATGCCGATATTTATTGGAGCACTTCATAAATGAGACCCATATTGGGAAATAACATTTAAATGTTGATTCTGAATTCTACATGTTCAAGACTTTCCAAAAATACCCATGTTGATATATTTTGGAACACTTTAAAATTATGACTCCAATTGGGGCATTTCCGGGCCGTTTTGGGGGCCCTAAGGGTGGAGTTCGAAGTCCCCCTCATCTTAAACTCATTGTCTCCCCATGTACTAGAAATGATAAAAAATGCTTGTATCAAATGCGGTTTCTAAGGCTTGGCGCCTTAGAGTCATGGACGTTCCCGTGCTACTAGTATTCTATGATTTCCCTTACAAAATTTGGAAAATCGGCCACTTTTACGTTCTGAGTTGATATGTTGTCGCGACAAAATTCAGGACATCAGACGGTGACCGGCTGAATTTGGTCAACATTCGAAAATTCGGCCGTAACTCGAAAAAGGATCGACATTTTTTAATTCTAATAACTTTTCTTGTGTTCTAGCCTATGGTTGGGGTTGTGTCCATTTCCATTAATTTTTCGATATCTCTTAGCGTTTTGGCTAAACAATTAGTGATACATATACGCATATAAATATACACAGATACACATACATCTATCGTTACATTCAGTTTTTATAGATCGATTGGAATTTCAAAAGTAGTAGACAGTATTATTGATGCTTTCCAATAATAAACGCTCTTCGGATGCCAAAACTTCTCAAAGGTATTTACCTTTTGGCATTTTAAAATCGACTTTTCCAAATGCATGTCCCACTCTGTAGGGCATCTACTATGTAGGTTCATCTGTTTAGGACAGTCGAGACACATTAATTACTGTGTTTTTATATTTATTACTTTACATAATCCTTCTTACAATAATTATTATTGCTTCCTTTTCTAAATAGATATAAACTCACGAAGTTTCACACACTCGAATGGCGTAATCATAAAAACAATATCAACATCTTCTCCGATGATTTGAAAGAATTCATGATAATGTTGATAAGAAGCGACCTCTCAACTGACATTTGAATTCTAATAATAAATTGAATATTATCAGAAAATAAAACAACGAAATATTCATCATATCGCAACGGATGGATATTCTTCCGTCATACTTCTGCGTGTCATTTGCGAGGAATTCAATGGCTATTTTTTTAAAGTAGGAAATATATTTCTGATGTTTGTGTTATGTTTGTTATCATTACTTCTTTAGGCTCTTCTTGTAAAATAAATAATTGAAACGGATCAATTATTTTAATATGATCACAAATCAATTCCTAATGACATTACTTGGAATTAGTGCTCTATTGGTCATACACCGCGACTGTAATTATATTTATAATCTATCTCTATTTAATCTCATTTTTATTTCAGAGCATATTGAAATCCTCATCAAGAAAGCCAAAATCAAAAACATCTGGTGTAACATTCAATAGTGAGGAATCTGAAGTGATTGGTTTCGGAGGAAACGATGAATTCTCAGATGACGAAGACGATTTTTTCAATGAGAATCCAAAATACGAAGGAGAGGACTTACCTGATTCTGAATATGAAAAGGAATTGTTTAAGTTAACTAAAGCTAACACAGATTTCAATTCAATAACAGAAAATTTAAACAAAAATCCATCTGAAAATGTTAAACCCATATCACCATTAAAACTGGGGAGACCAGATTTAAATCAAACAAGTTCGAAACCAATACAAATATTAGTACAACCGTTTGGTGCGAACACAACGAATGATAAATCTAAACCCCTTGTAAATAATACTCTTATTAAGAATAACAATTTGAACCCTACAACGGCATCTTCATTGTCTAATGGAGTTGGTAAAATACTCAATACGAAATGTAATATAGAAATTGATGGCAAAAATAATGTAACAGTTACCGAAACCAATGTAAATGTAAATAATAAATGTAATCCCGTCACTAGTGTAAATGATTCCACGTCGAAATCAGAGCCCATTCCCAATACGAGCAGCAACTTGAGCAAAAGCTCTTGCAATATTACTGTTCGCGACGAAACAGATGATAAAATAAATTTGCTCAATAGTTCTGATAGTCAAAAAATTGCTCAATTCACAACCAATAATGCTATAAGCATTAACAAAGAATCCACTAGTCCACCAAAACTACTAACATGGAAATCATTAAGTGATCAAAAGACTGAAACTGATAATAAGACTGACAATTTAGAAATTAAAACCAGTGGTGAGAGAATAAAAGTTCTCAAAAATGACTCAAATGAGTTCTGTGATGGAGATGTTTCATTGAATCTGGTTCAGAGAAATAATTCGGCGACATCAACTGAAAGTAGCAAATCAAGAAAGTGTTTACAGAGAGGCAACATCATAACAAAGTCACACGAAATTGTCAAAAGTAAAATTGTACAACAAGTGAAAGAAGATTTGAATGATACCTTTGATTCTCTATTAGACACAACCGATAAAGACAAGGTCGTAGCAGAACCTTCACAAAAGACTGATAATATTCTGAAAGTAAATAATGTAACTCATATTAATATAGACACAAAACATTATGATGCTACGCCAGCCAAAACCAACAATATATTTGCGAGTAAACATGCTTTTCTAAACAAAGATCTTTGTGAAAAAATTAACAGTGTGATCAGCAAAAGCAAATCAAAGCTGGAAATTATAAATAAGGATACGACGTCTTTTACAAATCCAATATATAGAGACACCGCAAATGACTGGGTGTCTGTTGAAAAAGTGGAATGTAAAGCAAAACATGACTCAAAAGACATTGTCAATGTATCTAATAGTGCAGATTCTACGAGTGAAAGTTCACTCGATGAATCAATGTACAACTTAGACAGAGAAAAAATTGGAGAACCGGACGGCAAAGCAGATTCTGATAGTTCTGAAATTTCAGAGCCTCCGGAGTTACCTAAAGTTCCGCCTCCAAATGTCTTGGAGGATCAAAAGTCTGATGAAATTCTTGTGACTTCCAACAATTATGCTCCACCACGACCTTCTTTTCTTCACAATAAAAAAGTGAAAAGCAATGAAAATCTGTTCGAACCAAAACCAAAGATTGGAATCAAACCCAATGGTCTTTTGTTCAGCATTCCACAACAATTTAGCTCTCCAACAACTAAACTTAATGGTTTTCTCAACAATAGTAGTAAAGATATAAAAATAAATAGTTTGAAAATTCAATCCAACTATGTTGAACTTAAGAAGAAGACCAGTGAGTACGATTTAGTTAATTTTAATAAAAATGATGAAGTGGAAACCAAATCCAAAAGTAATATCTACGGGGATAAAATTTCAGTTTATCACGAAGAATCTCAAAAGAAAGATCAACAATCATCAGAAATGTATAAATACAATGGTGAAACCAACACAAATAGTTGTAGAGACAATCAGACAAACTCAGGACATGCTTCGACTGCCGACGTATATAAACCCAATGCTGAAATGGGATTTGAACAAAGGGAACTACATGAGCAGAATAATTTCGGTGCGAAAGTGAGCAATCTGAACAAATCAGTGGAACTAGGACTGAACGAAATGATAGACTCCAAGATTATATTTGACAAAGAATATGAAAATGTTAGCTCTTCAGATAAACACATGGACTATAGAAGATCTTACAACAAAAGCTTTTCACATGAGGATAATTTAACCTACGCCAACTTCAATGATGCCATAGATAGGTTGAATGGCTTAGAGGAGAAATTTAATCCAATGTTCAAGTACTCGAGATCAAGGAGTAATAGCTACGATGAAAATTTCTCGGACTGTGTAAGTTTTATCAAATTTAACAAACTTTCATTATACAGCGTGTCCCAAAATGACCGGTCCCCCCCTTAACTTCTGAACGGCTTGAAATTTTTGAATTTTGAATGGAAAAAAAAGATCCAGGTTCGACTTCCCAGGAAGTGACTTTTAATGACAAAAAGTGTCGGTTTCTCAAGAAATTTAAATAGAATGGTACAAATATTTTTTGTTCAAATAAAATAAAGAAAATCTTTCCTTATCATTTTTAAAAAAATCAGGGGCGGAGCTAAAGGGGTCTAATTTTTAATTTTGTTGCACCCTGTATTTCGGTGTTCATTATAAACTTTGATGTAAAAGTTCCCCCCTTATTAGGTTCCAAAAAAGTTTCTTAAGTTTTTTAAATTTATACAAGGGTTTGCTCCGGAAACGGCCATGGAGATTCTTATCTACCTAAACCATCAATAATATACAATTTTATTTTTATCAGTGTCGTAAGAGCACAAAGTCAAATCTCATTTTTCTCCTGGAAGTTAAAAATAGGCCGATTAGAAAACGGCAATTTTCGAGTAGAAAGTCAGAAGTTATTTTGGACAAACAGTGATAACTAGCCTAAATAAGGAAACCTCTTAGCGAAAAAAGAAAAAAAAAATCATCTTCTTAATTCTTTCACAGCGGAGCCAGAGGAATAAGAAAATTTCAATACACTTACATAGGAAATAACACTAGTTTTAAATGTAAGTTATTTCTTATCTAATTGCATTGAAATTTTCTCATTCCTCTGGCCCTGCTGTGAAAGAAATGAGAGGGTTAATATTTTTCTTTTTTGCTAAAATGTTTCCTTATTTAAGTTACTTATCTTTGTTTGTCCTAAATAACCACTTATATGCAGACTTTCTACCCGAAAATTGCATTGGAGTTTTAAAAAATGAGATTGAATTGTGTCCCCTTATAACAGTGATGAAAATAAAAATGTACACTTTTGATGGCTTAGGTAATTAGGAAACCTTTTTTGAAACACAATAAGGGAACTTTTACATCAAAGTTTACAATGAACACCGTTATAAAGATTTTCTTTTTTTTTTTGAAAAAACGAAAAGGGATTTTTTCCTTATTTTATTTGTACTTTTATTTGAACAAAAAATATATTTAAATTTCTTGAGAAATCGCCACTTTTTGTCAATAAAAGTCACGTCCGGGGGTCGAACCTGGATCTCACCATAACTATTTAGTTTGGCGATGGCCCTTTTCATATCCCTAGAGCTTTTTAAAATTCAAAAATTGCAAGCCGTTCAAAACTTAAGGGGGAGGGGAGGGTGACCGGTCAGTCTGGGACACACTGCATTTGCTTGAATTGTCCTACACACGAACCGAGTGAGCTACTGTCGGATAGATCAACCTGTAACTCATTTTTCTTTGTTACTGGTTCAATATTGTAATAATTTATCATTGTAAATGACAAGAACTTTTGTCATTTATTTACCAAGGAAATCATTTTTCATGGCGGAAATTATTCGCAGGTTAGAAATCATTCTAACCTGCGAATAATTTCCGCCATGAAAAATGATTTCCTTGGTAAATAAAACTTTGAAAATGTCTGGGCATATCATCTTCCGATGGTGAATTCAAGTCGTGTCATTGTTTAGCTTAAATCTATCATTAGGAATTGTTCGCGGTTTTTTGTACCATTAAAAGGATCACTTGGGTCAAGAAATACAACGATCATAGCATTATACATTTTTTCATAATTATACACTACATAGATTACACAATACAATACACATTGCACATATATATGTAATTGAGAAGATTTTTTCTTTCGCAATAACATTGAGAAGAAGATATTATTGCGGTTTGATTTGTAAAGATATTCATTTCGTTTTGCATCGTAATGATTTGTTGCGTTGGTTGGTTACAGATTCAAATCTACGTATGTATTTTGTACATACGTACGTATACATTTGTAATTAAATTGTAATAAATACTTCAATCAACTATTTTACCTCAAACTGAATTTTTGAGCAATTTTAATAGATTGTTTAGGGCGAAGACCACTTAATTAGTTACCTCGATTGACATTCACATGAGTTGGGAAATGTTTATGGTGTTCCCTTGTAGATTAATCTTTCTTTCACAAAACAAAATAGATTCCTATTGAATTATGTTGTAGAATTTTGGATAGTCAAATTCGATTAAAACAACACTGGAAACCTTATTGTCTCTGTCATGTTTCTTATTTCAGATGACAAGTCGTTGTGAAACCCCAATAGAAATCCGTACAAAAAGACAAGCCCCCAAGCCGCCTCCAACACCCCCATTAAGTTCTCACAAAACCACCACATTTGGAACTCCTGTGCGTTCTTCAAAACCTCCTGTAATTTATCCTAAACCTGAACTGGATATGGTAACCCCTCCACCTAGAAAGAGTTCTTCTACCGATTGTCTAGCGGAGAAATGTATGAACACCAACAAGTTTGCCAAAAAAATTGGTTCAAGCACTGCTGCAACTCGTATGAGACATACTTTGAAAAAATATCTCAGGCTTGGAAAAGAAGATGTAGACTTTACAGCGATAACTTCTCCAGCTCCAAGACCTCGACCACAAATAATTCACCCAATTGACTTGAACAAGTCTGGAGTAGAAGTGCTGAAAAGTTCCAGCTCAAAAGTAAGTATCACTTCACAACACTTTGAAAAGTCTCTTGTACACACAAGGACGACGTGGAATGCATACCAACACAGTCCCAGCCAAGGGCTATCACAATCTTTTCGGTAATTTCATATCAACCTGTTACCACAATGTTTTAAATCTCGAATCTAAAAATAGGAAGGACAGTTGATTCTTAGGGGAGATCCGCTAAAACATCAATACTTTTAAAGGATTGTGGGGATCTCATTTGATCCAAAAACATCCAGATTTCGTAGTATTATCGGAGCTTTGTGAACTTTAGAAGATAAGACCACATCTTCGTATTGGATATACACTGGAGACCTCCGCAGATTCTACAAATACACTAGACAGTTTCCTCAGTACTTAAACAAATCAGCACAGAATTGTTTTATAAATTGTAAATATTATAATTTTAAGTAAATATTAGACACCTATTTTTTAATTTAAGTTGTGAACGCTATTTTTCAGGAGACAGAGGAAGAAGTTCCTCATGCAATGCCGAGCATGCACCAAGTCAAAGGTAAAATTCTTGATTTATTTTCATGCGCTTCTTACGCAATAGGTAGCTTTGTGTATTTCTCAATAATTTCTTCCACTCTATTATCTTTTCACTCAGTAGATTCTTGTCTTCAATTTCAGTTACTTTCAAACAGTGCCTTACGTTTTACATTTTCTTGATCACAAATTATTGAACGTATCTCTGGTTAAGATATTAATTTAATGTTATTTGGACTACCAATATTTCTGTTTTTAATTTACTTCTTCCTATTGCTGGGCATAAAATTGCATGTTGTCTAGTGCTGTGAAAGCAGTCTAAAATCTGGGATGCTTACAATTAAATAAATGTCAATGGGCACAAAATTAGAATTATTTTATTTAAATGCTTACACCTGAAGACATGCCATGTCCCATTACTACAAGATATAATTCTTGAGTTTTGTTTTGGATGAAAAAATGAGAAACCAACCATTGCTGTGAACTTTATTTTGCAATGGGTCTCCAAACCATGGATCAGAATGATTTTCTCTTGTTGATTTTTTTTACATATTTCGCCTTTGTTTTTACTAACAACATTTTTCTCACAACCCCTCAATTTTTCAGCTCGACCATCTAAACCACCTCCTCCACCTCGCAGTCATTCTTTGACGGAATTTCCAGCAGGTGATCCGAGAGACTATGAAAATATTCTTGTTAAAACTAACCCTGCGCCAGAACCTACTACTGCTTTTGCTACCGCTTCTAATGTGCTAACATCGACAGCTTACTCAGATGTCTATAGATCTTTAGGAAAATTAATTCAATATTCAACGACAGTCCCCATGGTTTCAGCTTCTGAGACATCCCCTTCAAATATATTATTACCTTCCAAAATGAATTCCTCTTCCATGGTATCTGAAATCTCCTGTTTGTCAACAACTCTAACCTCCTCATTCTCGCCGTCTCCTTCCATACAACATCCTTGTTCAACTTCTAATATAAAACCCGCAAGACCACCGCCACCAAAATCTGCTGAATATTTGAAACGACAGGCAAACTTGACAAACATGACGTCATCAGTGTACAATGATGTTGGTTCTCAATTAGGTTAGTTCAGTTTTGTACAATGTACATTGGTTCAGGTTTCAATTGCACGCAAGTCAAACTCTGTTTTACTCTAAATTTGTATAAAAATGTGAGAGTTTCTCTGAAATCTAACCTTTACTTATTTTATTTCTCAGTTTTAGAAAAATAATATTTTTTATAGGAACCAAATTGATTCAGAAATATTAAAAAATATATCTTAAGCCTCAAGTTTTCCCCCTAAGTAAGGGACATTTAAGATGATACATTAACAACACCCCTAATAATTAACACTTTTTTGAATCGAATTATGACAAAGAGCTAAATTTTTATATTAACTAACATACTTAGTTCCTGAATTCGGTTTTCAGAAGTTTGATTTGCCTGTAAGCATCAAATTTGTGGGTAATTCAGGTCTACATTGAACAAGTGACTAAAATAACAAAAAATATAAATTTTTTCCTTTTGATTCCATCTGTTGTTTACGCTCCCTGACCCGAATCGTTCTTTTTTTTTCTTTTTCTTTTAAATTTATTAGACTTGTGATGTATTTGTTTTATTTTAATGTTTATTTAGTCAAATCTTGTTTGTGATAGTTTCCTAATATCTGCCCTATGTGTCAGTGCTAAATTAGTACTAGTATTATATTTACTTGCACTCTTTGAGTATTACACGAAATTATTTTGTTCTTCTCACTTTATTTTAGATGGTTGTTTTTCTGTAAAAAAAAAAATGGACATTGTTACTTTGCCCCCCCCCCCANAAAAAAAAATATATATATATATATATTTAAACAAAGGTAATACTTTGGCTTATTAATTAACGCATGCAATTGGTGTAGAAAAGAGATTTTCCGTACCTAAGGGGTAAAAATAGATGTAAATATACATATTTACCATAATGCTAAATGCGGTTCCAGTGTATTTATAATTCTAAAAAATAAATACTTTTGTGGTTTCAAACTTTATGAAATAAGGTGGATCTAAGAGATCTTTAGGATAAGCAAAGTTCAGTTGTAATCATAAAAAGCCATCAACGTTGAGTGCTGAGAAAATTATAAATGTGGCTAACAAGATCAGGTAGTACCACTACATCTCTTGCTGGACCGCTTCGATAATGCGTTCCTAAATACCGTGCATGTATCCAACTCGCACAAGGTTCCCTTATAATTGTTTTAGTTAAAAATGCAGGGTGTAACTTAAATTACGACATTACATTTAAGGGATTATTTCTAAAGCCCAAAATGAAAGGATTTTTTTTTTTTTTTTTTTTTTTTTTGTAAACCTTGTTCGGAAAACGTGGTCTGAAACTCACTCTAAAATAACTATTTTTTAAACAAACAAACAAAAATTGAGGACATGTATCACGGAGGGGGTTGCTTTTGCGGACCCATGTGTTGTTTACATACATTGCAATCTATTTTTCAAATCAGTAATATTATCATACCCTTAAAAGGAATGAAATGATTTAGTAACACCCTGTATAATTCCTATACTAATCGCATGACGCTTGATTGTTTATTTGTCAATAATAAATTGAATAGTAAACTGTAATTATATTTTATTTTTGTCAGTATTCCGTATCGCTCCTCAAAAATATAAAATATTATCTTTGATTTTCTGTGTTTTTTAAAAGTAGAATTATATTTTTATTACTATTCTAATCAATTTAATGTTAAAAAACATATACCAAAATAGTGAAAATATGGCCCAAAAGCAATAGCAAATAACATATTTATTTTATCTTCATTTCTGGAATTGCGTTCTCGTCCGCATTTTATGCACGATTACAATACTTTTATCTAGAGGAGAAAGTAAAAAGACAGTTTCATTTCCCAGAACAAAAACTACAATGGAACGGTTTGTAATCTCTGCAAACTGTACAAAAACTCTTCGAAAGACATGCCCTAAAGTTGGGATTTTTTTTTAGCTAAATGTCTCTTTATTGGTCATTAGAAGCAGAAGTTTTACCCTCTATTCTCTGGAAACTCATAAACCGGCAATAGCATCATGAGGGCGTGAACCTACGTGGTCAGCCACTTAGTAAAACCTCGCTGGATGTTGCTTAACTTCAGGAATTGTTGGATTTAACGTGCCATTTTTTATATGATTTTTTTGCAATCATTTTAGAACGGTAATTTAGGTTTCAATGAAATGTGTACAACCCACTATTAGTTGAATTTGTCCTTTTTAGTGGTAAGGTCCATTAGACCGTGCTATACGTGCTACATAATGAGCATGGCGCTTAACTGTGGTGGCACGGGGAAAAGAAAGGAAAAAGCAATTTTTTCTTTGAAACGTTTGTTAGTGGGCGAAGTGGCACACAGTACGCTCAAATTTGGGACGCTGTTCAAAAAGATCGTTCAGGTCTAGTTGAGAGAGTATACCTACGCTTGATTATGGTGGGTTTTGTGTAAGTAACCGACCCTACCGTGCTCACTCTGGTAGGGTCGGTTCCACCAAAAATCCAAACTTGAATTTCGTAACCGTAGCAAAGCACGGGCAAACAGATAATAATTTATATTTATCTGTACTTATAAAACGCAAATCCCAGTTGGTATACTAAGTAACTGACTCATAATGAACGTAACTACACAATCACTATTCGTAGAGACTTGAACTTTGGTAAACAGATTTCTTTTAGTGTGTAGGTACGTAATCGAAAGTTCAAGTGAAAGCAAGTGGTCGCCAAAAATATTGCTTTTTAGCTGTTTTCTTTGCAATTTTTCCTGGCTAAACTATAACGAGAAGCGACCAAAAATGGACCCCCCAAAATAGTATTATTATTATTGATTGTGGCGGCCTTTCCTTTCGGAATTCCAAGTGCTGCGTCCACTAGTTAGGACTATTGCACCCTCCTAAAATAGTAAAAAATATAAAAATTTAAATTTTCCGGTTTCTCCCCGATTTATGGCCAGTTTTCACCACCGAAAAATCGGAATTTAGAAGTACCACATCGAGAAGAGCGAGAAAGCTGAAATTTAATACGAATGTGTTCCGCAGTACAAAAAGTAATATTCTTGAGTAAAATATTGAATAATCTAATTAGGAGCCGTGCTCACTCTGGTAGGGTCGGTTCCACCAAAAATCCAAACTTGAATTTCGTAACCGTAGCAAAGCACGGGCAAACAGATAATAATAGTATAAAAATTGCAATCTACACCTTCGTTGCATCTATTTTGTTAAACTAATAATGGCTATTGAACTTGTAAATCTAACTGTGCACGTTCAACTCAAGGTGCAGGTGTACGTCTTGCTGTACATAACTTTTGATTTTTTCTTGTTTTCAGATCTAGTCTATGTATAACCGGTCTCACTGCCTTCAAATATCTTTTGAATAACTAATTATAATATAAAAATGAAAATATTCTTCTTAACTCTGTACAAACTTTTTGTAAAATTAAGAAATAGCAAAAAAATTTGTTTATTATTAAAGTAAATAATGATAGATTGTAAAGAAACATATTAATATAGTAAATAGAAATTAATAACCGAGATGGGAACCTATCTCACCTTATTGTGATATCTTCATATATTTGATCCTCAAATAAATTTAAATTTTGAACCCGTCTCCTATTTTACAACTAACTTCATTTGTTCTCGACAGCAAATATTATTCTAACTAATTTTATTTTGTGTCAATAAAACATAGTACCTAGACTTTCTGTGGCTATTGTAGTAACAAACGGTATGTATTCAATAATAAATCTTGATGTAGAGGGAGGGTGATTCGGAATTCAGTTGATACAACTATAGGCTATAGGTGTTATTTTTTGAGCTCAAAATAAGACGGAAATACAATTGTTTTTTTTTTTTTACTTTAAGTTCAAGAATACCCCCTAGAATTATTTATCTATGATGCGTTTAGAAAAAACGTGCATAGCTCGTATTTCCTAAAAAAAAAAAATGATATGGATTTTGGTTTTTTATTTTTAAAATGAACCTTTGAAATTGATCCAATTAATTCAGTTGTTAAAACAAAGGGTTTCCGAACCGAAGGTCGGTGATTGAAGGAGAGGTAATTACAGATTTTTCTGAGTAGAGAATTTTATTGAGTATTTCGATCATTGTGTCAACGTTAGAACAAATACAATTCCTTATTATTTTCAAAAATGAACTTTTGAAGTCGAATACAACCCCCCCCCCCCTTTTATATTTTACATTTCAAGGTACCTTTGCAGAGAGAGAAAAAAAAATGTGTGTTTTGGTGGTTTTGCCCTTTGCGGTTTAATGAAATTTGTCTTCGTGTTTGTACTTCGAGTACCAACTCGCTTGGTGTTTCTGCCAATCACTCAAAAGAGGTTTCGTACTAGAAAACCAAGTTGACATTTTTCTCCTTGTAGTAAGATAAAGTAAAGAAATATGTAATTCTTGTTCATAGTATACCTTTGAAATAGCATATATTATTCTCAGGGAGAATTACAATAACGAAATAGTTTAATATTTCTCATTTTAAATCAACTGAAAATTTACATTCATATGTAGGTATTTACATTCATATGCTGATAGAATGTTACAATGATTATCATTTGCTGAAACTATTTTAACTTATATTCTCAGGTTCAAACGGAACACCGTGTCAAGCATTGGGCTCAGTCCCACCTGTGAAACCTCAGAGAACAGCAAGTCTTCGTGATCAGAAAAAAATCAATACTCCTGCAGAATATGAAACTGTTGTGACCAACGGGCATTCTGAAAATGAAAAGGTACGAGAGTAGAATTTTTCTTTGTCTGTAAAATTCATTAAATAAGCTTTATTCTTTTCATTCCCAAACTCCGTGGTTTAGATTACTTTTAGATGAATTTTATCGCAATTTTTTTTTATTCTTTAACTTAAATAAAAAGTATTTAGTTTTCTATTAATCTTTTTCTTTTAGGACACAACACCAGAAATAGAACACAACGTATATGAACCTTTAGAGTTGAGCAACGGTGACAATGAACCACCTTCACCATCATCTGACGACAGTAGTAGTGGACAAAGATCCCTCAGTTATCAGTATGCCGGTAGTGAAACTGAATCCGACATCTACTATCCTTGTGTTTTTTACTCCAATGAAGAGGTAAGGTTCAACTCCATAGGAAGTGCACACTTTTTGGTACCCCATATTCGTCTATTAGGAGTCGTTATGACAAACTAGCGAACCGTTTGCCAGTTACGAAGGAAGTTTCTATACGCGGTGCGGCAATAATGTTTTCGGAAACCCCTTTTATTGCCCTCCTTGAGCAGACTTTTTATGACAAGGTGCTTACTTCCGAAATAAGGTGGATGATCAGACAGTGGTGTGGTTTTGGACCTACTACGCAGGATCGCCACAGCTCTAGTCGTTTAATTAAATTTCTTCTCCAGTTTGATTAAAAGTTCTTTGATAAAAATAAAACAGTGCCTTGAATTTTGATTTATTGGACCTGACTGGATGGTAGGGGAGTTCGTTCATGCCACAGTGCCACACTTTCTAATTGATTTTTACCAAGTTTGACAAGACATTTTTGTGGCTTATCCTCTGTCATTTCATTTACACTGTTTTTTTTTATCAGTGATTTTTATCTTCCACGATAACCGAAAACAGTTCTCATCCTTTACTGGAACACTCAATGAGATGTTCTTGAATGTAGAAAATCTGAAGACTAGCATTTCAGTGAATTCGACATGATGACATTCTATAAATAAAAAATAATAAAAAAAAAAAAAACAAGAAATACAGAAATGAAATTTCTCTGGTTATCACACATTTTATTCATCACACTGTTTATTTCTTCTTCCCCATGTTGTTGTTGTTGTAGCAGCAGGCAACAGGTCATTAAATTTCTGGGGTATATTCTTCTTTCAAATTCATATCCAGGAAAGCAGCCACGTCAGGGTCTCCCCCATAGGTCTCGTACTGTCGAATTGGTTGAACGTGCTGGACAGTGGAAAAGGTGGTGAACATCGTGTGGTCCTGTATTGCACAGGTTAAATTTGTCTTGAACGCTGGAGTCAAGTCTGTGCATATAATGGTTGAGGATAAGAGACCAACCAGATCGTAGTTGCGCCAATCTTCTTCCCCATCTAACCATTCGCCTGCATTGTATTTAAAAATTCGTGGACCGCTGTAATACATTCCATTTTAATTTCGCAGGGAATAGAGGAAAATGGCTGGAAAGGAAGTAGAGTTAGAGTTCGCAAGAACAGAAATGTTGTTCACAAGAGCCTGGAAGATAATTATGGGGCCGTAGTTATTACAAACCACGAAGCATTGGCTCAAGTCCTTGAACAAGTAAGTGTGTACAGCGGACATACCTTTTCTTTATGAACACCCTCAACTTTGATTTGATTTTTGGAACAACTTTTTGAAACACCCTATTTTTTAACTAGGAGTTTAACTCGTTTCTCTGGAATCAACATCAGCTACTCCGTAGTACTCGAGGGCCTGAGAGCACACCGAAACAGCCAAACACGTAGTATCCTCAATTGGGCGCATATCCGAGTACTATACACCACTGAAATAGCTTAACTTACGGGAATTGGTGTATTGAACGTGGTTAAAAACTGATGCTCACATGAGCTACCCGCTGGAAATCTTTTTATGCGATAACATCAAAGGCTGAAAATAATGCTGTATGAGTTATGACTCTTCCCTTTCAGATGAACCACAACTTTATCTCAACTCCCTCCAATTTGAAATCTCTCAAGAACTCAATGCTAAGATTTCGTGATTTTAAAATTTGTGAAGATACTAAATTAGTCATAGGAGATCGAAAGTACTACGTTGGTCATCACAGTGGTATGAATATGGTTGTCAGTCTGTGTACAAGTCAATGTGGCTTCCTGCACTCCAAAAGCTTGCCACCCTGCTTTACTTTGACTCCAGTCTGTGAATTTATGGAAAGCATTCAATCCAAATTTGTGTCAAACGACATGATTGAGTCTCCCCAACAAGGTGGGTGTACTATTACTGTTATACATATAGATCTCAACAATTCACCGTGTGCCTCTTATTTCTCGCCCAGAGATCCAATCACAATAACAATCTAATATCAATATAGGTCTTGTAATATTAACTTGTTTATTGTGATTCGGATCCCAGATACTAGGGTCGTCTCAAAAAAAAGTTACACTATTTTTTGAAATCCGTGTGGTTGGCGGGAACAATGTAAAATTTCTTTTTGCGTACGTCGATCTATCCGGCAGTCAGGTCCCAGCCACTATGGAGACTCCAATTGCTCCTACCGTCGATTGCAAAAGTCGTGGCGTTATTCGTTTTTTGACGGCAAAAAAAAAGAATGCTACTGAAATTCATTGTGAATTGTGTACTGTTATGTCAAGGCCAATGGTTACTCGTTGGCGCCAATCATTCGTTGAAGGGAGAACAACATCACACGATAAACAACAAAGCGATCGCCTTCCCGCATCTCTACTGTTGTAGAAGATGTTCGTTCGAAGGGTCATTGAAACCGATCAGCGCCTAACGCTTGATGAAATCCTTTCTCAACTGCCTTTGAATGACGAAATAAGCCGTGCATGACTTCACAGGATCATTACTGACGATCTGTGTTTAACGAAATTGTGCAAATTGAAACAAGAAGTTGTAAGTCATGCACGTGGCTAACCAGTATTGAGGCAGAGTGGTTTGACACTGGATTGAAAAAAAACTTTTACAACGATACCATAAATATATTGAAAAACAAGGGGATTATGTAGAGAAATAAGTTGAATATATGCATTTCATTTTTTTTTAAGTGTAAATTACTTTTGAGACGACCCTCGTAATAAGATATTATTCAGCTCGAGACGCAACGTCTGTTCGGTTGCTACCAGCTATCAAACTTATCTCTTTTTAGGTTTTTGTGTCAATATGTTAGTCATGTGTCATTTGGATGTGACTAGAAGTTAATGATGGCCTTTGTCCGAAGGCGTGCCACATCCTGTACCTGAAGAATCAGCCGCCATATCATGGACAGGTCACTCGAGACTGAACGGTGTTTGACTAATTGCTAACGCCATCATTTGTGTTTCAGTATCCGTTGCCATTCTTCCCTGTTTACAAATATACACCCTTACAATGTACCTCAAGTCTTCGTGTGCGCCATCCTCTTGCTCCGACAATTCTGAAAAAGACCTCGGTTTGATTTTAATTCAATTTGTCAACGCAGTCAAAAGTTTGCAGGCTTGTGGTATTGAAGAGACAACTGAATCTTTGCAGGAATTCTTGTTGTGCCAGGAAGATAAAAATATTTTACCAAGACTTTGTGTTCTGCCCGTATCGGATCAGGTTGGTATCTCCTTTCACCCCAACATTTTAAAGGGAACTTATTCAACGCCTATATGAAAAATAGTATGTGTAATTTTCACAAGCGGTTCGAATTCTAAATATGTTCAAAGTTGTTTGACTTCAGTGATATGACAGGAGCTCGTGTATTTGGAATTAAAATTGGAGCCGTTTCTTTTTCATTCCAATATAAATTCTTTGCTTACAGAATGTGAAACGAATCTCCCTATGCCAGTGTGTCAGCAAAGCCATTGAACTTCTTCTTCCACACTCATCTCTCACCCCTCTGCTCAAAGAAATTCTCTCCCATGAAAAATCTACGTCATTGTCTCAGAGCAAATCAGTAATTGAATTTTGGCTCTGGGGACCTGATGACGTTAACCTCAATGGAGATAAACAGATAGCTTTACAAAGGTCAGTCTAGAGTAGTGTCTAGTATATGTACTCCTGGTTTACAGAAGTAAGATAGAAGTAAGGTATAGCCTGATGTGCAGATACCTTACTCACTTCTGTACATCGCCTACATTTAGCTACAAAACAACAGGAAGCACCTCGATAAAGCCAAAGTTTCATGGTATCAAAGAGCGGACTCTTATCCAAGAACTAAGTATGCCCGGTATTGCTTAACTTGAGTGGTCGGGTGACCAATTGGTGTACCCAACGTGGCAAAATCGTTAGATTCTTCGTCTTAAAATTAGTAATTTTCACCAAATAATTTTTCATTTCAGATGGTTGGACTTGGACCGGGCGACTACTTTACACAGTCTGGTTTGTTCTCGGCCCCCTCACCTATCTCCTCAGGATTACTCTCATTTGCAGTTTTTGGTTCGTACCAATTCAAGATGTTTACTAGATGCTTTCAATATTTTGAAAAACTTCAAAACAAGACAGAGTGAAACTGAAACTCGGTAAACACAGCCATAATATGCACTGAAAGCCATTTTTTGCCATGTTTTTGTGAATTTAATGTTTCGTCAAATGTGTTTAATTAAATTAGTGAAATAGATTTAGTTTTTTTGTGTATTTGATACATCAAATCTTATGAATATGAAGGCTATGCTGAAGCGATATCACCCCCTCCGAAAAAACAACGAGGTCCATTTCTGGGTGACTCCAGTCTATTAAAAAAAATATATTCCTTTACCCTTTCGTGTTACCCAGGACATTGTTACAAATTACAATCACATTGATATAATCTTTAATCAATTGATAAGTGCTATTTTGTAATACTTTGGTTTTCTGTACTTTGTTGATATGATACCTTTTCGTGGAAGTAATTTATATTTGCAGTCTCTAGGTAGGTACTGTTCATCTCGATTCTATTGAACTAACAGCTTTGTGTACTCGTACGAATGATCGAGTCGGTTGATGTTTGTAGACGAAAGGATTCCACTTTTATTGTGAACTGACAATCTTTGTTTTTTCCTTCTTTTTTATTTATAGGGACATAGACATTTGAATTTTTATTGTTCATTTTAAATGAAATTTATACCCGTTTAGTAATTTTAATATAAAATCATGTGTTTCTGAATTATTTAATAAAAACAATTTGATAATTTTCTTCATTTCATATTTAAATCAAAATGAAATCGGTCATTTGCCATTTCGGCTGATTAACATGGAAGACAAAGTATTGTTTTATGTGTCGAACGTTCCGGGTTTTTCCCACTTTTATTTATTTGCTCACCAGCATGCTGCCCGTTTCGCCCGGTGCATTAGAGACATGTCGTCTATTCGATGCCTTGTAAAGTAGGACATACCAACAAGTACGCTTTCACACTAGTACGATTTCTTTTCTTTTCATTCCCCTTATATACGTATCTCCTTGTTTTCGTCATGACCCATTGAATGACAAAATGAACTGTCACGCAAAAGAAATATCTGACACAACACGACCGAGCCGAGCGCCCCGCGCCGGTGCCGTGCTCATAGGTAACATTTAAATTATGAAGAGCGGTATAAATATTTTTTTAATATTTATTTTAACATTCATAATATAAACATAGTGATTTAAGTAATTTATTTTTTACAAACAATTAAAACATTTCTTCAAATATCACATAACTTTATTGCGTGTACTTGAGATAGGTCCATTCATTGACCTATTTTTATGAGATCTTGGATCCATTCATTGGCCTATTGTGCTATCACGGATCTATTCATTGACCATCTATGAGCTCGCGGATACATTCATTGGCGCCTACACTTGGATCACCACCAAAGACACGTCCTTTCGTATTATAAAACTGGAATTCATAGCGAGAGTGGAGTTGAACTACTATCTGGACATTCATGAACATTCAATGTTCCTGAGACTAAGTGTAATTTTGAGCTTTCTACATTCATCTCTTCAAAAAATAAAAAATAATAATAATACACTATAAACGTGGGGAGATTTTTTTTTTTTTTTAATGAATATTTCTCGTTGAAATAATAAACCATTTTAATTTTTAAACTGGTTTAGGTACATATCTACCCTGGGTGTTATCACTGTTAATTCCTTCACTAGCGTTTTTGTTTTGTTTTATACTTAATATCATTTAATATACTCTTCTTTAATTTTATTATTACCTATATAAGACGAATCTTCTCGTTCCGAACCTGCCCTATTCAGTAGGATAGGCTCAGACGTAGCCAATAAGCAAAGCAATACTATCACGTGTCTTTAGAGAAACATCTTTGTGATGTCTGTGTACAGATCCTGGTTGTAAGGTTATTAAAACTATGAACGTGGTGAGGACTATGTACCATTCAGTTATTTAGAGTTTTTGCCATAGTCTACCATGGCAATGAGATTTTCTTTGCAAATTACAGAATAATTTTATAAATTAGCTATCAAGGAATTATGTATAAACAACAACTGTGTTGCATGGAGCGACCTTATAAACACCTTACGTCCAAACATATTTCTTTGTGTTCTTTTTATGTGAAACTTTAATAGGGTCGCATGTATCAACTTTCTCGAATCCCGTATTGATTGGATAACCCGGGTTGGGTTTTTAGTGTTTTTACATATTTTTTACTCGGGTTGGGTTTGTAGTTTATTTTTTTATTCATATCGAAACTATTGTTTCTATTTTTTCTGAATATTCAATCGCCCAGCCAAAGCCGGTATTGCCTGATTGATCTCGGAGATGGTTTTTGTAACTTCGTACTGATTCTTTGTAGCAAACATACAGAGCACAAAAAAACGATACGTTAAAATGAAATAATAGCTTTTGGTTTTGAAAGAATGCTTTTGAGTTTTGTCCATGCGACACATAATTTTGCATTAAACTAAAAATACATTTTTATCTTATCTACATCTATGTCACCTATCAGAGATTTTTTTTTACAAAATGTACATTATATAAAATATTTAACAAATATCAGAGGTTCTGCTTTACCAATATGTTTCTATTTTAGTGATAGGATTTGATTTTTGGAACAGCTTTTGGTAACAACATTTTATCGTTTTTTACTTGGAGTTGAAAAGCTGGCGTTTTGCTTGGTTCTTACAACTGACCAAGTTATAGCCTTTCCCGGACAGACTTATCAGAGTACATGTCCGACGTTGCTTATATTTTGTGATCTTATGGGAACTGGTGTAATCTGGTGGACTCAACGTGGTAAAGTCTTTGGCTTCACTATTTTACACAGTAGAGATATGTTAAGTGAGGGTGCATGAAATGACATTCCTTGAAAATATTTGCAATAGTTAAATAATCATTTTTACAAATTCTTGATTTTGTCCTGCGTGAAAGTTTATTTGGTCCGTAACCTATCTCAGCTAACACCTAAATATATTGTGACCCTTCCGCTCAACAAAGGAAGACATTACGGTACAGAACAAATAAAAAATTAATTTGAAGAAAGTAAATTTTTGAGGACATTCGAGACGGAGGTTTTACCATCCATCCAACTCTAAACCGGCTACCCTTACTGACCTCACCCAGCCTGGGTTGGACCAGGAATAGCCAGTATCACGAGGGTTCGAAATTAGTGGTCACCCACCAATTATAACCCCGATGGACGTTGCTTAATTTCAGTGATCTTACGATAACAGGTGTATTCATCGTGCCATTGACGGCTAAAACATCCTGAATCTTTATGATATTATTCTATTTATTAAGCACCATACTCGTAAGATGTGTTTACTGCAGAGCAGCTGCCATACGAGTATACAGCAAAGACAGTAAATATATTCGATTAGGTATTAGGGCTAGGGGTATTACGATGGAAATGGGTAAAGCATCACCTCAACAGAAATAATAAAATCCTTGAATCAGTCTTATGGTGGTTCAGAATCTATACACAACTTTCCGGTCCAGGTATGTTATTTGATATTACATGATGACTCTTGCGTAGTGTGCCATTATTAATCAAAGGCGTTGAGGAAGACGAAGGTGAATAGGATAAAGTTTGAGGCCTACTTGGACCCATTGTAGTGTCAAAATTCAACCCTTCTAGGGGCGTTTCACACGGCGACATCTGCAAGTCAGAAATAATAATAAAGTTTTATTTACAATAATTTAATTTTGATAGGCCGCGTAGAATTGTGTATGATCATACTGGGTTTTCATATACTGGAACCGAAAAATACATTGTAAGTCGCAATTTTTTACCCATCGAAGGTTTTAGTAGACGAAAACCCTACACTTGTAGTTTTGTGAACTGTAGACCTCAGTTAAAATGCCCCCACGAGGCCCTGGGTGGCTTGATTGGGCCCAAAAAAGTAATCAGGAAATTCTATAAACAGTACAATACCAATTATCAAAATTGGACAAGGCGTTCGAGAGTTACCGTAGTACAAAAGACGTTTAAAAAATCGTGGAGTTAAAACTAGATTTAATTTTGTTCAGTTAAATAGAAATGAAAAGATGGTCAATCTGGCAATGAGGTTTTCACGTTTACATCAAGTCAGCACGAAAGTTTTTCTAATAAATTTGTCACCATAATATGCACAAAATATATTTCTAAATGATTTTACCAGTGATACATCACAAAAAACGAACATATGTAATGCAGGAGATCCGAAAATGAATCCAAATTGTACTCGTACTAGAGAAAATTGTAAAATTTAATTGAAAACTGAGCCTCACTGTATTAGTGACCGAGAGGGGACATCCTGAATTAAATGTTTCAGAATGCTTTCTACTCAAGCAATGACTATTTTACTACTTTTTAACCTCAAACCACATTGTTCTTCGTTTTATTTTGCATCAGGGGCGTACACAGGATTTTTTTTCGGGGGGGGGGGGGNGGGGGGGGTGCTGGACAAAATGTATACACCAGTTTCAGTCAGATCACTGAAGTTAAGCAACGTCGGGCGTGGTCAGTACTTGGATGGGTAACTGCCTGGGAACACCACGTATCTTTGGCTCTTTTTTACGGCCCAACCCAGGCTAGGTGAGGTCAATGTGGGTAACTGGTTTGCAATTTTCCAGCGAATGGAGGGCAAAACCCCCGTCTTGAATGACCAATAGATGTTAATGAGACGTTAAGCCAAATGAAAAAAAGAGAACCCATCTAGTTTCACAGAGAGATAATAATGTAAATAAAGTGTAAATATAGAGCTATAAATATAGGGTTTTA
>CM022878.1:21963997-21983885 GCA_012654025.1 Pachypsylla venusta | reverse complement strand
ATAGGTAAATATAGGAAAACTGAACATAGGACGACAGAATTCATTCTTATACAAGCTCGTATGTACGGTAGAGTTCAGAAGAAACTTTAATGTTAGAGGAATATAGGTAAATATAGGAAAACTGAACATAATGACGACAGAATTCATTCTTATACAAGCTCGTATGTACGGTAGAGTTGAGAAGAAACTTTAATGTTAGAGGAATATAGGTAAATATAGGAAAACTGAACATAATGACGACAGTAATCATTCTTATACAAGCTCGATGTACAGTAGAGTTGAGAGTACGGTGGAGGTAAATATAGGAAAACTGAACATAATGACGATTGATTTTATGTGACAATCAATGGGTATCATAAAACCGATGTGTATGCTGATTGCTGACGCAACATATTTTGCTATTGTTATAGCAAGTGGTCACAGTGCAAATAAGGGTTCCGCCTAAACAAAAATACGCATGGTACATAGGTACGTGTACAGACGATTTTGCATAACTACAATAACTTGTATGAATGTAGCTTCTTTGCAGTAAGGCCCAACAGCCTGTTCACAATTTGAGTGGATATCATAGCATTACCAGGATCCTCGTGTACTAATAATCACTTAAATTTTCTATCAAATAAAACCAAATGTCCCCCGCGAGCGAAGCGAGTGTGATACTCACTAGACACTAGATGAAGCCTTCTGTTTAATGAATAACTTTTTTGTTTATTACTTCAAATTCTGTGCTTGTTTTGATAGTGGAGGAGGGTAGAGTTGATTTTAAATAATAAACAGAGGTTCTCCTTCGTTTTTCAATGTTCATCTTCTTTGTTTGGAACCATGACCTTTAGCCAGCTTTAAATGAGTTGCTTTCTGCTGATTCTACAGAGTTCAAATGTCAGCATACTCGTACATCTATTCTTGGAGGTTAATAATTGAAATTGGCCTCCAGAGTTTTGTTATTCATTAGAAACATGAGCAAACTAATTACAAAACGTGTGACCTAATGTCAAGCAAAAAATAGCCTTTCTGTGTGTGTAAGAAGGCTACATCAGCTTCTGGTCCTCAATTTATCTCCACAGAAAAAATCAGATCGATTTGTTATTTCGTTAAAAAAGACACAAAAATCAACAAAAACATATTCGCATTTATAACTGTAACATAAATTCTCAATTGTGGTTAAAAATTTGGACATTGCATTTATAGAATAAAAATAAACGAACATTTTATTATTTATTTATTTATCCATAAATTGCAGCTTCTGAGATCTTGTAAATCATTGATTTCATATTTCCGATTTGGCAGTATAAGATCATATGATTTGGTTCGGCCCAAAAGGAAACATTTCTAAATTAATTGTAAACATCTTCAACACGCTAAGACTGAGACGTCTTTTATGATGACCTCATTGAGATAATCATAAAAGATTCGGTTCATAGGTATCTTCGACCATCACATCTACGACGTATAAATAAGAAATACAATCAATACAAATAGGAAACCACCGAATCCTGAAAATATTCACTACTCATAATTAATAAGTATGCTGCGTACCAATGCAACCAGCCGAAACCTAACATGACCTTTGTTTCTCTCTTCAGTCTGTCATGAGCATCACGCTCCAAGCTGGATGTATCTGGACCAACCCTAAAATTATATTTAAAGTGGTTTTCGCTTTTTGTTTTTCAAACAAAAGGTAGGTAGTGTTAAAAGTTTTTATTAAAAAGTCTAAAAAAGTTTTAAATTAAAATTATGGAACGCATGACTAACTCTAAAGACAAGAACATAGTCTTCATGGCGAAATAGGACTCGATCAGGAATAAGATATAGTTTAAACTTTGAAGGAGGTGGAGGAACCTAAAGACGAGAACACTCTCTTCATGGCGAAATAGGACTCGATCAGGAATAAACATATAGTTTAAATTTTGAGGGATGAGGAGGAACCTAAAGAAGAGAACACTGTATTCATGGCGAAATAGGACTCGATCAGGAATAAACATATAGTTTAAATTTTGAGGGAGGAGGAGGAACCTAAAGACGAGAACACTGTCTTCATGGCGAAATAGGACTCGATCAGGAATAAACATAGACGAGAACATTATAAAGCCATGATTTTTCTTCTATATGTTCCACGCTATTTCTGGGAACACCTAATCTGATGATGTGATTTGATGTAATTTGGTATGCACTTTTATTATGATCATAAAATTTGCTGATTAGTTATGCCATATCCATATTTGGCAATCCGGAGTGACCATTTGTACTGAGTGAGATCTAGAGTACACATCAGAAGTTGTATATAAAAGATTCAGTTAAGGGGCAGGAGTGTACAGATATCTTTTGTAAGCAAGACCGTTTTTTTTTTTTTTTTTTTTTTTTTTTTTGGTGTTTACGCAATGCAATTCCTGGATATAAGTGTTAAGATAGACATATCATTTTATATTATTATTTTTCTGCGATTTTATTAAATTTTAAACTTTAATTATCTTATATAAGGATATAAAGAAAAAGCAATGTGTAATGTTTTTTTCACGGCATTTTTTTGATATTGTTTCCCCAGTATATTTTTTAATGATTTTCGAGTTGTCTGAGCGGATACCCTTTTAGCTTCCCCCGTTCTTTTTAATTTAATTTACTCTTGTTATAATTAGATGAACCCATTTTGTTTTTGTTTGCAATAAACATTGTGCTATCTGTTAAAAGGAACCTAGTTTTCAGAAGATGTCGGCTGCTATGTTTTGCTTAAATTTCAGGCATTTGAATTCATTTATTTGTCTGTTTGGTTAGAACGTGTTTTTTTTTAAAAAAAACCACGTTCTAACCAAACAGACAAAACACTTTTTAAAGTACACATATTTTTTAAAAAATTACTTTTTTTTGGGGGGGGGGGAATGTCAGACGAAACATTTGTGACTCACTACTCTATTGTAGTCAATACAAAATTTAGCACATATGAGACCCCTAGATAGTTTTGAAAGACTCCAAAAAAAGGTAATGTGTCGTATCTAGTTCAGAAATATAACTTTAAACGCGTGTCCCTTCGTTAATCATGTTTTGGAATTGTACTCTCAGGGATAACAAAATCATTTCCATACGTGTACACTCTCTTCATTTTTGGTGTTCAATACCAGCACCTACCGCAGAGCCCATTCCGTTGAACCTATTACATTTATTTTGACTACCATCTGCACATTTTATATTTCACATTAATTTCTGTGAACCAATAATGAATATGATTTTTTACAGACATTGTCATTCCTCAATTACCTAAATTTGATCGACTGATGTGGAAAGGACCATGTCCTCTGATATCCATTGTCCATTCGATGCGGTTTAACTCACAACCTCTTGTTCTCATACCTCCTTCTCATTAGTTAATGTATGGACCTGATTTTATATTCATAATATTTTTCTCCCTCCTCTTTCCTATATGGTTTGTTCTCTTCCACTGTCCTTTCTCCCAGTCCTTTGTGTCTCCTCTCTGTTTTTCCAAGCCCTAATTGCTTTTCACCACCACTTGCTTCCTCAAAGATACAAAATTGATATTAGAAAAAATAAATTACGATTTGCATCAAGCGCTTTCGTCTGCTAAAGGAGACTGATTTATCAACATTTTCTTTTCTTATACTTCTCATTGAGGCACTAGTTTCAGCCTATACCTAACTCTTCTTTTGATAATACATTGTTGAGGATAAGCGGATAAGTAGACAACAGGTGCCGCTACCTCAAAATATACTAGTTACCTACTAGCATATCAAATCGCAATGGGTAATTATTGCTACAGAGAGTACATTGTCGAATTTTATTATTTACTGGATCACTTTTACTTTTTATTTTTAACTCTCAAACTTTTCTTTAAACGCAATGGTTGTCTGTTTGGAAAAGTCTCCAATGCGGTGTACAATTTTGATGAAACGTAGCATGGAGATTTTTGGTATTATGTTCAAATCCGATGTGAACATTACACGACTTTCCTTATCTATAAAAAGAAGGTTAGAGGTCCCCGGAGACCAAGTCTCGTTTTCCAGAGACTTGAAAGCAAAATTTCAAGTCTCCAGTACTTGATTGAAGACTCGTTAACTTTGTGAAGGTCCATTACTACAGATTGAAAAATATTTCTTTTTTAATATATTTAATTCGAACTAGTTTCGCCCGTTAGGGCATCTTCAGCGAGGAAAACAGTGAAAAACATTAATACGGTACATTTAAATAATTAAAATCTAAGTATGGCATCTTCAGCGAGGAAAACAGTGAAAAACATTATTAGGGTACATTTAAATAATTGAAATCTAAGTATAAATAAAATCAGATTTTTTTTAGTCAGATTGTGATATTTTTTACCTATTTTATATAATTTTATTTGTAGATTTTATCTATTTAAATGTACCGTATTAATTTTTTCACTGTTATCCCAGCTGAAGATGCCCTAACGGGCGAAACTAGTTCGAATTTAATGTCTTAATAAAGAAATATTTTTAATCAAAAGTGAAATAGTATTCGTTTTCATTCATCATTAACTCTCCAGTACTATCTGTTTTCCTTTTAGACAGGATTTGTGAAAACCGCCAAAAATCGGACAAAACCGCTAAAAAGCGCCAAAAAACCACCAACAAATGAGTTGACTTCAACCAAAAAAATCGTCCATACCTAAAATTGTTACATGTAGCCACCGATTCTCTTATTTTAGGCATTACCACCATTATCAGCCTGGAACCGCTAATAAGCAGCCAACAATAAATGACACTTCATCCCAAAGTGTCTTTTCAAATTGAATGCAAGAAGTTGAATACGCACAAAATTTCAAGTTCTAGCTCTTAATGTTCCCCTTTTAGGCAGGATTCGCGAAAATCGCCAAAGAGCGCAAAAAAACGCCAACGGAATATTTGATTTCAACCAAAAGCTAAGTTTACCGTCCATGGCATAAAAGTGACACACATACCAAATTTCAAGTTTCTAGCATTTATCATTTTGAGATATTTTATTCACAGACAGACACACACGGACCAATGACTGAAACTCGGAATTGCTGATTAGCCACCCAGGACCCCAAGGTAGCCCTTCTAACTGAGTGAGGTCAGCAGTTCACAAATTTACTATTACAACTTTATAAGTATATGTAATATATTTATTTATTTGAAACATAATACAATTAACAAGTATATTTTCCCTAGCTAATATAAATTTAAAATTTAAGTTTCTGAGGAATGTATTAATCTTTTTGGTGAAACGAATAAAGAACAAAGAGAAACCCCGAATTCCAATTTTCCAAAGCGATATAATATTTCATAATCCAAGGTAACACTGAATCATCAACCTTCTGACGCATATAGGTAGTTATCAATGAAGAAAATGCTGAATTTAAAATTTGTGCAAGAATTGCGAAATTTCTGTCCTCCTGATATTACCCACATTCTCACACCTCTCTGCTCAGCTCTATTAATTTTCTCTTCCTTGTTTTTTTTTTTTTTGTCTAAACCATACAGAAATATCCTCCACCCCCAATTGTTCCCAACTTTCCCCACCACTCATATTTTTGTCTACCTATCCCTACTCTTTGTTCATTATGGATACAAAAAAATATTGTGACGAAAAAATAAAATGTAAAATTTAAATATAAAATATAATATTTTGATAAAATAAGACCTCCAAACCCTCAACAAATTAATGAGAAACATGCATTTTGATTTGTAATTTTCATGACAACCAAATAGGGTTCACTCGCCCGGATGAAAATTTCAATAGTTTTTTCATAATTAAAAGGAGAAAAAATAAACGAGCGAAATTCTCTTTTCTCTTTATTTTTCGTTTACCTAAATAATGACAATACAAAACACATTTTGTGGTCATTACAAATATTATGTGACCAAAAGTTGTCCAATTGTGATCAGGGGCGGATACAGGTCTCCAGTTGAGGGTGGCGATTGGGGCTCCAAATTATAATCTACATGGAAGTCAGAAGTATTTATAAACACCAAATTTAGAATAGTGTTTTGACGTTCAATTTCTTCAGGTCTGGGGGCGATAGCTTGTATCCCCCCCTTTTATCCGCTTCTGGTAGTGATTGACTTTATGTTGAACGTGTAGATTATACATTTCTAAATGAAAGGGTAGATTATACATTTCTAAACGAATGAAAAAATAGGGGACTGCAAAAAAGATCAATGCAGGTTTGATATTATACTCGTACCCATAGAATTTGTTTAAGTTTTGTGCCCCATTGGGTCAAGCAGGACCCAAAAGGGACTAAATCTCTTGACGCTTTGCTGCAATGAAGAAGTTAAAAAAAAACTAATTAAAAAAAGAGAACACTTACCCAGATTTTCCCTCAGGATAAATCTGATTCCCCGTACAGATTATTTTGCAAAAAAGTAATTTAATTTGCAAAAAAAATAAATTTATTTTATTTGGAGAAAATTGTATTAACTGCCCGGATGTAGATTCTAAGGTTAAATTTGCTTAACTGAAGAGTTTAACTTTAGAGTAAAGTTTGGTGAACCCTACCATAAGACATCTAGAGAGCAAGAAGGCATTTAATTTAAATATTAAAGCTGTCATTAGTTGGTTGCACCTGATCTATCTAAAGATCTCAGGACCACTACTAATTTCATTATAATATCCTTGTAAATTTCATTCTGCTTCATTTTTCAAGGTATTTCTAAGTATTTCCAACATAATCCTTTATTTTAATTATTGCAGTCTGAGAAGAATACAGCGTTTGATGACGAGGGGGCGATTAACACTTTACTGCCAAGTCTAATACAGAGCATTTCTCTATTCTAAGGGGAGGGCGATAGGGGTGATCTATGGATTGTATCTGCTACTAATCAAACTATGATTAAAGTGAAAATTCCCTACTTTTTCAAATGGAGACCTTGACCAACATCAGTTAAATTCTTTAACTCAAAATTTTATGAATCACTTGTTTTGAATCCTCAAGTGTTTTCGGGTTATTTGAGAACATGTCAAAATGATTCACAGTGTGTACAAAGCATCCTCGTACTTAATCCTCCACTGTGTTTCACTCAGAACTTAAACCTATATATTCTAGATCTAAGCAGATTAACTTATAAAAAATGTATGCGAGTAAGTCCATAACATACTTATTATATAAATGTGAGCTTCTATAAGATAATATTATTATGACACAGATGGAGTAAACAACAAAAATAGGACAAGCAATCCTGGGTCACAGGAAACACAATAAATTATAAAACACTAGTTGATGCCCTCAACCTGGTATGTCTTTATAAGACAAAGAATACTGGTCAGAGCAAACACAATACATTATACAACAATATATTATATAACACTAGTTGATGTCTGACCATAATAATACAGGCTGTTTGCCATAACTGGGATACCAACCAAATTGGAGTGGCTTTATATTTTTCGATTTTTCCTAAAGCTTTGGAGTACAGTTTTGGGATTGCCTGTTACATTGCCTGTAACTTTTGTGATATCTCTTAGCGTTTGGTCTGTATATTTTTCTGCTGAAAATGTCGTTTTTGGTAATAACTAGCTTCCGTTTGAACTTTCAGTTTTCTTCTCTTTATTTTAAATACCTTCATACCAAATGAAAACTTTGTTCTAAATTTAAAGTTTCTTGGTTTAGACGTGTTCCAACTTGGCTTTGTGTTTTATAAGTATAGTCTTGTGTTGTACCAAATAAGGAAAATGGCTTATACGAGATATCAACACCATAATACATTCATGCTCCTTAACTCATCTGAGTCCTTTCACCCCTAAAAATGTTCTGGTGTTATAATTGGTATAATGGCCTTTTGAATTCCCCGGACTGAAGAATCCTCCAAAAACATACAAAAGCGTACCCAAAATAAGGGCCTTTATTTATCATTTCTATTGGAAATAATCTATCTAATTTATACTTATAAAACGCAAAGCCCAGTTGGTATGCAGATTCACTGACTGACTGACTGATAATCAACGTAGCTCCACGATGGCTTAACCTAGAGACTTGAAATTTGGCACACGAATCCCTTTTAGTATGATGCTGCGTAATAAGGAAAAAATTGAAAGTTCAAGTGGAAGCAAGTTACCACCAAAAATGACGCTTTTTAGCGGGTTTCTTTGCAATTATTTTCTGGCCAAACTAAAGGAGATAACTAACTAAAAATGACCGAGAATGGACCCTCCCAAAACATTATGCAAGGACCTCATAAAAATATAAAACCTGATTTTTTCCGGGTTTTCCCCGATTTATGGCCGGTTTTCACAACCGAAAAATCGAAATAGAAAATTACAAATCAAAATGCTCTCTCATGAATTTGTTGAGGATTTGGAGGTCTTATTTTATCAAAATAGAAAGTTGAAATTAGATACAAAGGTGTTCCCGCAGTACAGAAAGTAATATTCTTTAGTAAAATATTGAATTTTCTAAATAGGAACCGTGCTCACCCTGCGGGTCGGCTCCACTAAAAATCCAAACTTGAGAAGCTTTAATGTCGTAATCTCGAAAGTGTTATTTAATTTTGTAACCGTAGCGAAACATGGGCAAACAGCTAGTTCTTGTATATAGGTTTTATTGTGTGTACCACATTCTCAATGCATGATATTGTTATGTACCTTCAACTTGGCGAGTTTCAGAAATGGATGACAGACTGCATTTCATCTGCCTAGACTTCAGAGTTGGTGCTGAAATTCGGGCTTCCATAAATTAGAATGAATTATATGGAAAGTAAGCCTGCAATAGGAAACTGTTTGCTCAGAGTGCTCAGACGTCTCTAATCAGCATGGGTGAGTATTACAAATGAACCGAAATTAGTTTGGGTTAAATCTATTTACTTTTGAGCTTTTCTCAGCACATGCATTTCCCTCCTCTGTGCCTCAAATAAATTATTTTCACTTGTACCGTACCTTTCAGTAATATTTTTATGAAAAAAGGGGCTGGATTAGTTTTGGACAGATATAAATTGTGCATCAGAGAAGGTTTTCATGCAAATTTCAAATTTTGAAGAAAAATAAACAATACTTTGTCAGGCTAGGATGAGGTTTCAGAAGCAGACCTAGCACGACATTGAAACATTTAGCAGAGCGAGCAAAGTGTAAATAAGCAATACTTTGTCAGGATAGGATGAGGTTTCAGAAGCAGACCTAGCACGACATTGAAACATTTAGCAAAGCGAGCAAAGTGTAAATAAACAATACTTTGTCAGGCTAGGATGAGGTTTCAGAAGGAGACCTAGCACGACATTGAAATATTTAGCAGAGCGGGCAAAGTGTGAAATGATATAGTTGGTACAAATTACTGTCTAAGGAGCGGTATTTTGATGTGGGCAAATTGAAACTGTAACCTTTGTGATTTATATAGGGTGAACACAGAAACAGAGTTTCTACGTAGAGCAGGTCATTTCCTAAACAAAATACCCTATTGAGCATATACAGTTTTTGCTCCGTTTCCAAGAGGGCGGCTATTTTGTAAATTTCTACCTTACTCCCGAAAAATACAATTTGAATCAGAAAAATAAGTAAATAATTGTCGTAAATATTATTACATTTAGTTTCGAAACTTTCAGTCTGACGTCGTTTTGTTGATCGCTTGTCCCAAAAAATTCATTTAATTTTATTTCCTAGGAATTTTGCACAGAAATTTGGACCGAAAAGAAATCAAATCAGAAATTGTCATGCATATTAAGAAAAAACACATCCGTACTCTAATCTGCTAAGAGGCACCAAAAATCGTACCATTAAAATGATAGCTGCAAAAAACGTGGAATCTATACAATAGAATAACATTAGTAATAGATTTTGTCATGAATAGCATTGAGTTGAATGGAAATTATCAACGTCAGATACGCTTTATCTTATCTATGCCAATTTTCGGGTTGTTTCTTTCGGGCCTATTGAGTCCTAACTTCTCACTTTCATTTATATTTTACTTTAGAACGAAATCCTCAGGTAATCATGAAACATAGCATTCATGATGTTAGTAATATTTAAAAAAAAAGAATATACCCTGTCTTGTTATTAGGATTATCATGATGGATGCCAAAAACTGTGCTAAATCAACACGAGAGTGCTAAAACAATAGGAATACAAAATTAAAATTGATCGGCACATATGACGTCATGATTTGTGACACCAGTGCATTGCACCTTGTCTTGTTAGCATCATAGTTGGGCTTTATCAGGGGCATGGGCATGGTACCTCATTATTTATTAGAAGAGAATATAGGTAGGTAATTCGGGAATATAACTTTTTAGCGACATTAACTAATTTCTACTTACATTGCACTCTGAGAGGTACTGGATGACTTATGGTTTCGCCTCTCTCATTTACAGCTTGACACGTGTAACGACCAGTGTTATGTCGAGAAACTTTTTGCAGAACGAGACTTTCTGTACTCAGTATTACTCCGGAGGATGAATTTCTTCTCACAGGAATACCCTAGAAACAAAAAAATGATGACGATTGTGTGAGGGCAGAACCAACAGATTTGTTGTGTGTTTGAAGATAATACAACGATGGTGTGAGCGCAAAACCAAGAGATTTGTTGTGTGTTTGAAGATAATACAACTTTCCTTCATCATCCCTGTGTGAGAATATTGCTTTAATCGGCCAGGAGGATAAAAATAAAATCTTAATATATAAATCAGAAATTTGTGTGTACCTATGAGGCGTTGTCTGTTACAATACCACAGCCCAAACGGTAGCAGATAGCGAAAAATTGATGGGAATGGACCCCCCCAAAATCATGATCTACGACCCCAGGAAAATTATCAGAACTAAAATATGTCGAGTCGTTTTCGTGTTACGGCCAAATTTATAGTTTATTCACCAAAATAGGACAGTCACCGTCCGATATCTTAAAATTTGTCGCGACAATATATCAACTCAAAGCGAGAAAGTTTTAGGTGACCCTTTAGTCCTTATTTTAGGACAATTTCTGCAAAGGTATGGCCAGCCTTCCCAGAGTTACAGGTTCGAAACCGGGAACGGGTAAAATAAAATTTAGAAAATACTAATAGTCAGAATGATCTTGCCTATAAAGTGCCTGGCAAAACGTTTAAATGTTGGATTTTAAAGGTTGCAATATACAGGCTGGGCACAAACCAATACCCCCCCAATTTCCATTGTCTTTGAAAAATAAAACTAGCAATATGAGAATCGTAGCGAAGCACGGGCGAAACAGCTAGTATCTGATAAAGGTCATTTTCTGCAACGAAATTTTTATTTTCACAAAACCTATAAAACAAGGTATAATTCGAACTATTGTCTCATTTAGGATTTTGAAACCAGCGTCTATGGCACGTAGAATACACCCGTTCCCGTTAGATCACTGAGGTTAAGCAGCGTCCAGCGAGTATTTACTTAGTGGTGACTGCGTATAAAGATTTGTGCCCTCGTCATGTTCAAGATTTAACGGAAGTACGAAAAATACGTTTTTGCATACGCAGACGAAAGCACTAGAGCAAATCTAATTGGATCAGGAAAAACTATCCCCACAGGTAATATACTCGTAGGTGATCTGATGCCAAACAGTTTGATGAAAATACATTAAAACGCTTCTCCCACAAAAACAGATAAAATTCAGTTGATTATTCAAAACAACTCAAGTGGAATATCAGCATATTGACAAATTCGGTTGACAAGTGCTCAACTTCAATCGAATTTCCTAACAGCAATAGATTCGTCCATTCTTTTCTAAATAGACTCAGCGATTATAGGTAGATAGAACATAGTACACCACACCAACTAGCTTATCAGAGAAATACAAAGAGAGAGCATAGACAGAGTGTGACAGAAGAATCACAATAGAACATGATGTGATTTTTCCACATGTTCTATTGTGAAAAATCACGAAAAATATATTCAATTTGGAAAATCCAAAGTAAATATATTTTTTTGTGATATTTTGTAACTATTTTTGAACGGCAAACAAACTATTTGATATACAGGGTGTCCCAAAATAACGTGTACTTATTCCTTTTAACCACGTGGGTATACTAGAGCGTATACAGGGTGTCTCAGTTTTTTTAGATAATTTCAGAATGGATTCAGGGGGTCAAAATAAAAGTTTTTTTCTCTCTAAGCATATCACCGTAAATGCCGCCTTACGGACATATACAGGGTGAGACATTTTAATTATTAAAAAATCAATTCAGATTGTTTTTTAAATCGACACTCTGTATAAAGGAGGCCGGTCTTTATGTTTGCCGATTTCACTCCGATTTTTCGCAAACTAGTAAAAAATGATTCCGATTTTAAAACTGGTACTTTATTTTGAAAAGGGACTCTTTATTCTACCATGTCCAGAGGCGGAGTTCTTTGTGTTCGCAAGAGTTAAAAACGCCATATTTTTTGTTTTTGATTAAAATTTAATTATAATTCCAATTTTCGAAGCATTCATAAAGCATGAATGCTAATACGTGATCCAAACTCTCAAATTAAAGCGAGTGGCCTTTATATATGTTTGTTCTTGCATGAGGTGTTTAATAGTAAACACAACTGATTTACTAAATTCTACTAAATTTCACAATTTTTCACTTACCAAGAGGTAACAAGAAGTTCTAGCCTTAGCCATGTTTAGCAAAGTAGCTTTGTTTGAGCTCTAATATACGTGGTTAAAGGGATCCTTGTTTTTTGAGACACCTTGTACAATAGCTTGATGTTGACGAGTATAAGCATATTATCTTAAAAATTGAAGCAACTAATCCAACAAATGAATATACACAGATATTGTTATGGGATCATCGGGAGACCTAATCCTTACACCATCCCAAATAACGTGAGACATATTTAAAAATATGTCTCACGACCTAAGTGAGTTAAATTGTATGTAGCGTTCTGAAACGGTTGCAATAAAATCACACACAACATATGCCTTCCGTTAGAAAGCGTTTTTTCTCATTTTTCGGACAGAATTCGAGGAGAACATATGATGGAACACACATTTTTGTTACTCTCTGTACATTCCAATTCAAAAATAAAATCTAGAAAAATGACAGCAGCAAGTTCAATCAAGTGCTGGAGTCAAGAGTCAAGCAAAGAGAGCGTAATATTTAGGATAGGACAGCACTTGGGGCTTGAGGTCAATATGAAAAGCTCTAATGCTTTTATGTTATGATCCATCGTAATATTATTATAAACCTTTTTTTTATAAGTCAACTAGACGTGACTTGAATGCTGAAATTAAAATCTGACTATATGAGGGACCGAAGGGGGGCTCAAATTACAAAAACATATCCACAAGCATAACTTTTTAAACAACTATGATGTCAAAGTATTCTATTTTTGAAATCCTATAATTTTCCCTGCGCGTTTTGTAAGCTACAACTTGTAGTTTAATGATGCGTGAGGTCTGGGGTATTAGTCCAAATACACTCACATGAATAATGTCATGGGTTTCAGGAATTTTAGTTGTGTTAAGCCAATATGGCTATCACAATATCACGTAGTTCCTCCTGTTACAGTTAAATCTCTTGTCCAAGCATGAGGATTCGAACCAACGACCTTCTGGTAGTCTTGTTTACGAATCTATCTATGCCTTTTACGTTTTATTCGAGTGTCACTACTCGTATTACATCGTATCCGCGAACCTAAATTGTTGTATTTTGTTTGAAAAAATGACAGCGAGTTGTGTGGCCATTGCATTAGTTGTACCATGAAAATGAAAGGAGAAAATTAAGCGGCGCCGCGGTGGATGAAAAAATGGTTAAAAGAAGAAGAAATTTCCAAAAACATTTTGAGATTTTTTGGCCATATTTTAAAACTCCACATGAGTGCGAATTGGAGTGGTCACCACCACCTGAGTGCCTGATTTGTATTTTAAAAAATGTTCTGACCAAAAAAAATTCATGTAAATTCATCTCTCACTTTAGCGGAATGGACACTCGCACTTATTCAATATTTCAAATATAAAATAACTCTGTGGCTATTTTTTCACATTATAACACCATACTGTTTACAATTTTAACAGATTTTTTTTGTAATTACTAATTTGTTTCCTCACTTTAGAGAGCTGGAAGCTTTGTTTATTTAGTAAACTTTTTTTTTGAAACAGGGTTATTATTCTTGCATCTTTTCGATCAGTTCTGTTCTCTGTTCAGTGTTCACTCTCTTTCCGATAGACATAAATAAAATCGCTGTGAAGGAATGAGCTAAAACCAATATTTTATTTCAGGATAAAATTTTTTGTAATACGGAACTTTCGTCATCCAAATTGTACTACATAATCAATATGTTACTCCAGGATATTATTTTGTGTGTCATGGATCAATCAATAAAACAACAACTACAACCGATTGCACCGTTTTTTGAGACTGTTCAATTCTTTTTTATACCTTTCAGATTAGAGAGTAATTTTGAATCAAACGAATTAGTTTTCCAAAACTTTAGACACATGTTTTGACTTTTAAATAAATAAAAAAAAATCAATTATTGTTACCTGTCTACAGGTCCAATGGAAGACGATTATATCATAGATTCCCCCTGTTCTTGAAGTGTCACTTGCTACTTGAGTATTTGATTATAATACAAAAACAGAACACTTGAGTTGAGTTTTATAAAAGGGCACTTAGAGATGAACTTTTAAGAATGACAGCAATAGTGAACCAGTATTGAACTGAACCAGTATTGCGCAATATATTAGACAATTCGCTGTCATTTTATTGTCTCCATGGCAGAGTGTGCATCACACTCGGCTTGCACCAAGGCGGTTCCGGGTTCGATTTTCTACTTGGTCTGGTTAAGTTTGGGAGTAACTCAGCCCCCTGAGGAAAATTATAGTATTAGCTATTATAATAATAGCGCCACGTGGTAGCATAAGGTAAATATATGTTCTTAAAGTGTAGATAGCTTAGACTTCAGTGATATTGGAGTGTATATTGAAAATACTCTATGATGCCCACTAACATTGTGACATAATAACAAAACGAAATATACATTTACTAATATATTATAGGACACAGAAAACACAATATTTACTAGATTACGCAATAAAATGAAAGTCTTCTTGATTGACTCAACGGTCAATATTATTGTACAATATAAATTATTATCCAATATATTGACATTAATACTGAACGTCTAGGGGACTCTTAAGATTGATAAATTTGAGATAACTACTACGAAATTTTCACACGACGGCCTACATAACTAATTGTGTTCTTTTCTAAAAAAAAAAAAAAAAANAAAAAAAAAAAAAAAAAAACCATCCACAACGACTAAATACGTTTTCGCCGGAAAATTTTAGCAAAAAGGCCTAACATTTTCTCAATACATACAGCAGGCTTTATGAAACAGATAGGTAATATGTATGAAAATTTTAAAATTTAATTATAATAGCTTTATTTTGGATTATATTGAAAGCCAGGCGGGGGCGCAGGGCAGAGAGCATCATGTAAATTATTAGTGAAGTAGAAATTTAATTAGCTTTCCAAAATCTGGAAGAGCTCTCATGAAATCATAAATACTTTAGGATTTATTTTTCAATTTAATTATTTTTATATGAATAGGAGACTTTATTCAGTACAGATGTACAAATTAAAAAAGTTGCAATTAAAGGTAGACATAGGATCTTAAATTTGGTAGGGAGTATAAGGGGTTCATTCTTTTTAAAAAAAATAAATGGTACGGAAAACCGTACTAGACTTTCTCTTCCTTAATCATTCCATCAGACTACCACCGAATGCAGATTTTGTTCTTCTAAAGTTTTAAGGTTTTTAGTTATANACGAATACAATACTTTATCTTCTATGGAAGAGAAAGTAAAAATCAATTTTGAAAACAAATCATACTCAGAACAACAAATTAATACAACTTTAATCTTTTAATTTAATATTAGACTTATTATACTGCCTTACTAAAATTCTGCTAGCAGTAAGCCCAAGTCATAATAACATAATAGCCTCGGCCGGGTTTCGAAGCCGCGACCCCTAGATTGCAATGCAGACACCTCGACCACTGAAGGTAGTTAACAAATTGGAAAGTAGTAAAGAAGATAGGTATTCTATATTCTTAAAAATCTGAAGGGTCAGGAGGGGAGGGGGGGCATAATACTGCACATTGTCATTGTCAAAGATGGATGAGACTACTTGATTTTTTTTAAACTAGAAATTTGAAATGTAGATGGGTGATAGAACACATGGAGTTAAGGGTCAGAAATGTACATGATCTGTGGGAACACTTGATGGTACACATATTCATTTCAAGATAGATATTCATTTCAAGATATTGGTGTGTTCACTATTTCATGTAGATATATGTACGAGCTATGCGTGACAGAATTCGCCTAACTTTGTATACTCCACATCAACTTTAATGACTTAAATGAGAGTTATGATTTTTATTTCCTTTTCTCTTTGAAACTTTCAACTTTTCAAAAAAACTTGTTGTTCGCTGCCAGAGAGCTACCATTTCCCCACCATCTATTTTATGTAAAAGAAGTTACAACAATTTTTATTTCTTCATTTAAGTTTTTTTTCTTATATCTAAAAATAAAATAAACTACCAAAAATAAAGGCACTTTAAAACACATGTCGGTAACAAAGAAATGTTTCATATTACTTGGTTGTTATTTTCAGGGGAGGTGACACTCCTTCTTTCATGAACTTCCAAATGTTTCAAGGAATATTTTCAACTTAGTTTATGTGGGTTTTATTTAAATTATAAAAAAACTCATAATTTTTCGATTAACGACACTTGTGTAGGCGATATATTCGTGACAGATAGGAATTTTGAAAATTGCGTGTAGAGTTAATTATTTAGTGGAACAGAGTTTCAGTTCACGTGGGTCATTTGTTCATACAGTTTTCGTTCACTAGACAGATCCAGTTCATTTAATTAGTGAGACTAGATTTTGTGATATAGATAATTAAATGACTTTTTTGTAAGTCACTCTTTTTCATAATTACGTTGAACGAAAGATCTCGGATTACAAAACCACGTCCTCACCACTGCACACCCAGTTGTTCTAATTTTGTATTTGAATTTCTATTTCAAAATCAGAAGAACTCAGTAAGCCGTTGTCAAGAACGAGATTTTGAAATTCAAGATCATTGCTCCAACGCCTTGGTGGTTTTATTATAATTTTGTCAACTACTCGAATATTTTAATATCAGAACAATATCCGAGATCATTGGTTGAATTTTCAACTGAAGAAAGCGAATTTAGTATTTTGAAGTTTGAGGCCTTAAAGGGCCCCCAGATTAAGGTAGCCCAATAAGACCCATACTTTGGCGATATGATGCAAAGAGTGTATGATGCAAAGAGTGTTTTAAATTTCAGCAAAATTGGGGTGACATTGTCGCTTTTAGAGAAGTGACCCGAATTGGAGGTTTGGTGACCTAAAGTGGCTCCAGATGAAGACAGCCCCATTGGAACCAAAACTGGTCGATGAAATGTTACACAAACAGTCTCTGTTATAAATTTCAGCAAAATTGGTGATTGCCGCTTTTAGAGAAGTGACTCGAATTAGAGGTTTGGTGTCATAAAATGCTCCAGATGAAGATAGCCCCATGAGGTCCAAAATTTTTGATGATATGTGACAAAGAGTATCTGTTTTTATTTCAGCAAAATTTAAGTCATATTGCTGCTTTTGGAGAAGTGACTCGAATTGGAGGTTTGCTGCAATAAAATGCCCCCAGATGAAGATAGGCCGAAAACTTGTCGATGATATTTTACGAAGGGTCTTTGTTTTAAATTTTACCAAAATCAGGCTTGCCATTTGTGTTATAGCGGGTCACCCCAAAATTATACTTTTTGACACATAAATGGACCTCAGAAGGTGCTATCTCTAATGTTAAGGTTTTGACTCGAACTATAGCCTCAAGGATAATTGTGGCAAAATATTATCAAAATCGGACATTATTAGAGATTAGAGGCTGTAGATGCAAATAATAAAGTTTGCGCGAACACCATATTTGTGGACGGACGGACACACTTTTTTCTAGACCCGTTTTTTGGTATCTAATAGTCGTCATAATTCGTCCAGTAAAAACGACATCGAATTTTTTCACCAATACAATACTTTACTTACCTACTTCATATATGGGAAGATAAAGTAAAAAACCTTTATTTGAAAAAAAAAAAAATATATCCAAAATAACAATTGCCCATCACTTAAAGGGAAAAAAGCCAAACACGACGTTAATCTCGCAAATGTAGCATAACATTTACTGTTAAGATACATTTAAATTTTCAACGTTGAGGTATTCAGGTATGTGTTATATTTCGATAATTGAAAATACAGTCAACGTCGGGTACAAGGTTCAGTCTGTGCCCATGTCCAAACAATGTCGACGCGATGAATATCTTAATGCAGTTCTCTGTATGTAAAATAAAGTCCAAACAATGTCGACGCGATGAATATCTTAATGCAGTTCTCTGTAGAACATCTCGTGATCATATCATATAAAACCACCGAGTTCAAAAAACTCCGTAATGTGCGTCATCCAATCCCCAAATTTGAGAAAAGAAAATGGCGAATAATGAAAAGCTCGTTATTTTATAGTTTGAAAAATAAAGGTGAGTATGCAAAGAAAAAGTTTATAAGTGACATAAAACACACGTACCCGCACTAAATGGTAGGCAACTTTAAAATGATACACAATACGCCTCAATTAGAGAAGCACGACTGTATGGCATAGCTAAGCCATTACCAATTGACAAACCGCGAGTATAGCGTCTGTTCTTTCGTTGATTTCCGCTAAGAGATAGGACAAAATCACAGGTTCGAAACTAAGCTGACCTCGAATGAAAGGTATCTCTTCTTAATGGATATAACAGACCGTCTCAAAAGTTTGTCCCATAAACGGCAAATGAAAATCTAAATAGTTTCAAGGTAATATTTGACCCAATCTGGTATTAGACAGGAACATTTTGTTGTGATATGCCACAAAGGCGACTACTGAACTTCTAACATCTGTTCTCTTTTTTTCCAGATAATATTTTTTCTCGTGAAGTTTTTTTTCACCCTACAAACTTTCGCCATTATTATTTACTAACCTTTTCTTTGGCTCTTTATTTTCTGTAAAGTTTTTTCCTACCAAAAATGACTCTAAGGAATGGTGCCTCAGGGAATTGGGTGACATATATCTCACAAGGGGCTCATTTGGTCAAAGACTCTACTTCCTTTTTTCTAACATTGTATCTTGTGAGATTCTAAATAACATATCCAACGATACTTCTTTTATTTTTCGACACAATCATTTCAGGGAGTGCTTTTAAATTTTCTAGGAAGAAAATGTTTCTCTCTCAATAATTGCTCAAGGAACACTTCGTAAAACTTCTGTGAAGTGATTCATTTAAAATATCAATAATTTTGTGAACTGTAGATCTCACTCACATTCTTTATGCAATATTTGCTTGATATTAATATACGGGGTGTCAAAAAAAAAGGAGCGAAGACTTTCGAATGAGAAAATCGCTGAAAGACGTATTTAATTATTCCAAAGGGGTATCCTTTTCTAGTGTTTTTCCAATTTCGGACACTTTCAGGGGAGGTCCCAGGGGGGGGGGGCATTTTTGAAATCTNCCCAGGGGGGGGGGGTCATTTTTGAAATCTCAAATAGAACTGCCTACCCTTTTTGTAACACATTTTTGAAAAGTACCTATAAGAAAATTTATTTATTTTGAGATTTATTTGGGATCGGTACTCAAAACATAACAATGGCCCTATGTGGTGTTCATATCTCGAGTACAATTTCAAAGTTCAGAAATACTGAAGCAATTGTTGCTTTACTTCGAGCTCGAATTCAAATTAGGCTATGTTCACATGACCGCGCGATACCTCGCGGTATTAGTTCTACAAACTTGTATCGATTTGTTCATATATGATACCGCGTGGTCATGTGAACCTAGCCTATGCATTTACTTTGAATACAGATCTCAAATCAGTCAAAAAAAAAAAAAAAAAAAAAAAAAAAAAAAAAAAAAAAAAAAAAAAAAA
>CM022878.1:21927234-21961533 GCA_012654025.1 Pachypsylla venusta | reverse complement strand
TAATTTGGCTTAACGTCTCTTTAACATCTATTGGTCATTCAAGACGGGGGTTTTACCCTCCATTCGCTGGAAACTTGCAAACCAGCTACCCACATTGACCTCACCCAACCTGGGTTGGGCCAGAAAAAAAACAGCATCACCGGGGCCCGAACCCACGATGGACGTTGCTTAACTTCAGTGATCTAACGGGAAATGGTGTATTCAGCGTGCCATAGACGCTGGCAGTATACATATATATGTGTAATTGTGTATGTATGTTTGTTTGTTACGCGATACAAGCCATAAGTTTTATCCAATTATGACAAAATTTGGTGCACATGTTTAGGACAGGAAGGAAATTTGTTGTATAGTTCGGGGCCTTGGGCCCTTCCCGGGGGGCCAAGGGCCCCAAAAAACGGCTTGGAACTTTTGAATTTTGAAAAGCTCTAGGGGTAGGAAAAGAGCCAATGCCAATCGAATGGATATGGTGAGATCCAGGTTCGACCCCTGGATAGGAAGTGACTTATTGACAAAAAGTGTCGATTTCTCAAGAAATTTAAATGGAATGGCACAAATATTTTTTTTCAAATAAAAGTAAAAAAAAAAAATAAGGATTAACTTTCCTTTGCATTTTTTTAAAAATAAACAGGGGCAGAGATAGAGGGGTGTAAAGTTCAATTTTTTTACACCCTGTATAACGGTGTTTGTTTTAAGCTTTGGTGTAAAAGTCCACTTATTGTGTTCCAAAATAGGTTTCTCATCTACCTAAACCAACAAAGGTGTAAAATTATATTTTCATCGGTGACGTAAGATTTGGAACACGTTGTATAGAAGTGAATCTCCGTTTGTTTGTTTGTTCTCTTATAAACTACACACTAATATTTGGAATACGTTGTATAGAAGTGAATGTTCGTTTGTTTGTTCGCTTATAAACTGCACACTTATATTTGGAACACGTTGTATAGAAGTGAATGTCCGTTTATTTGTTCGCTCATAAACTGCACAATTATATTTGGAACACGTTGGTATAGAACTGAATGTCCGTTTATTTGTTCACTCATGAACGCTCATAAACTGGAAGGTTATAGGCATGGTATTATTCGCATATGTATAACACATGGAAATGGCCATTCCTCTAAGGCGCCAAGCCTCCAAAGCGAATAATATATTATCAAAAGTTCACAAAACAAATATTGACTTTTCCTTTTTTGGCAACTTTTTTTTTAAAAAAAATCTGATATTAACATGATGTTAAATCACACAAATTTCCTTATCTACATAAAAAAAAAAAATACGAGTATTATAATGGACTGAAATTTTTGATGTCGAATATTCAAAGCCAAAACACGTTTCGTAGTGAAAACCGTTAAAATCGGCAAAAAGCCGCCAACGGTTTTCACATAAAAAGTGTGTTCTATGCATAAAAATTGGTATGCTCAGATACCAACTTTTATGATTTAGCTCTTACCGTTTTCATTTTATGCTGGATTCGTGAAAATTGCTAAAAAGCGGCAAAAAACCGCCTACGGTTTATTCTATTTCAACCAAGTTTTGTGTGTCGTCCATGGTATAAAACTGATATAGCAAATTCCAAATCTCTAGCACCTACCATTTTTGAGATATCTTGTTAACAGACCAACAGAGAGAAACCACACACGGATTAATGGCTAAAACTCGAGATTTGGGATCTAGAGACCTCAAAACGTGTTTTGGTCTTGAAATCTCGACATCGAAAATTTCAGCCCATTACAATACTTTACTTTATAGGATAAGGAAAGTAAAAAGAACAAAAGGAAACATCAACAATGTAAGCCCAGAAAAATAATAACATTTGGGAGAGGGTAGGATTCGATGTGTTCATCAGAGGGTTGGGGATAGAATGTTTTTTTATTATATTTCTGTTGACCCGCTGTGCTCAGCAGTGTCTGCTTAAATACTTGAAAACTTTTAAAAAAAAACTAAACAACCATATTTTATTTAAGTATAAAAATATATATTTTATATTAAAAACGAACCAAAAGTTACTAACATTAAACACTATCAAAAGCGGCAAAATTGTTTATGTCACAGATCGCTGTAAAAATAATCTAATGAGATAATTTGTTTGCCAAGAAAAATGTTAAGGCAAGAAAAATATTATAAGGTATGTTTTTGAGATATCAATGTCCGATACTGGTGGAAATGAAAATGGCACTCCAATAAGTTCCGCGGTAAGAAATCTACGTAGTGAAATTATTCATTTTAAAAGATCCCCCATATACACATACCTCCCACCCCACGCAGTGAATGAAAAATAAATCTACTTATAGTTTTTTGGTTTATTATTTTCAATAATGAACCTTTGGAATCGTCAAGAAAAAAAAAATCCCCCCCCCTCAAAATTTTTTAAGTTTAAATTCCTCGACAAATTGACACTTTTTTTTAAAAAAAAAAAATTGCTATTGTCAGGGATTTGGATAGGATTTTAAAAATTGCACGCCCTCAAGAATTATGAACCTCAAGCTGTAAGGGCATTTTATTTGGTTACAGCAAAAATAGTAAATAATATTCACGTTTGCCGCATTTTTCAGTTTATTTTTACTTAGCACAAAAATAATTTTCATTGCTAAATGAAGTCTAAAAATGTTTGCTCTCGGGACTCATTCAAGTTAAAATTGTTCGACTATTGGGAAACCCCCTTCTATTCAACATTTGTAACAGAAAAAAATGTAAAAATGTTTGACACAGAAAATTATAAAACATGGAAATTAATAGAGATTTTCACATTTTGAGTTCTGAAGCGTAAGGAAAAACAAATATACATTTTGGTATGAAAAGGGAAAAGGATTGGGGAAGTGAGAACAAAATTAGGGATAAAGAAATTACATATGTGTTACCAGTTTCCGCCCGCAATAACAATTTATATTCCAAGTAACGGGTGATCCGAATATTTCCATTCGGGAGGAAAAAACTCTACGATAAATTGTAACGGTGATTTATTGGAGATCGTTGTGCTATTTACAGTAGCAATTTATTATTTCAATTTGTTTTTCTATTCGTTGTCACAATTTAACCATCTGGTCATCTATCTGAAATCGACAAAGATTCAAATACATTGTAACGATATCCTATACAGGATATCATTCTATCGCTACGATAGATCGTTAGGATTATTTTCGTAGCGTGACAACACACCTTTGGTCTGAATGTTGGAATGTGCATTGATGTATAAGAAGCCGAAAATTAAAATACCCATTTACAACAGAAGTTAATCTAGACGGTTTTAGTATTTTTCTGTCCTAATTATTATGATTTTACTTGACATACGAGTAGTAACCAAATTCAACAAATTCATAATAATGGGGTTGACACGTACCCGCACCGAATGCAAAGAAGTATCCTGCACGTCCACTTGCAGTATGTCTTCGGTACCTATGTAATGTTCAGGACAATATGATACAGACTAAAATCGTATTCGAAACAATTAACGGCGGTTACGCCCCCCCCCCCCAAAAGATATCAATTTCAAATTACATTCCTGCATCTCTTGATCCATAATTTCCAGTAATCCTCAAAATTTTAGATTTCTGACTTCAGTGGATCTGCAGATATTTTAGGAGGAACAGAGTCGTTATCTTTTCAATTATTCTATGAAATATTATTTCCACTTTTGTAGTTCATTGGGCAGTTTTTTTAAATTTAATGGTGAATCTAAAAAAAACTCGTATGCTATTAAAATCAAATTGAATCCTCTCACGATGGGGTCGCAGGTATTTTGGATACCTAAACACACCCGTTTGAAGAATTTTAGGAAGCAAAGGCAGGCATTTTCTTTAGATTTCAGACTGCTTGTATTTCTGTGTTTTCTAATTTGATTTTCCATTTTCCCCATAAATATTATAATATGAAATTTTGTAATTTTACAATTTCCTTTTCACTCTTCTCATTTTGCACATTCCAATTCTCTACAACAGACTTTCATTTTATTGCTTTACATTTTATTTTTATTTTCATAATTTTAAAGTGAGAATATCCATATTGTTTTAATTCTGTGCAGGATATAGTATACTGCTGAATCTTCCATGATGAATGTGATAACACGATATTAAAATGTCAGGCGGAACTTAAGTAAAGAAGAGTTTTTTTGTAGTAAAGCTCAACAGCTTCTTCTCTTTGTGTGGGTATCGCAGAACTTGTAAGAGACTGAGTGCACCCCAAAATCACAATGTCCGACCCCACGGGGAATTGAACCAAGGTTCCCCAAGTGCAACGGCAGTATGATACGCACTGGATAGCGAACAAAAAGAAATAGGAAACAAGTTAAAGAAATAGAACGTGTTTATTAGTAAGTCGCCTTTAAGTTTTTAAATTCAACGAGATTTAAATAATATTTCACACAAACATGATGTAGCTAGGCTTGAGTTTCATAAGCTGTTGTTGTTGCTACTTAACATTTTTTTCTTCTCTTTTCATAAAAATATGATATGTGTTTAAATATTATGTAAGCAGATGAATGTAAACAAATTTTTAACTCATATTTTTCCAATTTTTTTTATTTGGGCGTCTTTCTGTTTCTGTTTCTCCATCCTCCTCTACAACTTTCGTTGCTTCTTCCACATTATCTACTCTCACGTTTATTTTCTCTTTTTTTGTTTAATACTTTCAAAAATCGTCCCGTATTTTCTCCAGAGTATTCAGTTCACATTTTCCCCTTCAAACATTAGTTCTCTATCACTTTTAATGTTTTCCACACTTTTTTCTCTTTTTGTTCCAAAAGATCTAGACTCACTTTCCTTTTCTTTGCGCTGTCTCCTGGTAGTTTATTTATTTTCTCTTTCTTAGGTATTACATTTTTATTATCATGCTTTGCTTATAAGGATCCAACACATTAGTGAAGAAAAATAAAGTCACTTGTAGAAACACATACAAGAACATCACCTCCTCAGAATATTTTGTGTTATAATTTTTCAAAATCTCGCGATAATTATGAAATCTCGACTGATAAATAACATGTCAAGGTATCGCCGCGACAGAGTATGCATCACAGGAAGGATCGAAATTGCGATTTCGTTTTGTTCGGGGGTAATTTGGCCTTTTTGGACGAATTAGTAAAATACGCGTATTAGGTTTATGTTTCTAGAGCTTATAGTATAGTAATACTACAATAATTGTATAAAATTTTTTACGCACTAAAAATGGAGTGCGGTGGCATAACACTACAAAGAAATATTATCATTATATTAATAATATTAGCGTAACCTTGTGTTTTTTTTTATGTCTTTTGGTATCACGATAACGCATTCTCCGATTTTGATGAACTTTGGTACAAACATTTATAATACATATATAATACTCATAGAATTCGGTTAATAGTTTTTAGACCCTATTGGGCTACCCGGGACCTTATAGTGGCCATTTTGATCGACTGATGTCTACTGTTCACAGAAGTACTAATTTAGATCTGATCTGAAGTATCTACCTCATGCCGAAAATATAAATTTTCGCAATCTATATCATATCTGACTTACCACCATCTGGAAGAAAAAAGAAAAATACTTGTGATTGTGGTAAGTTCTAAATTACCAGAATGTGACCTCCTCACTAAACGAGTTCGCTAGTATCATTAGCTGTTCGACATATTCTGTAAGGTTGCCGATGTAATTGTACAGTATTGATTGAATGACCTTTAGCCTTTTGCAATAATTAGTCTCCATGTATAGATGGATGAAATGGTTAATTAAAATTAGCAGCAGGGTAAAACTTATTGAGGAGCGCGGCAGCGCTCTGTCCGCCAAGTCAAATACAATGAGCGTTGCATAAGTGTTACATTACTTCACGTCACAAAGTGCACTTTTCAGCACCGTTTAAAATATGTGGAGTGACTTTTGTTGAATATTTCATAATGGGATGGGGAGATAATGAGATAAAATCAATAGTTTGAAAAAAAAAAAGTTACGGCAACATTGAGAAAAAAACAATTGAAAAGTGTCATTTTTACACTGTCTCAGTCTCCTTCATCATCATCATCATCTTCTTGAACATTGACGAGGCTACAGTCAAATCTACGAACCGATTTTGATCGGAGATGTCTCATATGGTTGCATCCTATGGAAAGGTGTGCCTTTTGATATGTTTATGGTAAAAAATACCCCCCACTACCACTGTTTGCCAATAAACTGGTTTTTTACACACATTTATTTTTTTTAAATCTCATTTTGATCTACATTTAGTCACATACATAGAGCCATCATCGATCACTAGCCAATGAAGATCACCAGAATATAGTTTTATATGTACAAGACCTTTTATGTATTTCTTAGCAACACATTGTCATTGCCCTCACGTGATAAACCCTTAAACGGACCGTTTCAAGACAATTGAAATTATCTATCCAACATGTACAATTAGGAGACGAAGTACATTCCCAGTCAGTAATGGAGAGATGTTTATACTGAAAGTTACTTTACGTATCGAGTGAGGAGAATTGAGAACGAGCTTTGCAAACAGTATGAAAGAGTGAAAATAAACGCCCCCAAAAAGCAATTATATGAAAATTGCAAACAACTATACTTTTCGATACCTTTTCTATCTCTGGGGAAACACACGGCTCATAACGTCTTTGTAAAGTGTTTATGCCTATCTGTTTCGAGCTGCTTTTATGTAATAATGGAACATTGCCTTCGCAGCAAATATTTACTGGGTACGTCAAAATCCAGCAAATGAAGCAATCAACAGTTCCTATGCTGCAAGTAGATATTAAGTGATCTTCAATACAGAAATACTGGTATTTATGTAATTTATACTTCCTCGCTTAAAATTCCGGGGTCCCGTGTGTCTAATAGGGCCTAAAAACTAATCTCCAAATTTTATGACCAGATGCATATTCATTCGTTCATACAAAATTTCATCAAAATCGGACAAGGCGATTGAGATTATTGTGGAACAAACAAACAGACAGAGATTTAAAGAAAAATAGTGGAGTTAAAACTAGAATTCAGTCAAATATTTTCTGTGTTTAAATGAGGGATGAGGGATTTATTTTTACTTCCCCACACCTTGCAGGGATCGAACTACTATTTCGGTCGCACATTGTCCGTCAGAATAATCCTAAAATATTTTAAACGTGAAATTTTGTTAATTTGTCAATTTGTTCTATTTTTTTCATCTATTATGGGCTGAGAACGATATAGTCCGCATAATTATATTATCCAGCTGTAATGGTCCATGCCTCTAAGGCCCCCGACAGATCTACTTTTGTTTCATATATGCAATTTGCTTATAATATTCTTTGTTGATTGAACGTACCTAGTAAGATCTAGTCTTAAGTACGCGCGTTTAAAACGATTGTTTGTTCTGTGACAACTGTCGAATGTCTTGTCTTTAATAAAAATTGGTATGGACATTTAATTTGTTCATAGATTGTGCTGATTTGCTAGTGGACGACTCAGGGCCTCCCGGTGGCAATTTTAGATGAGTGAAATCTACAGTTCACAGAAACTCGTATTAGGTTACTAATTTTGGTTTATTATTTTCAATAATGAACCTTTGGAAGCGTCACGGAAAAAAATCACCCCACTTCAAAATTTGATATTATACGTTTCAAGGTACGTAGAATCCAAAAATCGAAAAAAAAAAATTATGGGCACTTTTGCCACTTAACGTTGACCGATTTGGTTGGTATATAGGTCCCACCTGGGCTCTAATTGTGCCCCGACTTTTGGGTGCAATCGAATACACCCATGGCAATTTTTGCCGCTTTTTAGCGGTTTTCAGTATTGCTGTCTTAAAGGAGAATGGTAAGAGCTAGAGATTTGAAATTTTGTATATATGTCATATTTGGGTCAGTTAGCTCCAAAACTTTTGGTTTCAATCAAATATACCGTTGGCGGTTTTTACCGCTTTAAAGCTGTTTTCATTAATCCTGTCTAAAAAGAGAATGGTAAGAGCTAAGAGCCGGAAATTTCAAATTCAGTAGGTATATCAGATTTGGAATCGTCACGAGAACCCTACTTAAATTTTTTTGCAATCCATTTTTTTGGCAGGGGGGGGGAAGCTGACAAAAAATAATAAACCCATATGTCACATTGACAGAGTTTTTATCGAAAGAGAAAAGACATTTCGAGAAATCCGTGCTCCATCATACAAAGAAGTATCAATTAGATTCAACAGTGTTTTTGCAAGATGTGTGCGACGTACTCGGGAACATGGGTCAGTGGGGGAGATCTTCTATAGATTGAGATGGAATCAGGGTAATGCATTTATTGAACATTTTCATGTTGACGTTTACAAACCATTAAAGTTATTATTTGACCTACATATGTAATTCATACGTTCAATCAGAACAAATATATCTCACTTCACCACCCCACCCGTTCATTGTGTTTAGTCCATCAATTTATCTAAGTAACCCAGCTAGAACGTTTTGTTATATAAAGTCTATACGGAGAGCAAGACTAATTTCTATGCATGTTGTTGGGAGACTAATAACGGGACAGTACCTTATATATAGCAGACAGATCATGTCCGAATGGTTTGTGGACAACATGCTAATAAATAACGCGAGTGGATACTTAATAGTTTATGGGCACATAAACTATTAAGTAAGAGTACCTAACAAGAGAATACTAAAAATCATAATGTGCGCTCCAAAGCTATGAGCCATTTATCGAATCGCAGAAGGGGCCAAGGGCCATAGTAAGATCACAACAATTACAAACGAATAACAATAATGGATCAATCATGAAAATCTGAAAATATAAAATAAACGCATAATGCAGGTTGCATTTATATAAGCATACGCTTTGGATAATGGAACTGCAAGCATAATGCAACAATCTGATTAGATTTTTGGATAAGCTTTGGAAAGCAACCAGGTTAGCCTCCATTGCCGTTTTGATGCAATCAACGACAGCTACTTCGTTGTCCTCGCAATGTATGAGTGTTCCTGAAAAAGCCAATAACACGTGCTCTTTCCGAACAGACTTCCCTCCGAGTACTAAACAATCTCGACGTTGTTTGGCTTCAGTGATCTGAGGGTAACTGGTATATTAATCTATGCAATATAAAATAATGAAAAAAAATAATCAACACTCCATTCAAATACTGAACAAGCTTAACGTTGCTTTACTTTAGAGATAATAATAGTAATTATTTATAATGTCCGAATGTAGCTAAAGAGTTCCTTCACACTGGCAGTATTTGGGGTGCTATTATTATGTAGTAAATAACTCAGGATAAGTTTCCATGGTTGGCTGGATTTGAACCAACGCGCCCTAATGTTTACAAGATAGAGCGTCTCACCACTACATCACCAACACATTCAGAAATCTGACGGGATCTGTGGCTAGGGCTGGGGTACATCCAACTTATATGACAACCTTGTATGTTTGAAATATTAAGCTGAGTACGGCGTACATATGGTTTTTATATTGCTCATATTATGCATCTTACATCTCTATCTGGGATGCGATGGTATCAATATTCCCTCATCTTCTAGCGCAGCGCAACGACTTCAATAAGAAAATTGCTATTTTATGAATATGGTGTAAGAAAAAAAATCAAAATACCGGGTGTGCTCTCTTTAATCTGGAAAAACAAGGGGGGGGGGTATTTTTTTAAAAAAATACCTACCTATCACACACTGAGAATAAATAATAAGGAATTGCATTATGCCTTAGGTCGGATCTTATTTTCAATTCACATTACTAATCAATTTTTTTTTTAATTTGGCTTAAGGTCTCTTTAACATCTATCTATTGGTCATTCAAGATGGGGGTTTTACCCTTCATTCGCTGGAAACTTGCAAACCAGCTACCCACATTGACCTCACTCAGCCTGGGTTGGGAACACCAACGATACGTGGTGTTCCCAAGCGGTTACCCATCCAAGTACTGACCACGCCCGACGTTGCTTAATTTCAGTGATCTGACGGGAATACTCATTACTAATCAGTTTATTAATGATTTAATTTGTTTAAATAAGGAAGTTAATTAGTAGTTAGTAGTCATAATGAAATAATGAAAAACTACTAAAGTTGATACACATTTTTTTTTTTTTATTTGGCTTAACGTCTCTTTAACATCTATTGGTCATTCAAGATGGGGATTTCACCCTCCATTCGCTGGAAACTTGCAAACCAGCTATACTCACATTGACCTCACCCAGCTTGGGTTGAGTCGGAAAAATAGCCAGCATCACGAGGGCGCGAATCCACGTGGACACCCACATGGTACAACCTTTTGCTGGACGTTGCTTAACTTCAGTGATCTAGCGGGAACTGGTGTATTCAACGTGCCATAGACGCTGGCTGATACAGAATTTAATTTTGAAATAAGCATTGCTTAAATTTTAATTCAAATGGAAATAGGTTTGTATTTAGGTAAATTGATATGCTTTCGGATTTAAGGAGTATTTTTTAAAAAGTAAAGAGGTTTCCAGCCAGCGTCTGTGGCACGTTGAATACACCAGATCCCAATAGATCACTGAAGTTAAGCAATGTCCAGCGAGGTTTTACCATGTGGGTTTCCACGTGGGTTCGCGCCCTCGTGATGCTGGCCCGACCCAGGCTGGTTAAGGTCAATGTGGGTGGCTGGTTTGCAAGTTTCTAGCGAAAACCCCCTTGTTGAATGACCAACAGATGTTAAAGAGACGTTAAGCAAATTTTTTTTTTTTTTTTTAAAAAAAAAGAGGTTTCTTCGGATCTAAAAATTGATGTTTTACGATAGCCATCAATTTTGATTTTAAATTATGCAGTTGATATCGTTTCAATAAACAATTTCTGAATTTAACTGGCTGCCCGTTAATGTTTCTGATGAGATGGAGCGCTCTAAAATTGTGAACCAAGTGAAAGGATTCCGTTGTTACGGTCGAGTAACAACGGGTTAGAATAAGCGACCCGCCCTATGGTTGTTTCGCATTCTTGTGCACCTTACACAGGTATGATATGGAGATGTCTGAGTATCACCCAATTTCTGTCTGATTCGAACGAAGTATGAGAAAATAATAAAAATACCATTGCATCTATCCGAAACATAAATTGTGTAAGCATATCGTAAAATAGAATTCGTTTCCAGCTTAAATAGATTTTTCCTGCTGTTTTGTTGGATAAAAAAAATCCAATAAAATTTGTTATTGTTACTAAGTGGCATTTAGAAATCTATAAATTTAAAAATTAAGTCAATAGAAATAGCATGGATTACATTATTCCATAAATGTTTTTTTTCTTGTTTCATCGTCAGTTCTTTTTAGTTGTTCAGCACACGAGAATATTGCCATCGAACTTTTTATCAAAGATTGGATCCTGTCCTATGATACTTAAACAAGGCCGTACCAAGGGAAGGTCCATGGGGTCCAGACCCCTCCCCCCCGAAATTTCATTGTTTTTTTTTATGCATGGCTTATGTAATATTGTAAGGTGTAACTCATCATCAACCACCATCAACAATAACAACAACATCATCTTCCATGATCATCATTTTCAGGTTTTAGTCCCGGCTTGGCTGTCATCCTTCGGATCCTCCCCCGCCTGAAAAAAAGTCTTGGGTACCGCCCTGTTCTTACACAATCAAGAATGCCAGAAAATGCATCTTTTGAGCATATTTTCAAGGATGGAGGGTAGAGCCCCCGTCTCGAATGACCATATAGGTTTGAAGGAGATGTTAAGACAAAAACAGATTCCCGTTGATAATCACCAAAAATAAATGTTACAATATACTCTATTATACCTAACAATAAGATTTCTTGGTTCAGTAGATCCCAAGATAATTTAAGTGGGACAGAAGGACCTTTGTTCATTATTATAGCAGATTAATGTAGGAAAATAACCGAACGGGACTGCTTTGGGGTCCACTCAAAAGATATTGGCACCGAAACACATAACTCAATCAGTTCAATTAAAACTGTCTTTGACTCTTGACATAATCAAAGTAAGACGTCATATACCTGTTTTGCGTGTGTTTATACGGAACCCTTTATGTGCGGGTTCGAAAATTATAAAAAGAAAATGTTGAATCCACATGTTTTCATAATCGATATCAATTTAAAATTTATTTTATTTAATCTGTTTTTAAAATGATAGAAAAACATCGGAAAGAATGACCTACATAATATGTAGAACCTTCAATACTGTTTGCAAATAAACATTTCTGTGTTTGCTCAAAATGCAGAACTTTTTCTAAAGAGCAGAAAATTGAGGACACAAAACAAGATTTCGAAAACATTTACCGTAGAAATCATCTCTGCCAAATTCGAAGGCTTCTCAAAAATTGAAGAGAAACATGCATTTGTATGGAATTTTCTGTTTTAAAAAAGTCGACCTCTTTTTGCCTCTCAATAACTTCCGACTCTAGTTTTTTTTTTTTAAAAAAAAGCCAAATATAAGTCAGTATTTATCTAGTAGGGAACGCCGTTGAATGAAAGTAGCTATAAGCTTCAAGGTCCAACTAGGATACGATATGTATGAACCCAAAGGGACATACATATCGTAGCCTTAAATCATTTAATTTGGTCAACGATCAAAAGTAAAAGCGCTACTTACAACGGACCAACGATTTTTTTTGATGAAATATGACATTTTGTTTTGTGTACCTTCAAACTTGAAATATGAAATTTTCAGAAGATGAATGGTGTGGATCTCAAAAAGATTCATCCATGTACAACTATTAAAGGAAAACTAGTGGATCAATATGATCAGGTGTTTACGTTAGTGTTATAGTCATTAACAGAAAAAAATATCTTAATCAAATTAAAAAAAAAAAAAAAAATGGGGCCCTCCAATTTTTTTCAAAATCGAAAAGCCTTTAACACCAGTCATTACATATCAAAATTTATGTTTCTATAACAAACCACTAAAAAGAGAAACATTATTTTCAAAGACAAAATATTGGCGGCCCTCCCCCAAAGGGGGGAGAGTTCCCCCAAAATGGTCAAAATCGAAAAGTCCTTAACACCAGCCATCAAATATCAAAATTTTACGTTTCTGCAACAAACCGCTAAAAAGATAAAAATCATTTTAAAAAAACACAATATTGGGCCCCGTGGGGGGGGGCAGGGCCCCCAAAAACCATATAGCAAATTTCCATCATACCCTAAACATGTATACCAAATTTCGTTAAAATCGAATGAAAATTGTGGCTTGTACCGCGTAACATATATACATACACATATACATACATATACACATACAAGTGCATTTCGGGATGTATATGGGAGTCAAAAGTGTTGTTCACTAACGTTCACAATAATATCTCACTTATCCAGGGCATAGATCTCTAAAGGGAGTGAACGAGACGGGGACAATGATGAAAAATGTTTCAGGAGTTGTGTAAATACAGCGTGACGTACCAGAATGACCGGTCACCCCCCCCGGAAGGCCAGTTATGGCCCCGGAAGTGNTTTTAAAAAACTCTGGGGATAGGAAAAGGGCCATGGCCAATCAAATGGTTATGGTAAGATCCAGGTTCGAAAGATCCAGTTATGGCCCCGGAAGTGACTTTTATTCACAAAAGTGTCGATTTCTCAAGAAATTTAAATAGAATCATGTACATATTTTTTGTTCAAATAAAATAAGAAAAACCTAGATCTTACTTCGCTCATTAGCTCACGTTACGCAAACTTGGCGGGACGAAGAACTACTCTTCATTTTGTTAAAAAAAAATGAAATATTGAAAATAAAGTAATAGAATTATAATTAATGGAACTTGACGAGAGAACTCATAAATTTCTACAAAAATTTCTATCAAGATAAAAATAATATCTTTGTTTACTTCGAATGGAAAGTCAAATGAAAGTTATAATTCCGGATCCAGGCGAGGATTCCACGTCCTTTGAGCTTTCTACTTTATTATTATTTTGATGTAGAAAAATTATAATCCAGGCGATGATTCCCATTTGTTTTTTTAAATTAAGGTCTCTTTAACATCAAAGGTCATTCGAGACTGTAATTTTAACTCCAACCGCTGAAAACTTATAAACTACAGCCAGGATATTGTTATTATCACGGGGGCTCGAACCTAAGTGATCGCCAACCAACTAAAACCTTGCTTTTCATTGGTCATTGCATAAATTCAGTGATCATATTTCAACTGGTGGATTGAACGCGCCATTGTTGTTGGCAAGCTATATCTTTTGATAGAGAAAAGTTATAATCCAGGCGTACAAGCATTTCAATTGATCGGGTTCAATGAAATCAAAATCTGACAAATTGCTGTTAGGTATAATAATTCTTTAAAAGAGTAATTCTCGAAAACAGCTATTCCGAAAATTTGAAATTACAAGTGTTTCTTTTTTAAAATTAATAATTATTACTCGTATATATCCAAATCAGCATCTTAGACCATTGGCGGCACAAGTATCTGTCATGCTATTGAACTAGACTTCATTATGCTCGTAGATTGAAAAACCAGATTGTAGATAGAAAGAAAAATAGGCGGCACAAGTGTTTGTTATGCTATTGAACTAGACTCCATTATGCTCGTAGATTGATAAACCAGATTGCAGATAGAAAGAAAAATAGGCGGCACAAGTGTTTGTCATGCTATTGAACTAGACTTCATTATGCTCGTAGATTGAAAAACCAGATTGCAGATAGAAAGAAAAATAGGCGGCACAAGTGTTTGTCATGCTATTGAACTAGACTTTATTATGCTCGTAGATTGAAAAACAAGATTGCAGATAGAAAGAAAAATAGGCGGCACAAGTGTTTGTCATGCTATTGAACTAGACTTCATTATGATCGTAGATTGAAAAAACAGATTGCAGATATGTAGAAAGAAAAATACTGATTGAATAATTTTCAAATTAGACCACATTATTATTATAATCATCGCATATATTCACAATAATATGCTAAATTGCCGTATAGGTTGCCTCTCGTGGGAGCAATTCAAACAATCCGATGGGAATTCAATTTGGCAAAATGATTGAGCACTATGATTTGTATTGCTGTTTACCTGAGAGAGTAATAATAATAATAACAACTAAAAGTGAAATATTTCCAGTAAGGGATGAAATCATTGGATTTAGTTTGCCATGCACTGCATATGTAGGGATTCCGCATTCCGCAATTGAAAATTAGGTTGTTGAGCCTAATATTTTAGGTTCAACTGCTTTTTCGATGTGTTTTAGAGAATATCACAACATCATGTGTTTTCTCGATATTTTATTATTTTTAATCAAACTTTTAGTATCTACTAACATGCCACAGTCCCAGCGTAAGGAGTTCAAAGAGTCTAGTTGATGTTTTTGAGGAAAAGAAGTTTAGTGAGTCTTTTCAAGTTCAAGGGATTCTACGATAAGAATGGGGCAGATATTAAAAGCGGTCAATGTTATACGAGTGGCAAAAGTTCTATTTACACCGAACAAACCATTTATTTCTTGAATCATTTCGCAGATGAAACTGTTCTTATTAGATATTATTATCGCATTCAATGTTTCTCAGATGTATCATAAACTTTTGGCATTTCATCTGATGCCAAGGCTCATCACCAGCCGTTTCTTGGGAGCGAATGATCAGCCCAGAAATGTGATAATTTAAATAAATAACATTTTTAAAAAAAAGATAGGTATACCTATTTAACACTAAATGGGTCAGTCAGCTTTAAATAATAGTCATCGTCATCATCATCTTTTTTCCGCTTAACATCTCTTTAACATTTAAAGGCCATTCGAGACAGCGGTTACCCTCCATTCGCTAGAAGCTTACAAAACAGCTACCCATGGTGACCCCACCCAGCCTAGGTTGGGCCAAGAATTACCAAGATCTCAAGGGTGCTAACATACGTGGTCACCCATTAGGTAAAAGCTCGGTGGACGTTGCTTAACTTCAATGATCCTATGAGAATTGTTATATTCAACGTGCCGTTGACGCAGGCTAATCATCATCTAACTAAAGGCTAAGAATAAAGTGCCTATGCTTATTCTGAATGGGACAGGACAGGGTATCTGGAAACAAACTGCGGACAACGTTAATGTAATAGCATGTTGGGATAACAATGTCGGACAAATAATGAAAACAAGTGACACATAACATTTTAGTAACCATCAGCATAACAGTGGAACAACAAATCCGCAGCATTCTAAATATTCAAAAGGGAAATTGTTTGAAACAAGTTGAACGAAAAATATTAAAACACAACTGCTGAATGTACGAAGGGAGTAAGAAATACAAAACAATGTTCGCTGAGGACAGAAGTATATTGCCTTACTGCGAATGGACTCTACAAACAAAAATAATGAAAATCGGCGGACGGGCTACTTGTATTTGTTTTCCTTAGATTTTTGGATTCTACGTAACTTAAAGTAAAAATACTTCTTAATCCTAAACCACATCAATTTAATACGAAATCATTTGAATTCAAAGTTAAGAAATATTAATATGATAATGATAATGCGAAGTATATTCTAAAAGGTATAGCTCCATTAACTCTACTAATGGGTTCTTTTGGTGCAAATTTAAAGGCAGTCCGACTTAAGATGCAATTCAATAACTTAATTTTGTTTCAGTGTCCAAATAAGTCCAAGGGAATCTGTGCACCGAACAAATGAGTTTCGTATCTTGAGTTTTAAAAATCTGTGCCTATTAAGCTTATGATGTCCGTCAGTCCGTCCCAGGGCACTCTAAGGATTATAATCAGTTAATATAAGAAAATCTTTAAAACTGGACAATACAGAAAACCCTTTATGTTTGTGACCGTCTTGACAGATTTTCGTGAAATTTCTGGTTGGGCTATAACTAGAAAACAAGAACATAAAGATCTTGTACTGAATACTTGGTCTGCGGGACTAAATCTCAATCAAGTTCAAAGTAAAGTTCCGCATGTATTTTCAATTTTGAGATCATTTTGTTCAAGTAAAATTCATTTTCGTGTGGGTTAAAGCAAGTATGATGATGCGTAGGATTTCATGGTGAGTAAGATCCTTTACAAAAGTTTTCATGTATTTCATTCGCATTTCCTCTTTTTCTGGTTGCATTAATCATTCCTATGCAGAGCGTCGTTTGGTTCAATACTTCACACACGTTTCGGATTAAGCTGCCGCGGCGCTCTGTAGCAAATCAAGGAAAATCGCGATTTACTGTAAAATAGCATATCCCGGGGTCTCTACTCTATTTCTTTACAATAGTCAGCTGTCTAAAATGCGGTATTAAGCCTATTCATTAAGTTTTGCAATATCACAGGGCAGGAACAGGGGGGATATTATTTTCTACATTATCAGCAAAACATTTTATAATGATTTACATTGCACTCTATATACTCTTTTGAGAGCACTCTTAGGTATATAAAAATATCTTTTCTATTCTGTAAAATAGTTATATGTTGCTATTTTTACTGGTACTGAACCCCTTGCTTAATTCCATGTACCTTGCTTGATACATGAAATATCAAAGTGAAATAACTAACCAAAAACTCAAAATTTCTGTCTTATGATTCCACTCAATAAAACCTTGTAACACCCCTGTATTTGAAACACATCAGGGGAGAGAGTTAATTAAAAAATTCATTGTACACAGGAGTGTACATCGGTTTATATTTTATTTTACAATTATAATTTCATTTCATTTACTTGTATGCATTTTGTTTTATTTTCTGTCCCGTTTCTTCCCATATCATGCTTCCCTCTTTGTCCATTAGAAGAAAAAATAAAGGGTACGGAAAACCGAACTAAACTTTATCTTCCTTTATTCTAGAAATTTGGCAGGCACCTTTAACAACCTCTGTATATTCTTATATTCAACCTTCTGTTGTTGTCACAGTTCCCTAGAGAAACATATATTTGAATTAGAATTGGCAGCCTTCGGCTGTTGTCATAGCTCTCTAGTGAAAATATTATATGAATTAGAATATATAAAAAATAGAGGTGACCCTAATTTCCGGTTTGGTGTCATAAAATGCCCCCAGATGAAGGTAGCCCCATGAGTCCTAAACTTTACCGATAATATGTTAAAAGGGATGTCTATTTTAAATTTCATCAAAATCGGGCGTGCCGTTTGGGTTCTAGAGGGTCACCCCAAAATGACCTCTTTTGACCCATAAATGGACCCCAGAAGGTGCTATCTCCAATGTNAAAAAAAAAAAAAAAAAAAAAAAAAAAAAAAAAAAAAAAAAAAAAAAAAAAAAAAATCACCTTACAACACTTTACTTACTCATACTTCGTATAAGGGAAGATAAAGTAAAAATTGTAGTACTCTGGATCACACCACTAGTGGAAAACTGATATAAACTAACTAAAGATGATTTGCTAAATTATAAGGAAAAAATCAAATGGTATGAACATCACATGACTTTTTATGTATAAAAAAGAAGAAGAATTAATAGTTTTTTACGATGTAGATTGTAGACTTTTCAACGCAAAATATTTTTTTGAGATCCCAAGAACCAAAATCTTGAGTTTCAGCCATTGAACAGAACGTGTCTGTTTGTTAACAATATGTCTTATGAAATATGAACGGTGCTCTATGCATATAAGCATATATGCTTGGCATACATACAAAATTTCAAGTCTCTGACACCTATAGCCCTCTTTCTCTCGGTAGGAAAATCGCCCAAAAATAGCAAAATCGCCATCGGTATATTTGATTATAATTAAAAGTTTGTACGTCTCCTTGGCAGAATGCGCATCACACTCGGAAATTTTAGAAAATTTCCGAGACTTACATTTAGAAAATTTAGTGGCACGAGTGGTACAAAGCTGTACAAAGTGTTTAATAGAGAGCTTGTCGTTAGTCATTTGATCCGCGCGTATTTGAAACAGATTTCGTTGAAAACGCATATTTAACTTCTTCCGTAATCATTCTACCACCGAATGTAGATGTTGCTCCTCTAAATAAACTTTTATTTTTTTAGATTTCAATAATCCTTGCAGGCTATAGGCATTATTGGTTTTCAATTTCATGTGAATACACCGAACCGTTTTCTTTTAAAAGGAATTCTCATTTCAAGGAGCTTGTTGGTTATATGGCTTGGATTTTAGAGATTTTGGCCAAATGAGACGTTCTTTGTCCTGGTACCCTGGGGAGGCCGACCCTACGGTTCAAAGATATTGACCACAAGAGCAGCGTTGCATCTTTGATAAATAATATATAATACGTTTGCGTTACTTACAGACCACATTCATGCTGATGGTATCCTCGAGGACAGCGTCCTTCAGTACTATGTTTTCCCCTCTGCATTTCAGAGACTTGCCGTCATCATCAGGGGTTGGAGTGAATTTTAATTTACTAACAGTCACAGTTTCGTTGCTATGTTCATCAACCTGAAACATAGAATAAAACAAAAATTTTACAATTTCGATGCTCAGGTTTCTCTTATCCGTGGTCAACACTCCAGTTAGCAAACATGTCCTATCTGTTAGGCAGAATTATAAATGAATCTAGAAAGATGTTTACAAGCCAGCCAGCCTTTGCGGCACAATGATAGTACTAGATCTATCTCTTTGATTTACGAAATGGTTAGTTGATGTTGAAACTCTCTCAATCAAACCAAATAATTAAATACTAAGCATGTGTATTAGAAACAAGCATGATTGAGTATGGTATTTTCCTAATGGAAAATACGATATTCAAGTGGAAGACCTTTGTGACAAACTAAGTGTCTGTTGCCATCTTTTCGGTACAAAGCACTGACAAATATCCATAATATTTATTAAGTTTACGTTAAGATGAAGGAACATACTGACTTTTTGTGGTTCGTTCTAAAGGCATGTTATACTTGTCAGTCAAAACGAACAAAGCGTATAATTAGGTGTGAATTTTAATAACCACAAAAACTATGGAATTCAACAACATAGAATTGGGCAAATGTTTAAAAAATTAATAAACGACATCAGTGGGTTTTTTTATTTCGTTATTAGAAAATTTAACTGAAGGCTACACTTAAAGCTTTTAAAGTTTAAAAGTCAATTTACTGACAGCTGGATGGATAATTTTCTTGTAAGCACTCTGCCTTGTATATTTGTTCTACTCAAACTTTCAAATTTAATTTTCTCTGACAGTATTATTGACTCCTTCGCATAAAACTTGCGGTTTCTATGGGGGTTGGGGAGCAATTGTTATACGTCCGCAAAAACAAACGGATATGTATTATTCAAACGCCCTTCAATAATTTGTTTTTAATTGGAATTAGACATTACCGTCTAATTAACAGCAAACTATGCTTATCAACAGTTCAATTAAATGCTAATCAAATTGTACCCAAACCTGTCAGCAGTCAAACCTTTCAAGTTGAATTCGGAATCAAAATGTTCTTTCATGCAGTGGCGGTAAATTTTGAAATCCAAGAACGGGAATATTAAATCCAGGGGTCGCCAAACTCTTGGACTTGGATACTACCCGTACATACAAGAACACCTTCCTTACATTCTCATTTCCTTTGGTACCTAACGATTCTATTTGATAACTGATCTATAACAAATTATCCACGAATATACTGAATACCACGCGAAGGCATGTTAATAAGTGTTCTGAATAATAATTTAAAAATGAGGCTATTTTCGTTCTTTTAAATTTTCCATCAAAAGTTTTTGGAGACATCCCCGCGTTCCTACGAAACATGGCAAAAAATATAATGTGTCGAACTCCTCAAACAAAATACCTGTCCGCAAAGAGTGATAACCTGCTCATTTGAGCCGAATCTTTTCACTTCCGCCAAATTTTTAAAGAGTTAAGAAGGGAGACAGGTCAAGTGGGTTTGACAGCAATTCGTAGGCAAGTGAAGAGAAATTTCCATTGTATGCCGATGAATTACGACCAAACCGAAACTAATGAGCTTGAAACTTTGAATGATATTTATCCTGTCACGTCCAATTGGTCGTAGTAAGGATCTGAGTAGATTTCTTGGACAGGTATAGTATCTCGGGATTTGAAAATTAGGAGACCCATTTTACCTTACAAATGGCTATGTAGTAGGCTGAAAAGAAAATAGTAGGACTCTTTGCCGTCGCAAGAACAACATATTTATTCTTGTGTTTTCCCATTACCAAACGAAGAGAAAGTTTTATATCCCTGATGCAGAAGTTGAAAAAATGTACCCAGAATAATATCAGCAATGAACAAGAAATTTTATAACCCATAAATCAAGAATGGAGAAATGGTCCTATATTCAATAAAGTAAATGAGATATGAACATAAAGAAGGCATAGAAAATTAATAAGAAATGGATAATAACACAAGATTTGATAATAATGAAACCAACAATGAAAAGTGCGAGAGAGTGAGTATTTAACACAAAGCTAAGTCAAATTTGGCAGGAGTTCAATATTTCTTTCCAACGCCCCTAAAATTATTTCGGGTAATAAGAATATAGGGCCCCTTTCCTAACTCACAATCTTACCACTTCTCTAGATGATGCCAAAAAAATGCGAAAATCAGACCTCTAATTTTTGTCGAAAGAAAAACAAACCTGTGAGATTAAATGTGCGACATAGCGGGTGGATAGGGGCTGTGTGGAGTAAAGGAACTATTGAAAAGTTTAGTTTATTTGTTTTGGAATTTATTTTTCGACCCCTCCGTCCCAAGACCAAAATAAATACAACTTAGAGAGTCGATTAAGAGTTAAGAGATACGATTACTGAGCCCCTTCAATCTTCATTGGTTTGGAGATAATGGCAAGATCAACTTTTCATTAAAAAGGCTAATTCATCATTTAGGTAGCATTTGGCTGACTTTGCCAGCAAAGGGTTGTCATCGTAAATTGTTCAGTCATAAATATGCCTTTCGATATAAATTGGTGGCATTTGAGTTAATTTTTTGGATAAATGCAGGGTTAAAGAAGCAGATCGAAATGGAAAAGAAGAAAACTGCATCAGTTACGGAAATATTTGTTTTTCCATAACGACCTTGATTTGGTTGTAATGTCATGAATACCGCTTTCTACTTTCCTTATCCTATAAAAAAGAAGAAAGTATTATAATGGGTGGAAATTTTCAGTGTCGAGTTTTCAAGGTTTTGAAAACCCAGAGTCGTCGAGTTTCTTTACATGACCTCATTTTTAAAAAAAATCTACCTCAAACATTAAGAAAACAAAAGTATCCAATTTATCCTGGTCCACCCTCTTGTACATCATATAAACAAGCAATAGTCTTCACATCAGATGTTGCAACCTTACCATAAAAAGTGTTTTCTTTTTTAAAATTCCCTAAAATTAGTATCTAATTTAGGAGGAAAAAGGAATTTTACTCAAGAGAAAAATCAGGAAGCAGAACAAATCGATGTGGTCATAAAAAGTCTCAGGAAGGTTGCGAACTAAAGCCAAAGAGCGAAGGTATACACATACACACAGCATGCCCCATTTACTTGAAAGACGTTCCTCCTGATAAACAAACAAATAAAATGAAATTAACCCGCAAAACTTTTATATCGCGAATTTATTTTCAAAAAAATTGTCTCATTCCAATGTATTTTCCTACTTTTTATCTCTTCTTTTCTCTAAATTATTATTTTTAGGAACAAATAAGTTTGGAGAAGAAGAAAAAAAGTTAAAGGTTAGATCTGGTGGCGGATTGTGAACAAAAAAGGGGCGCAAATGATGATATGTCTCGACAGTATCACAAAATTTGTTCTTTTGTTGGACAAGCGGATTGTTCTCGAACGAATTTTGAAATTTTGGCGGAACTTTTCCTTCAAATTTCTGGAAAAGTTGTTGGGCCCCAAAGTGTCCTACTAATTTCTTTCCACTTGGGGCCTATCGGAATCAGATAATGTTCAACAGAATCATGAGAAAATATTGATATTATATATGAATATGTTTGTTGAAGCTTCATGAAGAAGATGAATGTTCCATCACTTGTGCTAACATCAAATGTATATTTAATTTTACTTATGTATTTATTGTGTTTCAGGGTTAATTAACATCTGAATAAAAATCTTTATCAAATCTCGAGTGTATCATATCTATGGCATTTGTTGTATTTTTGTTTCGATGTATGAGGAGGCAACATATCCAAATATTACCTGACCATATAGTGTTAAAAATCTCTTTCCAATTAATTTTTTTTAAATGAGCTATGTTCTTAAGACCACAGACAGCGCGCAATCAAAAAACGAATCAAATGTGATACTTTCTGCCAATTCGAATTCGAGAGGAATCCTATAACATGGCTATCAGGTTATTGTAGTAAAGCCAGAGGAATCTTATAACATGGCTATTGTAGTAAACATAGAGGAATCCTATAGCATGGCAATTGTAGTAAAGATAGAGGAATCCTATAGCATGGCTATTGTAGTAAAGCTAGAGGAAACTTATAACATGGCTATTGTATATTAAAGCTATAGGAATCCTATAAAATGGCTATTGTAGTAAAGCTAGAGGAAACTTATAACATGGCTATTGTATATTAAAGCTATAGGAATCCTATAATATGGCTATTGTAGTAAAGCTGGAGGAAACTTATAACATGGCTATTGTATATTAAAGATATAGGAATCCTATGACATGACTATTGTAGTAAAAAAAGAGGAATCCTATAGCATGGCTATTGTAGTAAAGCTGGAGGAAACTTATAACATGGCTATTGTATATTAAAGCTATAGGAATCCTATGACATGACTATTGTAGTAAAAATAGAGGAATCCTATAACACGGCTATTGTAGTAAAAATAGTGGAATCCTATAACATAGGTATTGTAGTAAAGATAGAGAAATCCTATAACACGGCTATTTTAGTAGATATAAAGGAATCCTATAACATGGCTATTGTTAGGGCTGGGCTTGATTTTGAACGTCTCGTCCGCTATTTTTCATTCAGTTTAAAAATTACCCGACGGCAATTCTATAACCTAAACTTTTCATTCTTTTAAAGGTATAGTTCTTTTAAGCATAACACGATGAGATGTCAAATCTTAATGTTTATAGGAACACGAAAAAATTATCGATACTTTCGCACCGATAATACTCGATACTTTGTTCTCGAAATTTTGGAGGTACCGATACTTTTCCACCGATACTACTTACTTTTTTTATTAGTAGAGTATTTTTTTCCATACCTAACTAAACACACCGATTACTCAAAACAATTTGAACAATTAGTTTCTGAATAATTAATACGCCTAAAATTCGTTTGAACCCTTACCCTATGGTTCAGAAAATCACAATCTCACCTACTGAGCTGTGAAATATGAGAAATATCAAGTATAAGTATTTGAACAGTTCTCCGCTAGGAGAAGAAGCGCTAATATCGGATTAAAAAAACGCGTTTAGTCAGGATTGCACTTCGCACAAAATAAATAAATAATTTGACCATAGNCGAATACAATACTTTATCTTCTAGGAAGAGAAAGTAAAAAACGCGTTTAGTCAGGATTGCACTTCGCACAAAATAAATAAATAATTTGACCATAGACCACAGATTAGTTTTCCCTAAAGCGACACCGTTTTGGATCACTTAGAGATAAAAAGTTTAAACTTTCGGATTTTTCCCTTTACTTGGATGTCAATTGCTAACTTCCTGCAAAATTTCAGCGCTCTTAAATACTCCGAATATTTCAACCCTATACAAAATGCTAGAAAAGTATCGAAAAATTTCGACACTGCGCGGTAACGATACTTTTTTGTCGATACTTTTCTGGTATCGATATTTTTCTATCGATACTACTTTCCTGTAAAGTATCGATACTTCGCTATTGATATCGTATCCCTAAATGTTTAAAGTATACCAAAGCTGAATCCACGCTCCAAAACAAATTCCACCGTTTTCTTTTAATAATTTACGTGATGAAAAAATGAGGGACATAACCATCATATGATTGCTACTTCCTATTCCTCTTTTTCTACGCTTAGAAAATAACATGTTTGTTATTCAGAATCTCGCATTATAACAAACAAGATTAGTTCCTGATTCCTTTTATCTTAATTCAATAGTTCTTTTCTAATGGTCTCTCAACAATTCAGATGTTATAGTTATCATTCAAGCTGATTTTTTTTTCTACAGAAAAAATAGGTAAATTTTTGGTTAGAAACAAGTGGATTGAAAAATATATATTGAATTCAAAATACATCGTGTGGGTACTAAAGTAAACGCCTAAATTGTCAAGTGCAAAACTGTGTGAGCAGAATAACTAGATCAAAATTTCTATTATTGGCCATAGCCATTGCTTCTACCATGACTTCGATTATAACGGACAGCAGACGATAGGGATGTCCATGTCTCTAATTTGTTTTCAAAGACATCTTAATTTTCCCTTGTATGTAGCTTTCAAAATCGTAAATTTTGAAAAACAAAACTTCTTTTGGGAGATTTCGATTTGAACTAAGAATGTTGTTATTTTTTTCAAACTCGTTGAAGGGTAGGAAAACAAAGTTTTCTTGTGTAGAAAGTTTTAAAATTATTGAAATATAGTGTGGGTACGAAAAAAAGAAAAAATTGAGTTGAGTACGGGTGACACGGTGTTCTCTCCTTCGTCACTCTTGATTTCTACAGCAAGTGCTGTGTACCCACCGCAGACGAAAAACAAATAGGAGTAGTAGATCAATCCTTGCAACGCTTACATTCAAAATCGAAGGACTTCTTGGAAAAAATCTAACCTTGAACTAGACCTCACTTTATTTGGTCAATAAATTTTGGGGAATGTATTATTTCAAAACAGCCGGAGGTAAAATAATGAACCTATGTTCAAACAGGTGAAGTTTTAGACGGAAAACTCGAGTACGGATTGCAGACTGCGGTAAAAAATACCTGCATGCGATCAAATTTTCTTATCGATTAAAAACTGTTCTAAAGAAAGCCGTAAGCTAACTTAATTGTGCATCATTTGTGGTTACATAACACATAAATCTTTGAGGTGCAGAATTTTGTTCTCCAAATAAAACCTTAAAGGGCAGTTACTTCTGATAACCACATTTTTAAAGAAAACGGCTGGTTATTTTTGTTTAGTAAATAATGCATTTTGATTAAATAGAAGAAGTTGTGAAGGAAAAAAATTACGTGATTTTTATTTTTGCGTCGTTGGAGAATTTGTTTGAAATTGTTGTTTTCACTGATGACACCGCCCATGAATATTATTTTCTGTACCTTAAAAGGGCTTAAAAATGTGTCATTCAACTAATCCCCAGTCCCTCAAAGAGATTTAATCGTCTCCTATAGATTCTGCAGCCTAAATAGTATTAGATTTTCTGTTTGAAGGATTATTTTAAATATTAATTTTTGTCTTCTGAATTTTTCAAAATACCTACATATGAAATGATTGATTTTCATTTCATATCTATATTTTCAAAATTTATATTTAAAATAATCCTTCAAAAAGGAAATTTTATAAAGTCATCAAAGACATTAAGACAAAACACATTATCTAATCAAAAGGGCCTAAATTCTGTATCAGTACATACTAATTGGACACCCTGTACCCAGCAACTATATCTATCTCAGATTATGTTTTATCTTGTTGAATTGAAGTATTTATGAGAATTTCAAGGCGCCATTTTTTTCTTTTGTTTTTTATTTGATTATTTATTATTCCAAGTTATTGTTTACGTGCTAATATCTGTGTATAAGTAGGTAACTGCATCGCACTTTAGAGTCACAGACTTTCAAGGTGAGCTAAATTATTATCAAAAAAAGTTACAGAGGGATAAAATAGGCTATGTAGTTCAAGAGATTACGCTACATGGTCACAAACAAGTAAGAAAATTTGAACTCTCTAAGACTGTTCTCTTAAAAAAAACAAAAATCTTTGTAAGCAATATTTGCATCTATAAGAAAGAAATTCATTTGATAAAACGTTATCAAAGGGAAGAAATATATAAATAGCAAATTACCCTGACCCCTGACATTAAGTTCTGAGAACTGTAGATGTAGACCCTGGTCACATTCTTATGCAATGTATATGCTTGTGATCGCCTGGTATGCATGCAATGTACGAGTATTGGCAAATTACCCTGATCCCTGTCATGGACAATGTGGTTCATTGTTATCCACAAGCCTTTGGAGTGTGACAAGGAAAACACAAAAATATTTTTCATTTGATTTCCAGGAAAAAACGAAGCAAATTCCTTTTACAGATTACTTGAAAAATATTTAATTTCAAATCGAATTAAACTTACAATTACAATACATAATTATAATTGACAAAGTTTTGACGTTAAAAAAGTTACTATCAAAACTAAAAATAATTGTATTTAAATAGATAATAATTGGCACTTGTCTACTCAATTCGTTGAATAAATTATTGAGAACAATACTGTAACATGTTCCATTGGAGTTTGGGTTCCATTAGCTGTCGACAACATAATCGAAATGACCTTCAAAAGTTTAGTTACTTCGTTTTGAACCTTGGAATTGGGGATATTCCCAATATATACGAGTATTTGAGCGCGATTTAAATACATAATTAAGATGCTCAATAAATAATTTTAAATTGAAGCGGATCGTTAGCTATTGTGCCTACACACTGAAATACATACAGGGTTTGCACTTTTGCACATACAGGGTTTGCAAGACTGTTCTCTTAAAAAAAAAAACGAAAATCTTTGTATGCAATATTTGCATCTTTAAGAAGAAATTCATTTGATCGGGTCTAATTCCAGAATCGTAAGTTCGATTTCGTGATAATAGTTTCATTGGATTTCTCGTTGAAAAATATAAGAAAAACCACAATCATTTCTATTTGAAATGATAGTGGTTTTTCGTTTTCATTTTTACATCGATATCTTGTTTTTTGGTTTCGACAAAAGATCACAAAAATAATAACTGTTTTGAGTACAAATCTGAGATGAATTTTGAAGTATTTTTATATGTTCTTGTAAAAATGTGTTTCAAAAGGGGTATTTTTGTTTCAGGTTTCAGAGATGCGACACCTGTGTTTCAAAGTTTTAAATTAGCCATCGTCTATGGCACGTTGAATACAGCAGTTTCCATTGGATCACTGAAGTTAAGCAACGTCCAGCGAGGTTGTACCATGTGGGTGTCCACGTGGGTTCGCGCCCTCGTGAAGCTGCGTGAGGTCAATGTGGGTGGCTGGTTTGCAAGTTTCCAGCGAATGGAGGGTTAAACCCCTGTCTTGAATGAATGTTAAAGAGAAGTTAAACCAAATTAAAAAAAAAAACAAGTTTTAAATTGATACAAATATGGCAGAAATCAGTGTTAAAAAGTGATTTCAGCTTTGGCATTTATTTATTTCGTTCATGAGGTATATTTGAAAGACAGTTTTGTTAATTTACGAACGTTTTGAAATGCTATCTAATAGTTTCAGTCGAACATTAAAAATAATTTGGGCCATGTTATCACCTACAGCTCAACACTGAAATAGGACTCAAATGTAAACAAACCCAGGGATGCAAGAAAATTTCTGACGTTCCAAATTAGGTTTAACCTAGACAGGATCTTGTTCCTTACCCCCATATTTTGTTGGTCATTGTCATCATTATAAACGTACTTTTAGGTTTTCCTCATTCTGCTTTTACAACAACCCTGTAATAAATTTTCTGTTTAAAGAATTTAATGAAAATGTACTTCATGGAAGTTTCTGTTCATGCATATACGTATATTTCCCTGCAGATCTTAACAATGAGGGGGACAAAGCAAAGAAGTCAAAAGCAAAGAAGTAGGATCGGGTTCGAAGGGGTTACTAAGGGGGGATGGGTGACATTTTTTCAATAGGATCGTGAATGTATTTTATAGAAATAATCTTCTTCAACACAATGGATGCTGAGACAAGTACTCTGAGCAGAACAGGTAGGCACCTCATTATCATCTCAACTTTTTCAAATCTTTTTTCCTCTCAGTGTTACAGAGTGGTATAAAATACGTTTATGGAGTTGAACAGGAAAAAAGGGATCCCATGGTTTTCTCGGTCTACATCAACAATTTTGAGAGCAAATTTAATTTAATCTATATATTTATATAAAAATAAATGTGTGTGCGTATGTTCTTTATGCATTACTAAACCACACATGCGATTACTGTGAAAGTTGTTGTTGGGCATATATCTGAGATGGTTTCTGTCAACAAAAAGAAACATATATTTTGCGGACGGGGCTATGTGAGGCGGCCATCTTGTAATTTCGTTTTTCCTCAATATTTTGAGAACACAAGTTATTGCGAACAAAATTTTGTGAAATGCTATACATCTGACCCATACAGGCCTTTGATCAATTTGCGCCATATTTTTGAGGGCGGGGCGATGTGCAAAATTTTGCGACCAAACTTTTTTTTTTATAAAGGAAATTTTTATTGGGCGGGGATTTACTTCAAACGGTCTGAACCCCGACCAAACTTTGTGAGATGCTGTACGTCTGACCCCGAATGGCTTTTGATAAGTTCGAGTCATATATTTTATGGGTCATGTGAGGCCGCCATCTTGGAAAATTGTTTTTCTTCAATATTAGAATTTTCTTAGAAGGTTTAAAAGCTTAGGAAAAGTACCTTTGTAAATTCAATTAAATCATAATAAATGATAAATATTTAAAAAAAAAAAAAAACATTTTGAGAATCGCTTAAGTTATTGCGACCAAACTTTTGTCAGATTCTATACGAATAAACCTGTAATAACAATGCACCACAAGTTTGATGGGTAGGATATCTCGCGGGAATAATATAGTGTTAGCTTTTTTTTAAAAAAAAAAAAAATGAATTTTGAGTTCTGTGCAAGGTTAACCCACGTTGACAACAGGTTCAGAAACGTTTAATATTCTATTCAAAATATTTCATTCTAAGGTGTAAGTTTGGCTATGCTTCGCTGACATATAGGTATTGAAGTGGTTGTTTTTGACTCAAAATCATAGAACTGACCTGAACAACCACTAAATTTGTTGGGTAGAACGTGTCAGGACGTGTAGGTGATATGTAATTTATGTGTATGCTCTGGTCGCGTTTAAACGGTTGTACCTCGGTGATATGATTACTATTATGAAAGTCAGATCTATTCTCATTTTTTCTCTCATCTTCTCGAAACGAAGTTCGGGCACTCAGCTAGTAAATCTATAAATATTAAATTTGAAATAATAATAATAACTTACGACAATGCCCCTTACTGTAGCTGCGGGCGAACAAACGTTTTTTTGTTTTTTTTTCACTTTTATTTTTTACGGACATTAAAAAATGTTTTGAGGGTTGAAAATTTTGATTTTTTTCCTGGGCGATGTAAAAGGTTAAAAATCAAAATGTCTAATTCCTAAATTAGCTGATCAATTTAAAGCTATCCAACTTCTTGATCTCTTGATCTCCCCTGAGGGAACGTACATACCAAATTACATATAAAAGAAAATACTCAAAAAAACATTATGTTGAATGTGATTGATAGTGTGCTAGTTCATCTGATCAAAAAAATAAATTAACATGAGCCGTGTTTCAGTACGAGAAAAATATACATATTTGTTGTTTTTTCCATAAACCCTAGTTGTAAAAGCTGCTCAAAAATCAAAGGCTTTAAAAGCCGTAGGTATCAAATATTTTTTTTGCATAATGCATATTTAACTGTGGATCTGGATATATTTCTGCCAATGTGACAAATGGATTTATTATCATTCCGAGTTACAATCAGAAGAGTCCTTTACAAACAGTTATACGTTATACCTACGATATAAGATTCAGTTTTAACTTTTGGTACGAAATCTCAAAAAAATATCCAAAATAATTGTTGCACCCTGTAATTCCCCACATTTTCCAAGTACAAATAAATATATGTATATTGTACGTATATGGATATCTTTTCGTATTTTTGCCATTTATTACCCTCTTAACTTTTTACCCTCATAAGTTAGTCTTCACATCTCTATCTCAAACACTCTCTATGAACACAGCATTTCCTTCAAGAATAGGTAGTACATATAAAAGAAAATACTCGAAAACATATTTTGTCGAAAAACAGCATTTTCTATTAAAGGCAAAACACTTATTCAAGTTCATGTAAGTATATGTTGAAGGAGGCCTTAGAGAATCGAAAACGTTTAGAATATATAAAACTCTGCCTATGTGACAAATTGGATTCATTATATTACTGGCTAATTTTTTGGATTTTCCGTACCTTGAAACGTAAAATATCAAGTTTTGAGAAGGGGGGGGGGTTATTCTTGACGATTCCAAAGGATCATTATTGAAAATAATAAAACAAAAATTATGCCAGGCAGTTCATTAGTTACATAACCGACAGTCTTAGAGGCCTTTTTGTGTGATTAAAATTTTGTATTTTTTACATACAATTTCTTATGCAATTTTTACTTCCCTCCCTTGCAAGAGTGTTCATTCAAAAAGGCATCAAATTCAGAATTCTTAGGATCTCCCATCGCCGAGGTTGAATATAAAATGGGCGTGGCGTTTTATAAGTATAGCTTCTGGGATTGTCAGGGTAGGTTCACAGAAGATCCAATGTTATTTATGCCGAATTTTCAACTGTATGTATGTGTAAACATGATTTTCTTGACATAGTTACACATATTTTGAAATGTCTTTGGAATTCCATTTTGGAAAGTCTTTATATGTAACTAGCTGTTTCGCCCGTGTTTCGCTATGATTCTTTAATTGCTATTTTTGTTTCTCATGGAAAATAGAATTAGGGAGAGTGGGTATGGGTTTGTGTCCACCCTGTATACAACAACATTTAAAAAAAAAAAATTAAACGTTTCGCCAGGGGCCTTAGCCACAGCCATTCTGACTTTTTAGTATTTCCTAAATTTTATTCTACCCGTTCCCGGTTTCGAACTCGTAACTCTGGAATGGCTAGTCATACTATTGCAGAAAATGTCCTGAAATTAGGACTAAACAGCCACCTTGAAACTTTTTCGCTTTGAGTTGATATGTTGTCGCAACAAAATTGAAGATATCCGACCGTGACTGTCCGATTTTAATGAATAAATTGGAAATTTTGGCGTAATTCGAAAACCGCTTGACATATTTGAGTACTGATAATTTTCCTGGGGTCGTAGAACATGATTTGGGAGGGGGGTCCATTCCCAACAATTTTTCACTATCAGCTACTATGGTATTGGAACAAAGAACCCCTACCACATAGGTAATTACACACTAATTCTGGATTTATAAATTTAGATCGCTAAAATATTTACAAGTACGCAATACTTGTTGAAATAGTAGTGAAAAATCTATACCTACTTTTTTTTTTAATTTGCTGCCAGTCAGTAAGCTACCTCACCATTTTACCTCTATGAAAATTTTCTGCAAGATTACAATAAGTTTTCATTATTATTACTAGTTCAATGACGGGCGGTGTTGCAAAATTTTAGACTTTGTGCCTGTGATTTTGGGGTGTATTCCGTCTTGTAAGGACGATTGAGTAGCTACTTTAATGTGAGTAGCGACCACTGGCGGTATGACCGGAGTAGAAGATTGAAGAGATTATTGCAGGAGGCTCTTAGTAATACTGTGATACCCACGAAAAAATTGAAAAGGATGTTGGGCCTTACAAGAAATTCTGATTTACATTTAATTTTCATTATATCGTCTCAGGTAAGGTATCGATAATAAGTTCAGAATACACCCAAAGTGGGCCTAGAAATTTTGACCATGCCCAATTTTTGAGTTGTACCTATCTTTTTTATGTGAAATGAAAGGGAGAAAACTTTGTGATGTAATCATAATGTGGTCAATTTATTTTATTATCTCTAAAACTATTTTTTCCTTGCTTAGCCACACCCCTAACCAAACTTTATACTCCATACACATTATGGAAGGGTGAGATAAAAAGGAAATTACAGGCCATTCCATATTTCATCGTCATCTCACACATGTATTTTTTTACGAAGGAAATATATAATATACTTCTATCTTTTTTCTTTTTTCACTTTCAGAATTTTTTTTTTTTTTTTGGATGAATAGTTAATTTGCTTTTTTTCATAAATGAGTGTTACCTTTATTTCACTCTCTTTTGATGTTTCCCAGGAAGCCTTTCATAAAATTTTCAAGTGTGCCATTATATTTTCTAAGGAAATTTGTGTTAATTTTCTTTTATTGATTCTCCGAATGGATATTATTAAGAGAGAAATATTTCAACTTATTTTTTTCTAACTTGTTCATGTTTTGAAGATGACTGTGCTGAGTAATGTAGTTTTCCAATTTTGCAAAATCTCCTCCATTATTTACTTCAAATATGCCAGGAATCTCAATAGAAAAGGTATTTTTTCGAGAAAGGAGACCACGTGTGAACATGCTCCGAGAAGATGCATAGAAATTTGTACCCTCCCCCCACCTGCTGTGTGCCCTGGGTACATCCTGTTGGAGCTGCTAATTCCTGGAATTCTCATAACTATCAGCTTGTAAGAATGGAAAAGTCAATAATTTGTTAAAATCATCTGGAATTATCACTTTAATATTAGAAAGTTGGAAATGATAATTTATGACTTACTTTAGTCATCAAATTGAAAAGTAGCCCTACACCCCAATAATTGATTTTTAATTCTCATTAGCAAACGAATGGCTCACTGTATGAGTGCTATTCTGCGACTAATGAAGGAATGGAATAATATTCCCACAATTTTACGGAACAAAACAATCCCCACCCGTCTATCACTGCCTGTCTTTAAATTATAGAAATTTCAAAAACATCACGTTTTTATGAATGTCTCTGTACTTTCATCCAAACTTTTTAGAGGTTTACCATTAGGTCCCAAACTATTGAGGGTAAGACAGCTTCTTAATATTTATTTCTTAATATAATTAACCTACCTTTCCTCTGTTGAAAATTTTCGTGTCCGACCACCACGTTACTTTAGGAGACGGTCTGGATCCTGCAACGTTACAAGTGAATGTATATTCTTGATTTGCTACCAGTCGCATCGGTTTGTTGACAATTTGAACAGACTGAGGTTTTACTGTAACAGACAAGAAATCAAGTAAAATCATAAATAAGATATATAAATCAAAAGATTTAAAAATACACTCGGACCACTGAGGTGAGTGTCGAATGACGCTAATTGTTAATAATTTGCAATATTTAGACTTCTCTATTACAAATAATAGCAGCAACAAGCCCAGTAAAAAGATTCATCTATCTCAACTACGTAAAACCATAATAAGGCATATAATTTTCTAAAATAATTTTCTATCAACTACAGATAAAATTGTAGAGCGGTATCGTCTGTTACGACAAATTCTAGTCAACTGAAAATGTCGAAAATGCTTGTGTGACAATGTTATTTGTAGTCGATACAAAATTATTTAAAAAATATATATTTCATCACGAACACAAACATCTATCTATCTATATATATAAAAGTGAATGTCTGTTTGTTTGTTTATTTATTTATTTGTTTGTTTATTTATTTGTTTGTTTGTTCGCTTATAACTTACGAACTACAGCTCGGAATTGCACGAAACTTTGCACACTTATTTGTTTTTACCCGGGGAAGGTTATAGGCACGGTATTGTCCGGCCATTTTAGTTACGGCCGATTTTATGGCCGATTTTCCG